>JADLZK010000848.1:0-79064 GCA_015847255.1 Hyparrhenia diplandra | reverse complement strand
ATCTTAAACCTATAGTTGTACCGTTGGAATCACCAAAACTTTAAGACTTTTGCTACTTGTCTGTTTCCACATTTCTAAACATATTTGATTGTGCTTTATGACTTTTTGCTATGTCTACTTGGTCGCATTTATAAAAAATTTTTTGATAAATTTGACCATATAAAAAAATGTTGATAGATAACTAGACACTCCCAAACTTTAAGGAGTGTCATCTTCTTCAATGAATCTTACCATCCGATGGTTGATATGGCTATGGTGACCCTCCATATTGCTTAATTCCCGTCGCCGGCTTAATTATATTCACCCTAGCTCATGATATCAACGTTTTCCTTAGCTAAGAAAGAAGGCATTATTTATTCACAGAGTTTATATATGTTTGCTTGTTGTAACATCAAGTGGGGTGCATATATACACTACCAAAACTTTTAGTACACACACATATGGATACACTAATGACGACTCCAAGTTGCAAACCGGAGACGGCCTAGCTAGTGAATTCATTTCATGGGACACAAGGAACAAATAGAACAAAATCAAGAACACGAGGGGCAAACCTATCCTACACCTGAACTTTGCTCCTTCAATAATGCCATCACCCATCAATTCTCTGCAGGCACAACAATTAAACTTTGGGCGTGCTAGCACGATCTCAATCCTTACCCCGGTGACGTCATCGCCAACCCACACCTCCCTGCTCGCCTGCCAAGGACGATACGCGGGCCCCACTCATATTCCCCCGTCCTCTCCTCGCCCCTCCTACTACGCTTTTGCAGGCTGCAACTCCGGTTGCATGCACACTTTGCACAGTCGCTCGATCCTCCCACTTTTTCCTATCCTCAATCCCAATCGAGTTCCTAGACGGCTACCCTAATCATCCACTGACACGCGGGCCTGGCGCTCCCACCCTACCACCCAGCCCCACCGGCCAGCCTCCCCGCGAGGTATCTTGTAGAGTGGCCCCCGTCGAGGGGAGCAGCGAAACGGGAACTCGCCAATCGCGGGCTCGCGGGCGCAGCAGCGAAACCGGAGGTCCGGTCCGGAGCACTGGAACGCGACGAAAGCGGCGAGGACGCTGTGCCCGTGCATCCCGGCCAAGTCCGTCCATCTCCGGCCGGCCCACACGCATTCTCTGATCTCCTCCAGAGTCCTCTCACCGGCCGGAAGCTTCTCGGCAGCTTCTCCCGGGGTCTCGCCGGCCCGCCACGTGCCCACCGGCATGTACAGTACAGTGCCTTACGTACGACGGAACGCGACGGGGCGGACCGCGGACAGACGCGGTGAGCCGGTGACGGCGAGGTAGTGGAGGTGGGCGTTGCTGATTGGTTGGTTCGTTGGTTCCGGTTCGGTGCTGGCTGGGGTTTCCCGTTTCCGTCGCGCTTTACTAGGCCGGTCGCAGTCACAGCGGCGGCCCGGTTGCCTGAAACGGCAAGGAGAACGGAACGGGGTGAGCCTGACCCCGGGCTGGCTGTGGCCGTGCGTTGCGCAAGGCGACGAGGAGGTTTAAAGCGGGCGGGGGGCAAAAGCTGTGACGGGTACGGCGAGTGGGTAGAGCCAGAGCCAACCTGACAGAGATAAGCTCTGAGAGAGGACAGGAGGGAGACAGGAGCAGCAGAGCAGAGACAGACAGACGCTGCTGCTCTGCCCCCGTGGTGATCACAGACAGCCAGAGGCAGAGAGAGACGATCGTGATTCGTGAAGCGGTTTTGGAGGAGGCGAGAGGGAGGAGGAGGACTGGCCTGGGCTGCCCATAAAGCAGCGAGGGCGATCGGGCTGGTCCGTGTGGGGTGAACAAGGAGGAGGGAGGGACGAGGGGAGATCCTTCTGGGAAGGAGGGAGGGAGGGAGCGAGGAGAGCGCCCGTGCGGTGCGAGCACGGAAGAGCCAGCGCCGCGCGCGCCGGGAGCACGCATGGGAGAGGTGAGCTCTGCTCTCCGCTCTGCTCTCGTTGTTGTTGCGTTGCGTGGGTGGGTGCTCGCGACTCGCGAGACCTTAACTAGCTACACCAATGGCGGCGGTGTCCGCGCTGGCTTTGTTGAGTTCGTCGTCATGTTCGCCGCCACAAGCATGCGCCTCGTGTGATTTCGTTGTGGGTTGGTTGGTGTGTGCGCGCTTGCGTTCGTGCGTGAGTGGCGTTCTCGTTTCGACGACTCCTGGCGTGTGGTTTTTTCGGTGGATTTCTTCGCGAATGCCGAGCGCGATTCTGTTGCTTGCCTGACGCCGCCGATGATGGTTCGCCGAGGCGAGCGGCCGTGGAGCATCTGCGATTTCACCCCTCCTTTTCTTCGTTTTTTTGTTTCGAGTTGCGATCGCGGACGACGATCGAATGCGTGCGTGCGTGCGCGTTTGCGTCCCGCTTCCGCTCTTCCACGCTGCGATTCCGCGGGGGCTTGAACAGGATTTGGGGTTTTCTGGGGTACTCTGCTGCGATTCTTCTCGGCTTCTTCGCTGGCGTGTTTCCGCCGCGGCGCCGCCGCCGTGTGTGCCTCCCAGCTCTCAGCAAATTGCAGCGTGAGCGGCGGCCGGCGGCGGTTTCGGCGACGAATTCCGGCCATTTCGCTGGGTTTTCTCTGCTGCTCCTCGCCAATTTGTGCTTCATCACACCTCATTCCGGCGGATTTTATCGGTTGCCGTTTTGTGGTTTCGTTGCTGTTAGGGTTTTGTTTTGCCGTCGCGTTCTCCTTTTCCCCGCCCTTTGGCATCCGAAGGTGGTTGGAGGCTTGGAGCTCGTCGTCGCCATTGCGGCCTTTTCCTGTGAGACGCGGTTTGGTTTCGCCATTGCTTTGCTCTGGCTGGTTTGCCTTGCCTTTTCCTGCCCCGCGGTTTTACTCGCATCGATTTCGGTGGTGCTGGGTTTGCTTGCTTTCGCAGCCGTGTTGACGTACGAGAGGGGATGAAATTTCTGCGCAATAATGCGGGAGCGGAGCGCCGAGCAGATGGAACTCCTGCTCTCTCTGATCGATCGATCGTCCTCTCCATGTGCTGCCCATTCCATCGCATTCTATTTCGAGCTTTGCCTTCTGGGTTTGGGTTTTGTGGGGTTTTCCATGGCTTGTACCAGCTTGTTGAGTTTTTACTTGGCCGATTCACACGCTAATGACGTTTCAGTGCGGTTCGATGCGATCCCACCATCATCCATTCTATTTTTGGGATTCCTTCGCGGGTTGGGAGTTTCGTATGCTTCCCCGTTCTGAGGACTGCTGCCTACTGTACTACTACTACTATTTCCTAGGTGGTGGTGTGGATTCACAAGAAATCTTTGGCACAAATCTCTTGCGTGGCTGTGTAGCCTTCGTATCTGGTACCAGTCCGTGTCCTGTCGTTCGCTTCTACTACTACTCCGTACGTACTGTACTCGTAGGCCTGACCATCTACTGTATTGCTGATGTGACCGAGCTCTATGTTGTGTCCTTGTGATTTGACCATGGTCTGAACGGGCACAGGCTTGGTGTGATGTATTGTCTCTTGTGCTTGTTCTTACATGGGGGCCTCGTTAAATTTGGTTGGTCTTTGGTTGGTCTTGGTTTGATGTGAGAAAAGATCTTGTTGGTGGTGGCTAACAAGCAAGCCGAACAAGGCCGGGGTCGTCAAATGGATTCTTGTAGCATTCCGCTTTTGTGTCTACTATGCAGCAGCATTTTTGTTTTCCTTTGGTGATCTAGGATTCCATTTTGAGTTGTGGTGTGTTTGAAGCTGAGTAATTTTGGAAGTTCGTTTTAAGCCTTTCTCGTGAGCTGCTTGGGTAGTGCATTAAATTCACTAGCAGTAGCAATTTTTTTTCGCGAGGTGTAGGTGGCTGATGAATTTCTCGGATTCCATTCTGACTTGTCTTTATAGTGGCAACCCAAGGATAGTACTATGCAAACTTGATTTTTGTTGACAGATTCCACTCTGGCCTAGTATGTGTTTTTTAGCTTGCTGTTTCCAGACCTTGTGCCTTTTGTTGCCACTGTTCACGGAATGCAGTGATAGTTGTTGGAGTTTCGATCATGAGTGCGTTGCTTGGGGGTACTGCAATAAGAGTTCGCCTGTTATGCTTGTACAAGTTCCAATTAAAGCAAGTCTGAGCAATTAGATCATTGTTTTGTTCTAATACAGCTTGTTCTCTTTTGAATGAATTCGCAGAACTCAAGTGAAGAAACCAGCGGAGGAGGAACGAGGGGCAGCATGGAGCGCGTGAAGCACGAGAACTTCTGCCGCGCCGTCGCGGAGGACAACACAGCGCTCCTCCTCTCGGCGGTGGGGACCTTCAGGAAGGAGGCCCTGTGCCGCATCCGCAAGGGCTCCGACGCCTCGAGGGTGCTGGACCAGGAGATGTCCGCGAGGCTGCTCCACCTCGCCTGCAAGCACGATGCCGTGGAGTGCGCGAGGCTGCTCCTAGAGGGCGGCAGCGGGATCACGGCGGCCCCCATTGATGCAAGGGACCAGCTCACGCGGACGCCGCTCCACGTCGCAGCTGAGACCCACTCGGCCAGGTGCATAGAGCTGCTACTCTCCAAGAACGCCCGCACTGATCTCAGGGTGGTTGATGGGAGATCGCTTCTCCCGCTTGAGGTCGCGCTAATGAGCAAGAGGTATGTGAATGTACTATTCCATTGCTAGTAATGCATGACTTTGACTGAATTCAGTCCCCAAATTTGCTGCAATAACTGTACTGTGCGGTATGTTTCCTCATTTTTTGCAGAGTTCATACTAACTGGTCCCTGGACAACCCAATTGAGGATCTTCTGTCTTTTCTTAAAGAACGGGTTCGTGTCCTCACTATGACACGTGCATTGTCCCAATTGTTCCATAGCTAATCTGTATGATTAAATGCATCTTTTTAACTGAGTTCGATACCTCTCTCTATGTGTAGGATCTCAAAGCAGTAAGGCTCCTGGCAGAGAAAACCAGAGTGGTTGGGGAGCTTGCTTACAGATACGCCATGGAAGGAAGTGTCCCTGCATTGGCAATGCTGCTTCTGGTGGTTGAAGAGAAGATATCATCACAAGTGAGTGTGGTGATAGAGGGCATCAGAACAAAGCGCTCAATCTACAACTCCATTGTAGATGAGGCTTTATCGATGGGAGATGCTTCAGCTCGTGATGGAAATGAAAGGAGAAAGGCCCTGCTCTGCGAGATTCAGCTGCTTAACCAATTTGGATCGGCATCATGGAGGGACCACAATGACAGGAGAACACTACCTCCTCTACTGAGAGCTGCTAAGGTACCACTCACCACTGTTCATTGAGTAACACATAAATGCCGTTCTCAGTAGGATAGCTATTTCCAAATTCTATATGTGAGGCTGTTGGCTGTTCTTTTTGTCGCTTTTTTCATGATATCTGATTGAACTACATATTACTATAAAATTTAAATGCGCTCTTATTAGCTACTACTATAACTAGAATGTGAATCGTGTATCCAATGTGTGTTTGTGGGTCTAAACTGATTTTCATGAAAAATGTACCTGATTATTTTTTTTTTCCTGAAGTTAGGTTGATTCTAGAGTATGCTAATTGTGCTATGCATCACATGCTGAAGTTTTCAAGGCTACAGCTGTATCTCTATAGAGACTTCTTGCTGATCAGCCTTTCTTGTATAGGTTGGAGATATGAATGTCATCAAGATGCTCCTGATGGGCAATGTCAATGTCAATGAAGCCGACTCTGAAGGAAACACAGCTCTTCACTGGTGCCTTAGTGGTGCTTCCTGTACCAAGGAGCCAAGGTGCACATCTTAGAAACTACATATTCCTATCCATTGAATATTAGTTGCTTTCTTACATCTTGCTTTTTCTGTCATTGTGCTTTTTCTGTCATTGTGCAGGATTGTGTGGCTTCTGCTCAAGAATGGAGCAAGAGTTTTCCAGGGGAACAAATTAGGGCTCACACCAGTACACAGTGCTGCAGCTAAGGGCAATTACAAAGCTCTTCAGGTATCCTCTTGTTACTTACTTTTCTAATTACTCTGTTGTGAGTTATTAGAGTGACTAATTGGTTTTTTTTTTTTGTGTCGAAAGTCACTTCTGCTTCATGCTCAAGATTGTGTTGATATACCTACCAAGACCAAAGAGACCCCATTATTCTTTGCAGTGAAGAATGGTTCTGTAGATTGTGCAAAACTTCTTTTGCGTTTTGGGGCTGATACCAAAGCCCGGAACCTGAGGTGTGTAAATTTTCAGAGGACATTCAAGTAACTGAGTTACAAAGAATGAGTTGAAAAATGACAATAGGAAGAATGATTTAGTTTATAATCTGATGCACTTAGCATTCTGCAATTATTTGACATGAACAGAAAGCAAAGGCCAATTGACGTGGCAACATCCCAGGACATGCGTTTCATTCTTAGCTCTGCAAATGTGTTAACACGTAAGTTACATACCGACATCTGCTTCCATTTCTTTCTTGTAGTTTATTTGATATCTGCAGCTGTAATGGACAAGCCAGGAGTTCAATTTGATGGAAGCAATTTAATTAATTAAATTGCATATAGATTGGTTACATTTATGTTGGTATTACTAAATAACCGTAGAATTTTCCATTTTAACAAAAATACGTTCTAGCTTCAGGGAACCATAGCTCACCTCAGAAGAATCGTGTACTGAAAAAAGAAATTTACAAAGAGCTCCTTGGTGATGAATTTGATGATCTTGATAAGGATTACTGTGATGAAAGGTATGCCTGGTATACACTGCATGATATTACTTTATAATAGCTACTCGACATGATTACTTGAATTACAACATCTTTTTTTGTCACCTGTAATTTCTATGAATTTTGCTGCAGCTATATACACTGCATGATATTACTTTATAACAGCTACTCTACATGACTACTTGAATTATAACATCTTTATTTGTCACCTGTAATATCTATGAATTTTTCTGCAGCTATATACACTGCATGTTATTACTTTATAACAGCTACTCTACATGATAACTTGAATTATAACATCTTTATTTGTCACCTGTAATGTCTATGAATTTTGCTGCAGCTACACTGGGCTTAAGACATCAGTAGGGCAACGTGATTTCCGGTCCAATAATCGTTCTGCACAAGGGCCTAAGAGTAAGAGCCAATATGGTCCAAAACAAGCACAAGGTTCAAAGTTTGTGCCTCGGGTAAGCTAAGGATACATCGTTATATTTTTCAATACTTGTTTTCTTGTTCAGTTTGCTTCTTACATTACATTCTTTTTTAGAACAATCATTGGCCGAAGCATGACTACACTCGCAAAATTTTTGTTGGGGGCCTCCCACCTTCAGTAGACAATGGTAAAACTTCATAAATGCTGCACTGCTTGGTAGCTAACAAATTTAAACCAATACACACTTCTAACTTTCTTTGCTGTTCCTTTTTGACAGATTACCTTATTGAGTTCTTCAGTGCTGAATTTGGTCCTGTGGAGGAAGCAGTAGTCATTGGGATACCAATTGGCAACCGAGTTCAGTCTCGAGGTTTTGGCTTTGTAAAATTTGAGAGAGAGGAGGATATGATAAGTGCAAAGGAAGCTCATCATGTTTACATGCTTGGGAAGAGAGTGGAGGTAAAGGATGCTGTTGCTAGAGCATTCTTGACTTTAGAAGACCAAAGATATAACTCTTTGAGGCAATTCATCAAAGAGCGCCCAAAGGTCCACAGGGTGCTGGATGGTGAACTGACTGAGGAACACAACCTCCAGAAGCGGCGACCATTGCCAGAAAAATGCCTTCCATCTTGGTTCTTTATATTCAGAAAATGGTTGCCAGGATTTCTTGAGGATGAAACAGCACGACTTGGAGGAGAGAGGTATCCGTTGAGCTCTCTGAAGGGTGATTTCAGAGCAACTTGCAGGATGGAGCTTGATCACACCGCACTTGGTTATCCTAAGCTAAGTGACTTTATGCGCTCCCTCCCTGGCATCTGCAGAATGTGTGTAGTTCCTGTTGGAAGTGGACCTGCAACGCACATGGTCCTCCTTCCACCACTCTCACGACCGAAGTATGTACCCTTGCTAGAGCCTTGCTCCTTTGATCATGACGAGCTTGCAGAATCAGTGTCAGATCATCACTCCCCAAGGTCACCGCTTAATGCCAACATTGCGGATGACTCCCCACATAACACTGACAGCCAGCAGGGTGATGATGCATGCAGTGAGACTTGTGTTCAGAGTCAGCATGGTCTTGAGACCAGCAGGAGCAGTGCTGAAAGCCAGCAGGATGGAAGTTCCTCTGACAATGGTAGCTTACTGGATGATATTCCTATCAGTACTACAAAGCTTGACCTGATTAAGTCTGAGCCTGCTCTGATTGAATCTGTGCCTCCAAGAAAGCCTGATCTAATTGAATCTGTACCTCCAAGAAAGCCTGATTTGGTTGAGTGTGTTCCTGCAAGGCCCAATTTGATTGAGTCTGGGTTTGTTCCTCAAAAGAATGAATCCAGACCTATACTGCAGCCTATTGTGCTTCCAGGAAGCTTCAAGGTCAAGTTTGAACCTTCAAGAAAGCTTGAGTTGACTGAGTCCAGGCCTTCAGCATGCTTCATTGATCCTCCTTCTGAAAAGCCAGCAGTTACTCCCAGCAGCTGCGAGGGTGACATGAGATTTTCTTTCTTCCAGTCTCAGTGGGACAAGTACCTGGTAAGGGCTGCCTGCTTGCAAACTTACAATGTTTACTATGTTGGTTATGCTCAGAATACTGTTGTATTAATATTGTTGTTTGTACTTCAGACTCCATATCCCAGGAGTGACTGCTGCATCATATGTCGATCTTGTGAAGCTGGGATGCAGCTTGTCCCCTGTCTTCATAAGATCTGTGTTGCCTGCATGATGAGGTGCAATGTCAGAGCATGCATGGTTTGTGGCACTTCTGTAAGTGGAGTCAAGTCATCCCCTGCAGTGCATGCAACACACAGATACATGGTAATGAATATTCTTCAAACAATTAGAATTGCCTTTGATGCCCTCTTATGAAGAAATAGTTTATATCATTGTAGACTGTTTGAAATTTTGTTTCTAGATGAGTTGGATTAGTCTGACCAGTTGATGAATTTGCAGGGATTCACGGAGCGTGCTTTAGATCAAAGGTGCCAGTTGATGGTTGTCTGCCGTGGAGCTGAGGCAATCGTCAGATGCTCACCATGTATGCACACCATCGCTTGCCGGGGATGCTTCCTTGCCTCAGTGACACTACTGAAGTCTTGCACCACCTGTGGGTGCATGGTTGAGCACTTCAAGATCATTTGATGACACTTACCTCCCTAATGCACAGTAGTAGTATTACTAAGCAAACTAAGGTATATAATAAAGCAAGCAGTCCTACAACCTGAAGGAGAGATCTGATATGCTCTCTTTCGGTTTTGCCACACTTGTGGGATGCGCTAACAAGATATTTTGGCGGTAGTATAGGCGCCCTCGCTCTTATGAGCCTGAGGTGCTCTCTTTTGCTCCCTTCTGTTCTTCCTTAGAAACACCTTGTCACACATGCTCGATTCGTATGCTATTGCTAGTTCTGCTTCTGTGAGCTTGTTATGGTCTGGCACTGGCAAAGCTCTCAGTAATATACCATGTAAAGCCCCTTGCCTCTCTTATGACGCTGTTCTCAGCAAACCTCTGCAACTACTACTAGTATCTAAGATGGATCTTTTATGCTTCACCTCTGGGGTTACAGTAATATACCATACTTTGTTCCTGATGTCTAAATTTTGTATTTTTGCCTCTTCCTGCTTTAATTCTGGTGTTTTGGGGTGCTTACACTTCCCTCTTTTAACCATTTCCCTGATGTCTAAATTCTAGGCTCTTGTTTTTCTTATGTGTAAGTGGATATCAAAGTTCGTTGCTGGATGACATCTGTAGCATGTAGCATTTTCAAAATGCGCCCAGCTAGTTCCAGTCATCCGGCGATTTAAAATCTGCATTTTGTTCAGTATGTTTGGTCTGTGTTGCACTGCCAGCATCACTTATGCTTCAGGATCATAATTGTTTATATGGTTCACCTTTTTGTGCAACCATTTTTCATGATGCTTTAATTACCATCCAAGCTACAAAGCTACCCTCCGTTCCAAACTATAATTCGTTTGACTTTTTCCGGACCTAAGTTTGACCACTTGTCTTTTTTCAAAAAATTTGTGCAAACAGTCAAATTTAAGTCATTCTTACGGATCTTTTATTTATAAAGCATGCCAAAATAAGTGATATTTTGCACAAATTTTTGAATAAGATGAGCGGTCAAACTTGAGGTTGAAAAAGTCAAACGAACTATAATTTGGAAACAATTAAGTATATTTGAATGACTTTTGTTTTCACTTTTTGTGAACATTGCCAGGTGCTGTGGGCTCTTTGGAAAGAAGAGTTTAACATGTTACTATTATTTGTATTTTTGTTGGAAGTTGCAAAGACAGATCTATATGAAAAGTTGAAAATGTTTTTTTTTTTTTTTTTTTTTTTTTGGTTTATGGTGAAATAAGAGAAGCTTTGTCTATCTATGAATAAAAGGAAGTTATTGTTCTGTTTCTATCTAGTACTCCATATCTTACTATTACTAATTGGAGGCTCCAACGAAGCCTCCACGTTAATTCTCACCAGATGCTCTAGAAAAAAAAGATAAATGCTAGAAATTCTCACGTTAATCAGAAAAATCTAGCCATTAAATCTATATGCTCTACTAATCTATACCATTAGATCTATTTTATTTTTCTTTAGAAATTACCCACTCTGCCATTATGTTATATCTTAGATAAAAAGCAAGAAAAAAAGATAATTCTATTATTTTAATTGAAACACCTCCTCTAATGAGCCCCGGCGGTGACGTTGTTCCATATAGAGATCTATTATTTTAACCGACCTCCTCTAATTCAGCCTTGGCAACTATGTTGTTCTATTGACGAGAGGAGGGGGCCATGGCTTCACGTCATCGGTCGTCCCTGGCGCTGCAAAACTCATCTTCATCGATCAAGACCCGGAGCCATGACCAAGACCGGCGATCAGGACTATGAGCAAGGGATCAAGTACGTAAGGGTGATGACTTCAGTTCATCTTCCATGCATGATGGGTGAGGAATACTAATCTGATCATTACTACCTTCATAGTCTTGCATAGAGGCATGAACGTTGGAAGGTGTCAAAGTAGGTTTGGCCTCGAGAATTGTTGGGTGCTTGCGACAGCCAGATGATCGAGATGGTTACAGACTGCGAGAGGCACTGCGACATGAACGGGTCACCGGATCTGTGAGAGGCACCGCGACATGAACGGGTCACCAGACTGCGAGCAAGGAGGCCATGCGACCATGCTATTGGTGTGGCCATCTCGATGTCTAGCATCCACGTTAATGATCAACGCTTGCGTAGTCTCCACGAGCAGACTAAAGGTGTGGTCATCTCACTAAATCCCATATTACAATTTAAAATGTACTAAATTTGGTCATCAAAAATTACAATTTAATTTGTCTTCTCTAAGTACTTATTTTATGCTGTTTCGACATTGTCCATAAAACTTTAGCTGAGAGACCAAAAGGAAAGAATTGTGAAAAATGCAAGCAGTAGTCTACAATTACTTTGAATAAATTGATATAATTATTATTGACCATGACTTATCATTTTTTTTTTTGTTCACTTTAATAATAACTCCATTAGATT
Source organism: Hyparrhenia diplandra (assembly GCA_015847255.1). Classification (NCBI taxonomy): domain Eukaryota; kingdom Viridiplantae; phylum Streptophyta; class Magnoliopsida; order Poales; family Poaceae; genus Hyparrhenia; species Hyparrhenia diplandra. The sequence goes on along the minus strand of JADLZK010000848.1, from coordinate 67,477 downwards.
ACTTTGTCATTAAAAGTTAATTATGCTTAAATATTAGGGACCATGATCCGTATGGAGTTATCAATAGAACCTATACGTTTTTTTTTAAAAAAACTAGAACTTCCACAATTATAACAGATAACTAATCCCATAATATTTATTTTTATAAATTATCCTCCTCTTTAAACTAGAACTTCCACAATTATAACAGATAACTAATCCCATAATATTTATTTTTATAAATTATCCTCCTCAATCATTACGAAAAGATATTGGTTTGCTCCCTAAGTAAGCATTCAAATTAACCATATTTGGCATTATGAAAAATTATCCATAGTTGTTACCAATAATTTAAGTTCACAAAAATCTCTAAATCTACATGTAAATGCTAATATATGGAATTATTAAAAAATAATTTCACATCTATAAGTACCATATATATGCACAAAGCTATTGAAATACACACTTCTGCCAATATTATGTTGAAACTATGCACAAAGCTTTGTCCCATTGCATAGAACAAGCAAACATGTTTATAAATTTCTTATTTATAAGCTTATCATTTGTGGAAAATATTCTTAGCAAATCATATAGTAAGGACACTTACACTTCACATTAAGTTATATTAATACTCATAATAGTAAATTGTACAAGTCATTATCTCAAAAGAATTTTAAACAATTTGAATGATCATTATGTCATATAAGAATATTAGTAATTTAGTTCTTATAATTATTTGATTGTTAAAACACTATTAATACAATATAATAAATTCAACATGTAGAGTGCCATGGTCCATGTTGAAACAACTATTTATGCCACTACAAAAACTAAGGGTAGCCTACAACCTAGATTATTCTTTTAATAAAATAAAAAATAAAAATTTTGACTAAGGGATACAATAAGCATTGGATCAAATTAACATGTTATCAAAAGATGAAAGTTAAAATATAGAATTTTATGATATCACATAAAACAAATAAGAGTTTACATGCTTTACATTTATGTTTTAACTAAACACATATCATGCCGAAAAAAATAATAATCCAATAAATTATTACTCATGAAATCGCTAGAAAAAAAAACCATATATCATTAAATTATACAAAAATCTAAAACATTTTGCCATTAAATGGGTAGTCTATAATCACTTAAACAATAGTCGTTGCAAGCAATTAATAAGCTCAAAAGTTTTGAAAAGAAATAAATCATATTGTCAAAATATGGATGGTAGCTAAAATTGTCATAGTTTAAACAAATGTTCCAATTAAATGTATATTGGAGATAAATAGAGTTGCTATGTAAAGAAAAAACTAATGGATATGGATGAAAGGTTGATAAAAATCAATAATTGACAGATTATCATATTTGAATACTGACTATACCTATCACAGCTATTATTATTTAGAACAATAGTGAAGAGAAAAAAAAATATTTAATATAAATCATTTTTATTAGTCAATGTCTCCAAATATTCTAAATCGTGCTCTATGCACAGCTATATGAAATACACACTTCAGTTCATATTATGTTGAAACTATGCACAAAACTTTAAATTATGGTAATACTCATGATAATAAATTTTGGAAGAAGTTTAAACAATTTGAATGGATCATTCTATCATAGTTGAATATTAGTAATTTAGTTCTTAGACTCATTTGTTTGATAAACTAATATTAGTGTAATATAATAAATTCAACAAGATGGGTGCCATGTTGCATGTTGAAACAACTATTTATGCCACTACAAGAACTAAGTGGAGCCTACAACCTAGGACATTCTTTTAATAAAATAAAAATAGAAATCTTGATTAAGGGATATAATAAGCATTGGATCAAATTAACATGTTATCAAAAGATGAAAGTTAGAATATATAATTTTATAATATCACATAAAGTGATAAGAGTTTACATGCTTTAGGTTTATGTTTGAACTTAACACATGTCGTGCTAGAAAAAGGAAGAAACTTAGAAATTATTACTTATGAAACCGCAAGAAATAAAAAAAAAAATATATCCTTAAATTATTACAAAAATCTAAAACATTTTACCATTAAATTGGTAGGCTATAATCACTTAAACAATAGCCATTGTGAGCAATTAATAAGCTCAAAATTTTTGAAAAGGAATCAATCATATCGTCTAAACCATCACGGTTTAAACAAGTGTTTCAATTAAATTTAGGGAGTTGCTAAATATAGCCAACTTTTCTTGCGACTCCCAAGGTCATTGGATCATCATCTAAGGTCAGATTTGTTATCTGGATTGATAATAGATTTTAGTATGTTTTATCACAGATCATGAGAGATATTTTTTTTCTATGAAAGGATAAGGACAAATAAGATGGTTGTGCTCGCACAGATCACAAATAATAGATTTCATATGTTTTAGCATAGATCACAAGAGACAATTTTTTCTATGAAACGACAAGGACAAATAAGAAGTGTTTGTTGTCCTAAATCACAATTAACAAAGTTCAAGATGTGTTGGTACAAATAACAAAGTACAAGATATGTGCACGCATTACAAAGCGCATCGAGCAGATTAGCTGTCGCAAGAGAGAGGAGGCTGATTTCTTGCGACAGAGTGCTAGGAAAAGTGTTAAATTTATAGTAGAGATAAATATAGGTGCTATAAAAACCTAATGAACATGGATGAAAAGTATATAAAAAGCAATAATTGATAGATTATCTAAATCGAATATGTGCTATACCTATCGGCTATTATTTTAGAACATTAGTGAAGAGAAAAAAAATAACTTAATACAAATCCTTTTTATTAGTCAGTGTGTCCTAATAAGATTCTAACCCGTGCGAGAGCACGGGTTGATGAACTAGTATGAGCTAAAATGAAAAAACGGTGACGGTCAACAGTAACTTGATGATAGTAAACAGTATATAGCGGGCCAAAGTAACTTGATCTCTTTGCCTAGGAATTCAGTCCAAAAGCAAGAGCAGTGTGCATATGGGATTAAACAAGCAGAGCAGCACAAGATCACCGCATGTCGAAGTAGCCGTCCCACCGGTGCCCGTCGTCGTCCTCCTCCGGCGGAGGCAGGCCCCGTTTGATGCGGCTGACCCTCCTGATTAAGCCGTCCACCGTCACATCAAAGGCATCCCTTAACTCCACGGAGGGAGCCGCCGCCCTCGGGTCCTTGTACACGATGCGGGGTATCATCCGGATCACCTGCTCCCTCATCGCCGCCACTTGTGCCGGGCCGAATCGCCGGAGCACGTCCTCCACGCGCACGGTGCCGTTGCGCACGCTGTCCCCGGCACGAACACCGAGTACCTGGTGTGGTCGGCCGGCAGGTGCCACCTGTACTGCGTGTAAGCTGAGCCCGGGTGGAAGAACACCGGCACGCAGCCGGCGAGCATGGCGTCGAACGCCGACCGCCGCGTGTACGAGTCCCCCGGCGGTTGCAGGCAGAAGGCCGCGCTCTTGAGATGGCGCATGACGTTGCCGGGGGCGTAGCAGTCCCTGCGCCGCCCGCGGCCGCACTGCAGCAGCCCGCACCGCCGGGACCGCGCGCACTGGTCCATCACGATGTCGCGCAGGGTGTTGCCGCCGGGACGCCGCGCGCCGACGAACGCGAACAGCCACGGCCGCCGCGCGCGCCGGAGTGTCCGCTGCCACGAGGCCACCTCGGCGGCGCGCGACGGGTGGAAGTAGGTCGGGTACGGCACGCCCACGTCGCCGACATGCCACGGGCCGGACTCGAGCACCAGCGCCGTCATGTTCCTCGCCTCCGGGAGGAACAGCAGGTGGCTGCCCCACTCGCCGCCGCCGTCGTCCTCGCGCCGGAAGTCCCACGCGATGCGGCCGCCGACGAGGAAGTGGTCCCGCCCGCCGTGCGCCGCCCACGCCGGCGACGAACGGAGCCAGTGCACGAGGTCCTCGGCGAGGGCGTCGCGCACGGCGTTGCTGAACCCCCACAGGTGTCGGCCGACGTCGAGCCCCGCGTAGTAGGGCACGTAGACCGCGACGGCGCGCGAGGCGTCGGTGGTGAGGCAGCCGTACTGCCGCATCCGGTTGTGGAAGATGACCTCGAGGGTGAACTGGTTCGTGTCGTACCAGCCCGTGGGCGGGAGCACGCCGCCGGTGCGCGTCAGCCGCGGGCCCATGCCGGCGTTCACGACGTGTCTGCACATGTCCGTCCACTCCGAGAGTGACCGGCAGTCGCGGACCAGGTCGGCGTTGAACCGGCTTGGCAGGTCCTGGACGTAGATGTACCGGCCGGCGCACCGGTCGGCCACGGCTGCCGGCTTTTCCTGTGCCCTCGCCAATCGTTGATCAGACGGCTGCTGTGGCGGCGGCGGCGATGGTGGAATCTCTGTTCTTGATTGCCGCACTGGCGGCGGCGGCTGTGACGACGCGTCACGCTCCGGCGGCAGCGGTCGGCGTTCTGGAGGTGGTGCAGACGTGTCAACGATCTTTTCGCTCTCCAGGGCCGGTGGCGGCGACGACGGTGGGGTTTTTGTTTTTTTCTAGACGCTCCGGCGGCGGCGGCGGTGACGCGTGCACGACATCTTCACGCTCGAGCACCGGCGGCGTGCCCCGACGCTCCACGGTTTCCCCAACGTTCACGTGGAAACTCTCGCGGTGGCCCGCGTCGAGCTCGGGCGCCGGAGGCGAGAAGACGAGGAGCATCCACACGACGCAGCACACTGGGATAGCAAGCGGCAGGAGCCACCTGCCGGCCCGCAGCACCGCCGATGCTTGCCCGCCCGCCATCGCACCGTCGGGCCGCCGGAGAATGTGCAGAACGAACGCTTACTACGCGTCGCCGAATGTGGTGGATCCGCGCCGCGGCGGCCGGTCCGACTTCAATCCATGGCGCCGCTGGATGCCGATCGGCACCAGCGCATCGCGCGATCGCCGCTGATACAGCTGGATCGGCGACGCGGATCCACCGCCTCGATTCGTTTGCATTGTTGATGATTGTTATTCTGCCAGGATGTTTCCATCCACAGACAGAAGAGAAACGCTCCGGCGGCGGCTTAATTTGCCACGGCGGTTAATTAGGCGCGTGCCCGGCATTGCTCATTATGGAATCTGTGCTGTTTCCCCCCGAAGATTATGCCTGATTGTGGTTTTGATTGGTTTCTGAATCTGTTCATCATCCTTTGGTTTTTTCCGAATCTGTTCATCTTTCTCTTTTAGAAAACAGAGGTTTCCCAGCTTTACTTCAGTGTGACACAAAGCAGTTCATCATTTTGAATTTCAGAATCAACATTTCTCAATTTCAACTACGCGAGTGTATTTTTTAGGTACTGCTTTGGTTCCTACGGATTAAACTTTTTTTTAGTCCTAGGGACTAATAAAAAAAGTCCCTCCAAAAGAGTCTTTTAGGAACTACTAGAGAAAAAGTCTCCAAAAAAAAGTCCCTCCTGCTTGGTTGAGTAGAGACTAAAAGGGATTTTTTTTAGTCCAAAGACTAAAAAGTCCCTAAACCAAACAGGACCTTAAAAGGTCCAACAATTTGGAATGGAGTATATCTGATGAGTGATGATACACACCTGGTGGCTTCGGAACCTGCTTGTGCAACTGAGCTGAATGCAAAGGGTAGGGTAGAGTATATTTTTGTAGTCACACACTACAGCAGGAGTGCAGATCTTCAATGTTTATGATTCATACGCGCCGAGGTCGTTGTAACAAAAACTCTCTTTTTTAATACAAAAGACGCGGTCTCTTGCATGATTAAGAAAGAAAAACAGCAGGGGCGCAGAACATGCAACACAGGCATTTTGTAACTGAATTAACATGCAACACAAGCATTTTTTTTTCTCGAACACGTCTTCACGTGTCTTTTTCATTAAGAGAAGAAGCCAAGACTGACTGACTAACAGTACAAAACAACACAACACAGGACGACACGACACGACACAACACAACACAACATAACATAACACCACACGACCACCGAGCTCGTGGCTACAACAAACAAGAAAGAGAGGAGCCCGTCACCTAGCCACAAACAAAACACGCTAGGCTAAATGCAGCACCGCTGGGTCAAACTTAGGCGACGTCATCTGAATAGAGTGGAAGTCCCAGTCGCCAAACACAGAGCCAAGTATCAAGGGGGCGTCACACACACGGCAGCGACTGGGACCACGGCTGTGTGCAATGTAGGGAAAAACATAGATGAAGAATATAATGACAAGTTAGGGAAGTTTCGTTTATTCATAAAATAGAATACTACGCGTAATAAAGTGGGTAACTTTGAGCAACAAACACTTTCTGAACAAACGAGCATCTTCACAGTAATAAACTGCAATCCTTCTCATTACATTAAAGAAAACAACGGGATAGCTGCAAAAACAGACTTCAAAAGAAGAGAATAATGTCAACCGGGATGAAGCTATTGAAAGCTTTATGGAACATGGCCATGTTCCTGTTCCCAAGCAGCTACTCACACTAACAAGATATGACATCAGCAAATGCATTGCTTTGTGGGAAGAACAGTCGACTACTACAGGACTCTTGGGTTAGTCAATAGTCATATCTAACCAGGAAAAATGGAGAGAGAAGCACTAGTGCACTCATCATCCACAGGCTAATCAGCTTTTGCACGAACCCTTCTCTTGTGAACAACTATTAGGACCAATGACACTGCCATTCCAACCATATACCCAGCAACTGCACCGTAAGTGACACAGATCGGCCATTCCTACGAAAGATCAAAGAAACATAATAGTAGTAATCAGTCATAAGGCCCACCAAAGGAATCGGCATCAATGTGACACTTGAAGGTAAGATTTATGGTTAAGAGGTAAGATATATTGTTAAGTATATGTGATGAGATAAACTCAAAAAAGGGAGATCAGGATATGGAGAGCTTCAAAAGCAAAAACACTCTGTCAGGCAAACCAATGAATTCATGTGGAGTCAGGAAATGAGGATCATAAATCGCCCAATTCCCATGGGAATATACGAATTGTGGCAGGCATTTCTCCTATTTATTGTCTGGCCATGTCTGTGATCCTCATATGTTTACCCCAGTCGAACCATAACATAAGTATGTTTCATAGATATATTTAGTGACATGTTAACCACCAAGTGTGCACAAACATATATATATGATCTAACTTTCCCGTGCATAGAAATTGGCAACATACTACTTGAGATTGAAAGATGGTATGTCTACCTGCCAGGGTCTCTCCCAGTCAAGGGGCATAGGCCAAGCACCGAGCCATGCTCCTAGCACAGCTCCATGACAAGGTGCAGATATCATGTAGTTCTCAACATCAGCTGGCGTGAAATAACTGGCATGTACAAACACAATGAAATATCATGGCACAGTAGCTGGATGATACAAAAGAAAGAAATATGTCCACTGGATGAACCTCAACCGTTCAAAAGTTTACAAGTCCGGAACATACATGGAGTGAGAAAGCACGTTCTGCCAATCAATCTTGGATGTTCCAAAGACACATGCTGCGGGAACAAACTGAAATATAATAAAATTAGTATCGCCTGCCTCAATTGCTGAAGTTATGCAGTACATGCAAAGTGGTAACTTATGAGTACAGTATTATCAGCACAAAACATTACTTGTTGTTCCAGTCACGCTGTACTCAAGTGTCAAGTGCTCGGTTCCTCAGTTTTGTACCAGAAAATAAGCGAAAATGGCACTTACCGTGAACAGGGACATGACAAGTGACCAATAAATAGTAGCTATCCAGAATCTGCAAATGCATAATTCAATCAAATAAAGAACTGTTAGTACTTGTAAATTGAAACATCATGGCTTACTTTACTAAAATCAGATGCAAGATAGAATATACAGCAAAGCACTACAGACACCAATCCTAGTCATGATTCCTACTCATCAAGTAAAAGTCAGGCTAAATCCTTACTTGATTCCAACAGGTGCACCGAGAACGATTGCTCCAAAAGCATTAAGGAAAGCTCCTGGCATGGGTGGGAAAAAGATTTGAGTTAGATCAAAGGAATGCAAAGAGGAAAATAAACAGATCCTAGATAACTCGTAACTAACAGTTTAGCTGTTGTTCTATGAAACCAAACCAGCATTTTAGAGCACGTACAGCGCGGGCGCTTGTACCGGCGCTTGCATGCGGTTTATGTTTTTTAGTGCCACGGTGGAGGCTCACAGGGCGCTTCAGTTTGCGTCCGATGCCAACTTAAGTGCCCGGCGCCTGTGCTCAATTGAGTATAAAAATCAACAGTTACAACGTAGATATTAGCACTAAAATTAATTTGTTCCATTGTGGGCTAGGACGCTTGTATAAAAGCAAACTAGCTTCATTTCTTTAAGCGCCTGCACAAGCATCTCTCCGCTGTACATGGCCTTAGTGTTATTCCAACATGCTGATAATACTAAATACTGGTTCAGATCTGCAGCATGGACCTGCTCGTTTTAGGCTTCATATTCATACATACTCCCTCCATATCACAAATATATAGGCTTTTGGAAAAGGTTTCAGTCAAACATTGGGAATATAAATCATGAATAATTTTTAAATCGTTGACTTTGAAAATATGAAAACCACATCAATAGATTTGTCTTGAAAATTACTTTCATTCATAAAAATATACATATATAAGTTTTCAATAAATATTTATACAGAAAAGAGAAGTAAAGTTGTGCTTTGGAGACCGTGTCTCTGTCGTAAAGCCCATCTATTTGTGATATGGAGGAGTACGGTGATTCATCAAAGTAAGAATGAAATTAAAGTGAAGCTGTAGAACCAACCCACAGGCAAGCCGATCAATCCTCTCGCAACAGCCTTGAAAAACTGAAAGCAAGGAGAATCCGATGATCCCATTGCTGAACCAAAAAACTAAAGCGACAATTGATCGAACAGTTTGCACGCGCACCATACCGAGCAGCTTTCCGCATCACGCCGGAGGTAGCTGAACACTGCGATGACTATGGGCGCCTCACAGACCTAAGTGAAGGAGAAAAATACTCAGTTCGGATCGGAAGAGAAAAGGGGAGACCGAAGATACGTTTACACTACACCGGCACCCGCGGGGGCGAGGTGAGTGAAAATACCACGACAAGACGGAGGGCGAGCGCGGGGTCGGAGACGAGCGCGCCGTGGCCAGCGAGGGCGTGGGCGGCAGCGAGGCCCGCCAAGCAGAGCAGGTGCGCGGCCCCGGCGGTTAAGGCGCTGGTCTGGGTGGCCTCCGCGCGCATGGTGGAGCAGCTGTCGGAGGAGAGGCAGGGCGCGGCCGGCTCGGAGCGGCGTGGCTGCTCGACAGGGACGGGTGGCGCAGAGGAGAGGAGGGGATCGGCGGTGGGGTGGTCGCGACACGGCCACGGTGAGGTCGAGGTGGAGCAGGCCGGGGTGGAAGGGGAGTTCGGCCGGCGTCGTCGGCGGCGAGGTGGTCGGCGAGGAGGCGCTGGTGGCGGAGCGGGCCGGCGTCAAGGTTGCGGTGGGAGGACGAGCTCGCGGACGCCGGCGGCTTGGGCCTGGGCCGCGCGGGGAAAGGGTCGAGAGCTGGGCTGCAGCCTCTGGTGGGCCGCGCGGGAAGGGGAAAAACGATCTGGGCCGAAGCCCCGCGTGGGCCGTTTGGCCGAGGTTTGACAAAAAAAAAAAAAAAAAAAACCTCGCTTGAAAAACCAGAGCACTTTCCAAGTGCAAACAATGAACAAAAGATAAAGAGAACCGAAACATGAACATAGTCCTAATAGGAAGCATGGAAGTTTATGGGAGTAACATACAGGTTATAGTCAATTAGTCCTAAACCATAATTCCTTACAGTCCTATAAAATTCCTTGCTACAGCCTACACTTTGATTGTTCATGAGTCCAGACTCCAGACGTGAGCTCACTACATCAGAAGCACTGCTTCTATGAAAGCCTACTTAATCCAATCCAAAGGAGCTTGTGGCTTCCTGTGTCATGTCGGATTTTTGAGAGTTGGAAGGCAGCTTCATGCCCTGCCGCTGTCCCTACACAACAAGAACGTGCAAGCATGAGTTCCATGTAGAAAAACAGTTTGGCATTTGTAATGGATTGGATTGTCGGAGAGAAATGCAGCAACTTGAAAAAAAAAATATGAACTCAACTTTGAAACATCAATGGACTGTTCTGCATTTTTTTTCAGAATAGAAAAAGAACATATAGGTCTGCAGCTGTTACCCTTTTTCCTCTTTTTTTTTTTTGTGTGTGTGTGTGTGTGTGTGTGGGGGGGTCCCATAATATCACATAACTTGTGGTGTTCAAATCATATCATTCTATTTTTACCAGTTTATTCGTTAAAAAAAAAAGAAGACATTTCTACCATGATACGAAGGAATCCAAAATGTTTCCATTAACAAACCAAAGTCACAGAAAACGCTCTTTTCGTTTTAATTAATAATACTTTTCTGGGGGCCTCGGCCCCTCCAGTTCTTTCAAAAAAATGTCACAGAAAACTAATGCTTCGTGTAGAGAACTGAAAATCAAACATATTTACAATGAACTGAAAATCAAACATTTCAGTTCATTAAACAAAAGAGCAGTTTACCAGCTTCTGAGCAAATGCTACACAAATGTTTCGGAGCAAGACAGAGGACCCGAACTTGGGCCATTGCAGCCGAACATTTAGCAGTTTTTGTTAATCTAACTTTGATCCTCCACCCTTTTTTGCACTCTGCTGGTCCTAACTGATTGTAACTCTGTTCTCTCATTCTCAATAAATGAAAGAAGCTTGTTAATAAAGTTACTGTAGGCCCCCCTCCAGATTCCTCAAAATAAATGAAAGAAGCACTCTCTTGTGCTTGTTCGTTCAAAAAAGGAAGGTGATAGAATAGTTTCTATGTATTCTCAAAAAAAAAAAAAAAAAAATAGTTTCTATGTGACTTTAGTTTGTTAATAAAACATTTCAGTTAACTATATATGTATTAGCAAATGAAATGACATCTAGAAATGTTAGCTAAAAGTAATGGAATATGTGTTCTGCGCACTAGCTTCAACATCTGTTGAAACCTGGAAGGCATGAAGTGCTTATACTGAAAGGACGCCTAACAAGTTCATTGTTTTCAACTATCCACATGGCCTGCGATTTTGTAGTTCATGTCAAATGCAGGACAGTTCATAGCCTCCATTGCCATGATGAACGACATAATATCATGTTTAAGTGTATTTCTCTAATATAGATCATAAATATATCCTCCTGATAGTAATTTCGCCACAATACATCAGTTCGAATACAATGTAAAGTACCTGAGAGTATTCCTGCAGTTGGACGACGAAAGTCGCTTCATCTGATTGAACAGGTATTTTTTAATAATGAAATCTGATTGAACAGGTATTCAATACACTCCCTCATAGTGGCCTTCCTCCCTCCTTATATAGTTCCATAGCTCACAGGCAATGCTTCTGTCACTCAGGCAGTCATGTTCTTCCATTTCCACCAGTGCAGTAACGACAGCATCGTGGGCATCCTGTCCCCATACCCTTTTCAGCTCTTGCAGTTTATCTTTTTTTTTTTTTTTTGAGAAAAATGGCAGGAGCTCTGCCTTTCCATTAAGATAGGAAAAGAGTTTTTATGTACAGGTGATTTTTAAAGATTTCCCCGGTCTAACCGAGGCCAAAAGCAAACAGCGAAAGCACTTAAAAATTTTCACGCGCCCCAAACGTGAGCCCTCTTTCTTTGCTCTATGTCCTCCTTTATTCTTTGGGCAACCTGCAGCGGCGTCTCGAGCTCGTTTGAAAATATTCTTCTATTTCTCTCTTTCCATATATTCCAGACGGTGTAGAGGACCATTCCGTTGAAACGCTTCCTTTCATCTTTTGTTATCCGTGATTGGACCTCCTCCCACCACGTAATGAAATGTGGCGGGTCACTGGCCGGCAATACTTGGGATGCGTCGAAGTGCTCCCAGTGCAGGATGTGGCTCCAAACCGCTTTGGCGAACGGGCATAGCAGGACCAAATGTAAGGATGTTTCGAGGGGCCCATTGCATGAGGCACAGTGATCTTGATGTGGCCAACCCCTCTTTTGAAGGTTATCTGCTGTGAGAATTTTCTCTCTTGTCAAGATCCAAGCAAATACCTTGCATTTGTTTTCCGCGTGCGCCTTCCATATGAGGTCCCCATTGAATGATCTGTGTGAGCCATAGAATTGGGCTCTATATGCTGACCGGGTAGAGTAGGCTCCACTAGCCGTCCATCTCCAGACTATGCTATCCGGAGTGCCTGGAGTTAATTGGACCTGTTGTATCCTGAGCCACAGCGAGACAAACTCCTCGATTTGCACCGGCGTGGTGACCCGTCCTCTTAGGGCAGCAACCCAGGCGTTGTTGTGAAGCTCGGCTTGGACTGTCCTTTTCTTGAATCTAATTTGCTCGAACAAATTGGGTGCTAGGAATTTTGGAGCCTCACCATCAAGCCAGCTGTCTTGCCAGAAGCGCGCCCTGCGGCCATCCCCAACAATGACCTTGGTGGATGCAGTGAAAAGTGCTCGGTCGAGTTCATTGCAGGGGAGGTCCATTCCAACCCAAGGTTTGGAGGTGTCCACCCACTCCTGCCAGAGCCGGAGGTGTCCACCCACTCCTGCCAGAGCCATCTCAAGCGCAAAGCCCTGCTAAATTTCTCCAGGTCCGGTACACCAAGTCCCCTGAGGTCCTTTGGTCGGGCCACAGTAGGCCAGTTGACTAGACAATGGCCCCCATTCGCGTTCTCTTCGCCTTTCCACAGAAAGGATCTTCTGAACTTGTCAATGCTCTTCCGGGCCCAGACTTGTAGAGGGAACACCGTCAGGTGGTATGTGGGCATCGCTGATAAGACGGATGAGACCAAGGTGAGGCGGCCTGCCCTGTTAAGCCACTTTCCTTTCCATCCCGGTAGTCTTTGGCCAATTCGTTCAATGAGTGGCTGTATGTGTACCTTCCGTAGGGCGCGTGTGCTCTTGCAGTTTATCATCATCCAAATTCACAATCTCCTGATAATGTAAACAAAATAGTCCACTATCCTTGAGAATGGATCAAAAGGAACATGTGAGATACTACTAAGCTTTCTAGAATTAACATGCCTGACAATTCCCATCAGTTGTGACACTCTTGAAGGGATACCAGCTTAGGTCACTGAGCTGCTGCTGCCATGACGAGTACAACTGATTAAACGCCGCGCCAACTTCTTCAGGAGGTACCTTGGTACGACAGGCAGTCTTGAATGCCTTCTCACTCAGCTCTCCCATTTCTTTTATCCCAATCTTCCGTCTACCATAATTAATTTCAAGGAATCCCTGAAACACCAAATTATAGATAACATAAGGCTCAAGTACACTTGATAAGAATACATGCTGTACATTAAAAAAAAGGATAAGAATACATGCTGGATCTAAGTACATTGAGCAAAAAACTGAGGGATATGATCGAACCTTGATCAGCTCGTCTCTGATTGCCTCTAGGTCATCTTCATCGCACAATTGAACGCCTGAGGTTTGCCCAACAGTTGGGTTGTTGGCCACCTCTTGCCTGGGGCCCTCTTTTATTGCCTCAAGATATTCAGCATCATTACCCGGAGTTCTTTCAGATAGCCTTCCCTTCATCTTCATTGATCTTGTCTTCACCTGCATTCACATTTATACTTATATAGGCAAGAGAGATCAATGGACAAAGAATGAACAGAAATGGAATCTACAGGGATACATTATTATTATTATCTTAGAAGTTAGGTGGCCGTAGACTGAAATATTAAAGATGGAGAAAAACCAGCATGTGCTCAAGGTCCCATACATTAGGATTTTCCAGTGATTCCAAAGGAGATAGAGATCGGTCATCCAATTGGCTTGTAGGCTCATTTGTGTCAGAATCATAGTCCAAAGGTCCTTCAGATGGCCTTTTCCTCTTCTGCAATGACCTTGTTTGCACCTATTTTCACAGTTAACATTTACTGACCTTAATACAATCCAATATGTAAAAATACTGAACATAAATGAAGATATGAGCATAGATAATAATTTCATCGAAAAGGCGGGAGGAGTTCTGCTATTTGTTGAAGGAAAGGATATGAACATATATAGTTATCTAGAAATGTGTAATCTTGTTGAAAAATACAAAAGGGGAAAACTCATGTAAGTTTATTTGCAAAGGATCTACGTCAAAGTACTCAGTGTATTCCAAGCAAGGAGAAATTGGTTGTAAAGTTAATATTAGAAGAATATGTAAGATAAAACTATCTAGAGATAGTGGATGCGTTAAATTTAACCATGATGACAAAACTCTTATAGTCGCAAGCAAGTCTGGTTCGGCAGATGTGGAACCCAAGAAGGCATATGGTATGAAAAAACAACAAAAATCCAAATATAAAGAGGTACAACATGTTAGGATGCACTAGAGAGTGTGAGTGGCCAATGGCATTAGAAATAATTTAATATTGGAGGCAAAGGCTATATGTTATTATTATTACCCCTCCTGGTTCAATAGGCTTAGCATAACCTTGTTGCTCAGCTTGATTATTCTTGGCTTCACTCTCTTGAAGCTTTTCCTTTAGAAACTCCACATCATGGTCCAAACAAACTATTTCTTGAAATGGATTTCAATCTGCATAAAGAACTAACCAAGACGCTCATGCAGGAGCCTCTCGTTCTCTTGCTGGAGCCTCTCCTTCTCTTGTTGAAGACTCTCCTTTTCTTTTATGACCCCACTGATAACTTGTTTTATCTCTCTGTAATCATCCATGACATCGTTGACTAAATTCATCTTGAAGTCAATTTTTGAAGCCATTGCCTCTAGGGGGTCACTCTCTCCTCTGTCGTCTGCCATACAGTCTGAAGGATTAGTGTCAATCAGAATATCAGAACCAAATTATTTGTATTATGTTCACTTTATGACAGTTCATTTCGCACTTTATACATTGTAGAAACAGATCCTATGAGCCAAATCTCAGGTGATTTTGTAGTTTAGATGTCACTAAATGAACCAAGAGTATGCTGTAGTAAGTTCAGCAAACAATAGTCATATGGTACACCTTTACTTTAGACCATTCAAAATTTCATCAGGGCTAGATGTAGGTACATACATAATCTAGTTAGTTTGGCATGTTTATTAGATTACTCCAAGATTTTTCAAGATTGAGCACGCACATCTCATTGTAGCAAATAGATAGGGACAAGACATTATATGTTTTTCTATCTTATTAATCCGCTTGTGGAAATGTAGGGAGAAAAAACAAGGACATATGATGTTCAGAGAAGGTAACTATAACATGAGACTGGCCTGAACAATTGTAGGATGAGAAGGGTTTTTGAGAATGCTTTCTAACATTTGGTTTACCTAGTGATTACAAAGGCAGTCAACACCAAGATTCTAGCACAAACAAAATGCAATACAGCAAAAATGCCAATCAATCTGGGCATGGCACTCTAGCAAAACCTCACCTTAGCAAAGGGACAGCAAGAACTAGCAGCCACCAATTCGTTGCCTACACCCCCAGCCAACCAACGATCAACAGCCCTCAAGTCGATCTGCAGAGGAAATAATCGGGTAAGTAAGTGAGGGGCATTTAGCATCACATTCACATTAACCAATCTCTAGCTGAAATCTGCAAGAGATGTATAGACGTTGAAAAGAGCAAATCCCTCACTGAACCCAAAGCTAACAAATGAAGGCATTCAGAATGACTGAGGTTCCAATGAACAAAATGCTCAAAAGCAGTTCTTTTTTTTTTTTTTTTACTCAAAGCAACAAGAAGGAAAAAAGCAGATCAAATTATATGTGGGAGATCAGAGAAAGAGGGAGAACTACAGAAGGGGGGAGACAAGATTTTTTCACCAAAGACGGACTGTAGAAAGTAAATCAACTGGGAAAAAGGTTGAATCACACATACGAGAAAGCACGATATGTCCATGTAAAATGGTTACCTTTGACGGATAGAAACCACAACATCTAAGAACCACAGCATCGGAGAAGGTATGCGCTCTCAAGAAATGGCTACCATCCAACCAACAGTGAGTGATTTCTCATTGAGAGTCCTTTTCTAAAAAAATCCAACAATGAGTGATTTCTCAGTGAGAACCTTGCAGTTGCAGCTAAATAACAGGCATAGGGCCCACGTGTCATAGAGCCAAGGGGGTACAGGAACCTAGCTGTTGGGTAATAAAGGTTGAGTAAACTAGAGGCAGAATTTAGACGGTACTTACTAGAGATTGAGTGACTGATTTGTGAGGTCAGAGTACTTCTGGGCCCACGAAGCAGCGGGAGAGGGATGGGAAGGGGTTTGGTTCGCTGCCCAATGGGCCCCGGTTGTCATAGTGTAAGACAGCGGGCAGTATGGCACTACACTGCCTTAGGTTGGGTGGGAAGGTGGGTGAAAATCTCAATGGCGAAGAATCATGTGAGTTTGAGCTCTAACCATCCACATTACTAGTACTAGTAAGGAACACCGTGAGCATGACCAGCATGCATTCCTCATTCCTGGTGTTGTCTCCAACCTCCAACGGTCCAACGGAGGAGGCCGTTTGGAACAATATGGCTGATTTCCATGAATTTCCTTCTCGGTAGAATGGAGAGTTTGGAAGGAACACTGTAGTCACCACGCGATTTCGATTTCGCAGGAACGAAAACCTCCATTCCTACCTCCCCGCAGTATGTAGAAGGCAGGCACCCGTCGTCTTTGGCAAAGCAGCTAGCACACGGCCGGCCCGCAGGACCCCTGACGCTGACCAGGCGTGGCACTTGGTCGTCGTCGAAGACTCGAAGCGCCCAACTGGCCTCTCTCCCTCCCGCTGGTGATGTCGCAGGATCTGGGGAAGGTGGGGCCGGCGAGGCCATGGGCTGAGGACTGAGGTATTGAGCTCCAATGGCAGGCAGATGCCCGGTTGGCAACGGGGAATTCCCCGTCGGGTTTTATCTCCCCATCCCCGTCCCCACGAGGGAAGATTTTCCCCGTCCCCGTCCCCGTGAAAAATCGGGGACATTCTCTCCCCATCCCCGAACCCGAGCGGGGAATGCACCGATGGGGTCCCCGTCCCCGTGATAAAAGTTGGGCAAAACAAAACTCAGATAAAAAATATAGAAGAAATATTTACCACAAACGCATCTTGCACCAACATGAAAGAAGATCATTCAGTTTTACTAAACTGGTCTTTTGCGGCCAAATCGCAAACAAATCAATAAAAAATCTCACAAATACACGAGTTTGTGTCAGGATGAGAAGGAAATTCAAAAAGGCAAGATACGCCTTAAACTTTGAGAAAATGGAGACGCACCACAGCTTCCTGGCTTCCAGTATTTAAGATCGAGGTACCACCGTACCAGGCACCATGCTTCTTGTGCAGGGACTTTTTTTTTCCCGTCTTCAACGCCAAGGGAGGGCAAGGAGCTTTGTTGACCGGCGAAAGGCGAACTCAGCTTTGCGAAAAGCGAGAGTCGCGCCCACAGGACACGGGCGGCGTCTATAAAGCGGCTGCGGGCGGGGAACTATTTTCACCAACTGAGATTAGGGTTACAGCTTTCTATATTTTCAACCCATGGGCCTTTTGGGCCGAATTAAGGTGGCGCGAAGCTGCTTACCCTTGCGGGTCGGGTTTGCGAGGATCGGGGAAAACGATGGATCCCATCCCCATACCCGTAAACCCGATGGGAAAAAATTTGGTCGCAATTGAATCCCCGGGGGGAAGGTGGGGCCATCCCCGGCCCCTATGGGCTTCCTCACTGAGGTATTGAGCCCCAATGGCATTAGATGTATGTGCGGGAGGCCGGGAGCGGCTGTCTTTTTTTTTTCTTTGTTTGGAAAGATTGTGTGCGGCTGTGTAGCCAGTTGGATAAGGATGAAGATGGTACAAGGTTATGGCAGTGGGTCCCACATGTCAATGTAACAATGCAACCTAAAAGTTCATCTTTATCAGGTTAACTAGGAGAATTCCTCGCGCGTTGCTGCGGGTATGCAAGAGAAAATACGAAAAGATTTGAGATGCCGCTTCATTATACGAATGAGATTGATGGTGGATAAAGTCATCATGGAAATGGCTTGATGTGATGCATTAAAGGAATCGATTGGAGGATATAATCACAACTGTATAGGAATATGCACAACGTATAGAGAAATTAAAGAATATATAAGATTTATCTTATCTTATCCGTATAGTTTTTCCTCTTTTTTTTTTTTTTCTCTTTTCCCTTGTTTTCTATTTTATTTTTTTTTTTATATTTTCTGTTTTTTTTTGTTTTTATTTTTTCCCCTTTTTTCTCCCCCATTCGACCGCACGCGGTGGGCTGCGCTGCGGTGCTCTGGCTCTTAAAGTTGAAAACGGATGGGATAAATCCCGTTCCGTCCGCAACCTATTCCGTATTTTCCCGTCTGTTTTCATTTTTTACCAGGATAAACGAAAACGGGAATGAAAAACGGGATGGAGTTAAGCGGGAGCGGGACCGAAAACGGTAGCGTGTTTTTCCGTCCATATTAGCGGAATCCCGTTTTCTACCGGGATATCCCGTTTTGCTTTCTTTTTTTGCAAATCCTATGGAAATCAATCCCTCTTTCAGCCATAAAAAAGCATCAAGCTATCATCAACAGGCTAGTGGTTTGGTTTTCATCTTTGAAATGCGAATCAGAAGCACATGTGCATGTTCATTCCGTCAGTTACGCTTAAGTTTCCATAATAGCAACCATTTATCCATTTAAATTACTTACTAACCAGGAAGCCCTGAACTGAAAATGGTGCAAAAATCCTACCGAGGAAGCATTAACATATAAGTTTTGGCATAAGACTATGTGATACATGGAATACATTATGCATGAGAACAGATGCTGTAGATAGAAGTATATTCATAGTAATGTACATCAGAAAATCAAGTACTAAAGGTGCAGTATAATTTATTCATTTGAGAAGTAAATATTGGACGGAGTGTGGATTTATCTAAAAGATTTCATGCCCACGTGGCCTTCACATCTTCAATAAGAGGTAAACATCTCATTTTCAATTCATATCCAACTAACTGAATTTTCGAGCAACTATCAGCCCTGTCCAGTTAACACTGAAACTAAAATCATGTTAGGAGAAGATTATCTGCAGGCCTGCCCGTGTAACTACTCAAAGTTCAGAGGTCGGAATACGGGGGAACAATTTAAGTGTACTGAGAAACATCATCATATATAATTGTGAAGTTGGAATTGATATTTATACAGACCTGCTCCAACATGTATTGCAAGCCTTTACTTGTTACATTATCTTGAACATGAATTCTATGGAGTCGCAGTAACTTGCTGAGTCCACCACTTTGCACTCTTTAGCCATAGTCTGTTGGGAAAAAAAGGACAATTAGTAAGTCATTATTAAAACTCTTTGCAAGTAATATGAGCGGATTTAGCTTGGCTTTAGTGACAAATGATTCAGTGAAAAAATCTATATGCATTTATGTAGTATGTGTCGATAAAATTCAGAAGCAATGGTATTCCTCAAAAGCGAACCCTATAGATATATAAATGGTATAAGCGCAGCTTATTTTCAGTATCAGCTGTTAACCATTTGGTTTTCCTGCCAATGCATAGTACTGGATTGGTATTCAGAGTTGGGAACCCACCCAATTTCTGTTATGTTGTGATATGTTCATAGGAACACAAAGAAGTAAAAGTAACCTAATTTAAAAACTGGGACAATTGGAGGAACATGAGGCAGTTGTTCATTGGAACTACTATCTGCACCCAAAAGAAAACTAAATTAAGACTTATGCGCATGGTACAATGCAGAGTTTATGAATATGCATAGTGACGGCACGTGTACAGGAACGAAGGCATACATATTGGAAGATGAGTTTCACTGGACATAACATTACCCGTCTGTTGCTGGGAAGATCCTGGCTTCTGTTCATGTTTGGAGAGCTAAGAACAGGGCAGTTTGGAAACTGACAGGTTGTTCATGTACCAAAGATCCTGTGTAGGTAACTGAAATTCTCACAATAAAACGGATTCAGAACGGACAGTATTGTGGGCATTTAATCGAACAACATCAGAACGGATAGTATTGTGGGCATTTAATCGAACAACATCAGAACGGACAGTCATGTGGGCATTTAATCGAACAGCTGAAGTTCGTAGGCCATTGGCAGCAAATGCAACAACAGAGACATGTACGTGCTGAAATACGGAAGTTGCTGATGTTCTGTGGGGTCGATCGTGGCGGGAGATAGCGAGGTCTGCGATGGGAGATGGCGAGGTCGGCGACGGCGCGGCCACAGCTCACGACGCGATGAGGTGTAGCGAGACAGAACAGAGAGGATGGGCCGGTCGTAGAAGATACAGACCTCTCCTGTCCGGCGGTGTCCCAGATCTGCGCCTTGACGAACTCGACGCCGATAGTGGACCTGGTCTCGAGGCTGATCTCGTCCGTGGCGAACCGCGACAGCAGGTTGGACTTGCCCACGCCGCTGTCCCCGATCAGCACCACCTTGAACAGGTAGTCGTACTCCTCCTCCGCCCGGTACCCCGCCGCCATCTCCCCTCTCACCTTCCTTCCTCCTCTCCTTCCTTCCTCCCGGCCCTACCGCAACCGAACGGAACGGAGACATGGAACACGCTCGCTCTGCTTGATCGAACTACCGCCTGGACGATCGATCGATCGATTGGTTGTTTGGCGCGATTCGATCGCCCCGCTTCTTCCCTGGCTAAATAGGAGAGCGCGGTGGCGGCCGGCCTTCCTCTGTCCGCCCCCCGCCTTAATTATAACCCTTCCACTTCCACGCGGACGCGGCGCTGGGCAGGGCACAGGACAGCGCGGTGCGGCTCGGTGCGTTTCGGGTCTGGGTAGGGAAGGAGGCGGGCGGCCGGCGAGGCAGGCGTTCCGAGTCTGGGTAGGAGAGGAGGCGGGCGGCCGGCGAGGCCGGCGTTCCGAGTCGCGGCGCGGTGCGTTTCGCCTTGCTCAGGAGAGGACGGGGTGGGACCGCAGACGTGGCACTCTCGTGGGGTTCTCTTTATAGGGGTTATAGATGTAGTCACTAAATAAAATCTAGTAATACGTATATAATTTTAGGGATTTAATAATGCTCAGGAGGCGACGAATCCAGCGTTCATCTATGATCCAATGGCACACGTGTCTCCTTTTCCCTCTGGCCGTTTTCTTCTGCGGGCTCTCAATCCTGCGAGCTCTCCCAACGCAGTGTTGCCGCCCACTGCGCCTGCAGCGGCCTCCCTCTTCCTCTCTCCCTCCCGCCGCTGCTTTCTTCTCCAACTCCAGAGAACGACCGCGACTCCCCCACTCCGACCAGGCCCGGCCGCCTCCACCGCTGCCAGGGCCCCGAATTGCACGATATCCATCCCCACCGCCTAGCCTACCTGCCTCCTCGGCCGGCATCTTTTAAGCTCGTCGGAGTTGGGGAAGCAAGGGTGACCAAAACCCTAACCGTCGCGCCGAAGTTGGGGAAGAAGACGGTGGGCGCGTGAGTAGAAACCCTAACTCGCAGATCTAGGAGGAGAAGAGGGAGAAGCGTGTGCGTGTTAGGGAGGAGTTGTCGTTGTCGCCAAAGGGGAGAGAGGGAGGAGCCGCGTGCGAGCAGGGCGTTGGGCGAGGAGCGTTGCCTGACCGTCGTGTGAATCTCTCCTCCCATTCCTTTATTTTAGATTCCTGTGTTCCCAACAATCCCCTCATGTTTAACAAATCTCCTTCACAAGTGGTCCTTAAGAGGAAACTCCAAACATCCATAGTAGTAGAAAAGGGTTTTCACACAACAACCAATCCAAAGGAAATCAAAGCAAGTTATGATCAAAATATCAATATGACATCTGTTGACGAAGAACTAGGGTTCCACGCCAAGCACACCGGAGGGCCTTGATCCGAGGTTGCACACAACCCGAAAACAAATGAGAACCGCAGCCGCGGCGTGATCACAAACGATCAAGAGATCGTTAGGGCCGATGTAGAGCTCGGTTTCAGCTGGAAGAACCTCCGAACGCACCTCCGGGAAGACCCGTCGGGAGGACACACGTGAGGGTTGCCCTAGGATCGGCAAGGCCACCTAGAACGCTGGCGAAATTCGCGGAGAACGTCGTCGAATAGCAAGTAGAGGGGTTAAGAGAAGAAAATTAGGGTTTGGTAGTTGATCTTTATCGATTAGATGTAGATGGGATTAAATCGGCTATGAACCTCTCATTATATAGAGGGGGTGGTCTTATCCCCTTAGGAAACCGTCAAGGGACGTTCCCAATCTCCAAAAACCTTCCAAAACGCGATCGGGAAAGAGATCGGTTCGGAATCCGTACGGACCCCGCGCGTTACACGCGACAGACGCCCGCGCTTGCGAGCGCCGGACGCGCTGGCGCGCGCGCGACGCTCAACGGCGGTCTCGTTTACGCATGGTGCGCCCCGACGCCGCCGCCGGACGTGGGCACCCGACGTGGCGCGCGCGGCGCCACCGCTGAGCACCGCAGCGGGGCGGCGCGGCCGACCGACGCGCCGCCCTCGGCCGCCGCCCGCGCGCCTGCGCGTGGCACCCCGCACGCCCGAGACGCGCCGCGGAGCCCGCACCGACGCGGCGGCGGCTGAAGTCCCAGCGTCCGGCGCATGCTTTGAAGTCGTGTGATCACCTCCTTCGCCGGACTTTCTGAGTCTCGTGCTTCGCCATTCCTTCTTGGCCGCGTTTAGGGTCATCTTGACACGTTCATAGTATTAAAATGATGTACATCCATTTTCGGGTGTCAACATATGCCCCCTGTTTTCAGGTGAGAGACACACGAACCTAAAAACAAGACAAAGAAAACCAAACAATGCGAATGCCCATCATATCGGTTGTCCGGCAACTAAGGGCGATACTAAGTATCGGCCATTTTTGTTCTAAGGGCGATGCATGCATCGGCTATTATTTGAAGAGCACTAGGCCTCTTGCCAAACACTAGGGAAATATTTTTTCAAATACCTCCCGTTAATCGCTTTGCTTGGCGTTCTCCACTTGTTGACTCAAGCACATAGGAATTCCCGAATACCACTTTGACCACCTTGAAAGGACCTTTCCAATTAGGTGACCACTTGCCAAATTGATTGCTCTTCGTCTCTATCGGTAATATAGTTTGCCAAACTAAGTCACCGATTTAGAATGATTCGCTCTTGAGTTTTTTGTTGTAGGCTCTTGCAACACGGACTTTATCCTTTTCTATCTCCTTTAAAGCTTGTATTCTCTTATCGGTCACCTCATTGATGTTGTCCATCATCAAATCATGATACATAGTAGGGGATAAGTCATTTTGCTTAGCAAATCTATATGCATCCAAATTTACCTCGACGGGTAACACAGCCTCTTGACCATAGACCAACTCATAAGGAGTAACTTTAGTAACACCATGCCTCGATATGCGATGAGCCCACAAAGCTTCCGACAAGACTTCATGCCACCTTCTTGGATGATCATCTATCTTCTTCTTGATAAGCCAATGGTAAAGGATTTATTCCGCTTGACCATTGGCTTGAGCATAATAAAGAGATGAATTGAGCATCTTAATCTTATATGATTCGGCAAAATCCTTTACCACTTTCACCATAAATGACGTTCCTTGATTCGTAGTTAATGTTTGAGGAATGCCGAATCTATAAATAATGTGCTCGGGGATGAATTCAATTACCTCCTTGTGTGTCATGTTCTTCAATGGCACTGCTTCTGACCATTTAGTGAAGTAGTCGGTGGCAACCAAGACGAACTTATGCTCCTGTTGACACTGCTTAACGACATCACTAATATAGCCCTGGCGCCTATGACAAACTATAAAAGCAATGACCCCAAACAATACTGGTATTATGAAAATTACTTTGCCACTAATAAACTAGTCAAAAGAGAACCCATACTTCTAGTAAGATAGGTTGTCAATCCATCTGGAGTAACTAAAAAGTATATCATGGCATAAAATAATAAGACTAGATAGAAAATAAGATAAGATATAAAGAATATAAAATAAGGTTCTGCAAGCGGACAGAATAATAAATACCATTGTAGCATTTTCTCTAAGAGTATCCTAGAGTATCGAATACACAAGGAAGGTATTTATAACTAAATATGCGTAGCACTAATAATATCCTTATATATGGAATAGCTATAACCAATAATGAATAATGCTTCTACTCAACAACAGGGTTAATGTCACAATAATGATAAAGAGATATATATGATAAGTGATAATAAAAATAAATGATAAATGCAGGGATCAAGCCAACATGAAATAATAAGATTCAACAGAGTATTCTATTCTAAGGACTAACATGGGCAATATAAGGAAAACTTACTAATAAGTAACTATCATCACATGCTATTGCTAAACTCTAATTAGTGCAAACATCTAGCTATCATTGTTAGTACTACTACTTCATATCATACTCAAGGGCCATCAACTAGGAAGGATTCAATAAAGAGATCTTCACCTTCTTCGCGACACACCCACCTACCATTCACTATACATGAAGGAAGGATTACAGAGGACTCAATAGGGTCAGAACCCCCTACGATCTACCCCACGACTCGGCATATATAGCGGGCATTTGCGAGATATAACATATATAAGCACCACGCTTACATAAGTTGTAACACCTATCTTGCATGTTACAAGATGAGGGCTATACAATCCTAAGCATGCAATCCATAATAAATATCTAACTCTACTAGACATATTAAAACAAACAATAAACAATGCAATAGATAATATAATAAAGATAAAGAACAATATCATAGATAAACTTGTAATAAATATATCAAAAGATATAATAATATACCTATAGAACACCTTGACAGAATCCAAAGCTCAAGTCTTCCTAGACTTGGATCTCCTTCTAATCTACTACTATGTAGCTAATCTCTCTAGAACTAGAACTACTCTGAAGAACTAGGGTTTGTGGCTCTAGACTTGATCTCTAGAATTCAGAACTCTCAACTGAATTATCAATACTGAATTAGGGTTTCAGGGGTGAGGTCTGCCCTTACTTTTATTGCCCCATAGGATGAACCGCAGCCCTTGGATCAAACCGACTTGATTGGACGGTGTAGATCTACTCCATAGGTCGGTTGTAGAAAGATTCCAGAAGTAGGACACGTGTCTCCACAAGGGGTGCCACGCGGCCCCACATGTCAGGCCGCCCGGCCCCACATCCTGACATGTGAGCCCCGGCCTACGCGAGCTGTCTTCTTTTGTCCTTTAGACCCTTGGAATTTATACTAATCGCCCGATTTGGTCATTTTCTTCTTTTTCTCTATTTCTTCTCTTTTCTCTCGATATTCTCACAAGTTTTCCGAAGTTCACCAGAAAAATTGAGTGTGCACAAAACTTGTGGAAATCATTAGTATAAACCCTATCTTCTGTTGTTCTTGTTCTCATATGTTCTATCATTTTATGGTAAAAAGTTGACGTTAACTACCGTCAACAAGCTCCCCCAAGCTTACCTTTTGATAGTCTCTTAGCAAAACACATATACTATAAGACAAACTTGGATCAAAAGTTGCTACGATACTTTCATTCTTATTGAGTACACATGCTTTTAAAAAGAAACTCTACTCCGGATCGGATAAAAATTATTCTGACTTCAAACTCACCCTTATTACCAAACTATGGAGGTTTTACTCTCACTTGGGTCTTGAGTAATTGAAAGACAAAATAATCAAGTCAAGCACTATGTCTCAAGTCTTCGATCAACTAATATTCC
Source organism: Hyparrhenia diplandra (assembly GCA_015847255.1). Lineage (NCBI taxonomy): Eukaryota > Viridiplantae > Streptophyta > Magnoliopsida > Poales > Poaceae > Hyparrhenia > Hyparrhenia diplandra. The sequence continues at coordinate 41,934 of JADLZK010000848.1, read as the reverse complement.
GGAGTTTTTTATGGATTTTCAAAATAAAACTCAAAGCTCTGAATTGAATGGCACTCTCAATCTCTCAATATGTGATATTTATGGATCCTCTCTAGGCATTAATAGTGGTATGCCTTCTCTCTTGAATATATAGTATGTATGTGGAACAAGGCTGAATGTATTAAGCCTTCTCTCATCTCTCTTTATCACTCACTCTCTCTCTAAATATGGCTTATGTGGAGCTCATGGGAGTGGCACTCTTAAATAATATAGCATATCTGCAAAGGATATATTACAGTTCAAATCATAGATCCATAGAGAGTTCAGCCAGTCAAAACAGGAATAGCATGTGTAAGGAAAATATGATGGATAGGTGTATATTTGGTGGCTAAAACTAATTCTACTTTTACTCCTTCAAAGGTATGAACAAATCTCTCTTTTGAAACTTGGAAACTTAAGAGAACTTTGGGCTGCATACTTTTCTCTTTCTTTTCTTTTTCTTTTTGAGAGGCGGGCATCTAAGTACCCATTGTTTTATTGTGGACACTTGTCCTTTTTACTCTCTTTCTCTTTTTTTTTTAGCAAAGAACCCAAATCTCTTTATAAACTCTTGAGAGATAATAACAAAGATATTTGGAGTAAATAAACATGGGTTTCCTATAGTTTTATGGAGTATTTATTCCCAGTGTAGGAATGAAACATTTGCAAGTGGATATGAATGAAAAAAGGATGGTATTGCGATCATTCCCACTATAGGAACAATGCATATAGATATATGTGGAAGGTGGATGGATACAACTTGTCTTTTCATGACTGAACTCTCACAGGTATCAACAAAGCTTGAACTACTCAATCCAAAGCAAACAGCGTATGTAGCTGGAAAGTTTTCCTAATCTAAATACCATAAATATGGCTTTGGTAGGAATTTAACACTCTGCCAAACAAGAGCTCATCATGAAAGATTCTAACTTTTTAAAAATAAATCTCCAGATATAGTTTCACTAAAGACAAGGTAAACAACAGCTCAGACTCTCTCATATCATATCCCCCAATTACCCAGACTTAGATCAAGCGTATGCTACCCACAAGCCAGGTATAGAGCAAATTTAAAAGCACGACAAATATATCCAAAACATCGGAGGAATTTCAAATTAAAAGCAAGGCACTAAAAAGAATTAGAGTAGAGCAACTATTTATCATTTCCAAGGCAAACTTTATTCTAATAAAAACTTATTAACTACACCTTAAAAAAAATATAAAACTAAGACAAACATTTATTTGATTTAAAACTTTATGCATCTTTTTATGACTTTTTAAAGCAAGCAATAAATAATAAGTAAAGAGATACTTATCTTGATAACCGGGGTGCTCTCCCCAAGCTAGATTTTTGTGTAGGTGCTGGGGCTAGGTAGACGGATGGAGATGATGTCGTCCTTCCTTGATGGAGCATTGATGATGATGACTGTTGAGTTGATGCTCTGTCAAGTGATCAAATCTCTCCTTTTCGTCGTGGCTCATTATTGCCTTAAATCCTGTGAAACTCAAATAGACAACAAAGCTAGTGGAATTGATTAAGTATTAGAGTTGGATATTTTAAGCTTTAATTATCTAGAGTTCTTAAAGAGAAAATTAAAGATTAAGCTTTAACATGGATTTAAGCAAAAACTAATATTTTTGTATTTTCTTAACTAGCATGCATGCAAGAAAATAAGAACAAATGCAAACTTTAATTTTACGCCTCCACAAGAAATATTTACGTGGGTGTTTATGTCACGTAAGTAATCACATAGGGCTTTAAGAAGAAATGCATGAAACAAATGCAATAAAATAAACATGCTAAAGGAAAAACTATTTATGCTAAGGAAAGTAAATATGCAAGACTTAAAGTAAAGGATACCGATACTTACCTCGGGTACGTAGCAGTTCATTACTCCCATGGTTCATCAGATGGTTGTACTGAGGGCTCTGAGGACATTACCTTGGATATTGAAGGAGAGGATGTCTCTAGTTCTAGAGGTGGGCTCTCTTTCTTCCTCCACACCTTCTTAGTTGGCGACTTAGGCGCAGGTTGAGTTATGTCCTCCTTAACTTCTTCTTCATTATGTACCTCTTCATTATTCAGGTCTCTTCCTGTCCAGTCTTCCCATCCAACTTCATTCTTTGATGCCTCTGCCGCATAAGCTTCTCAGTCTTCTTGTGACATCGGGATGTACCCATTACGGCGAGAGTTGCGTCTCCTTCTGTTGCGCGACTTCTTCGGCTGTTCATAGTTAGTATAATTCTTAAAATAACAGCGTACCCATTCTGAAGGGAATTGGAAGTGGATCTCTCCAGTCCTCATGTAGATGATAGCGCGGGTAGTGTTCAGGAACGGCCTTCCCAGCACTATGGGCGAATTGACGTCTTCATCCTTCATGTCTAAGACAATGAAGTCTGTGTGCACATAGTGGTCATGAATCTGTACTGGCACATCTTTAGCTATCCCTTCTGGAATCCTATAGGGTTGATCCGCCATCTGCAACTGCGTATATGTCTCGTACAGGGGTTGTTTACCATATATAAATTTATAAATTATCTTAGGCATTATGTTGACTCCTGAGCCTGTATCACAGATGGTATTCATAAAGGTTAGCTGATTAATTGAAATTTCGATCTCTAGGTTACCTGGATCGTCCATCTTTGGTAGATATAGTGAAGTGGCAGCGTAGTTCCATTCTGAGTAGACTGCATTGATCATGTTCACATGTTCTGGCTGCTTCTTCTTGTTCTTTCTTCTATTATTCTTCATCTTGATAGGCCTGTCAAGTTCGTAGCCATATTGAGGATGAGCAGGGGACTTATGTGTCTTGTTCTTGAAATGGAAGGTCTCCCTTCTCCCTTTAATGGTGAAACAGATCTTGGCTTGTGTAGCATAAATGATAGCCTTGGCTGTATTCAAAAATGGTTGGCTCAATATGATCGTTGACCTTTCATCTCCTTCGGTCTCGAGGACGATGAAGTCTGCTTGTACGTACGAGTTGCCAACTCATAGACAGATGTCTTCAAGAATTCCCTTGGGGTAAATGATCGACTGATCTGCAAGCTGCAAGCACATGGTTGTATATAACAAAGGAGCACCATGGATCTTATCATAGATTACCTTTGGCATGATGTTGATGCTGGATCCGTGGTCATAAAGTGCATTGTCGAAGGTGTGCGGCCCAATCTAAATAGTGATGGTCGGTCTACCTGAGTCTCCTTTCTTGGGTGGCAAGGAATCATCTTTCCATCCTTGCTTCGACAAGTCTTTATAATAATGGCCTGCATTAAAAATATCAACAAGGTTTGCAGACTCTAGCTCTTCTGGCTGGCCTGGGATTTTATGCTTCTCTAGTAGCAGTGGCTAGCTGAGCAAGCTGTGACTCTAGCATCTTATTAAAGCTATGCTGGTTCTCCATGGCAGTGGAGAAGGTGTCTAGCCTGGTACTGATGGTGTCTAAAGTTTTATCATTGGCAACCACCTTTTTAATGATCTGCTCAATAAGTCTAGACTGACCAGCAAGTATCTCTCTCAAAGGAGGCTGATTGAAATTATCACCTTGGTAATTACCCTGAGTAGTTGGGCCTCTGTTGTTGATTCCACCCTTGAGGTTGTTGAGGATGATAGTTGTTGTTGTTGTTGATGATGTAGTTCACATCCTCAGGAATTTCTAGACAATTCTTCCCTGAATGTCCAAAGCTTTCACATTCTTCACAAGTCATGAGAGAGTCATTAATGTGCATGGCCTCCCTCTTCTCATGGTCTTGATTCTCTAGCTTCTTCATCAGCAAGTCGAGCTTGGCTGATATCATGTCCACCTCTTTAAGCTGATGGACTCCTCCTCTCTTATGAGTGGAAGTACGCTCTTCATTCTAACTCTGGTTGGATGCCATCTTCTCAACGAGTGTAGTGGCATTGGGGAGCGTAAGAGCTAAGAAAGCTCCTCCAGCAGCAGTGTCCATTGTCTCACGGGTGCTAGTAGTTAGCCCGTGATAAAAGGTCTGCATCAAAAGCCAGTCCTCCATCCCATGATGAGGACATTCCACAATCAGATCTTGAAAACGTTCCCAAGCCTCAGGGAATGACTCATCGTGTTGTTGCTGAAAGCTTGAAATCTTCCCAAGCAACGCATTTGTCTTGCCAGTAGGAAAGAACTTGGCGAGGAATTCGGTTGAGCAGCGGTCCCAAGTGGTGTGTTTATCCTTGTTGGCGTAGAATCACTGTTTGGCCTTTTCAAGCAGCGAGAATGGAAAAAGGCGAAGCAGAGTGGCATCACGTGTCACTCCCTTGATGGTGAAGGTGCTGCAGATTTCTAGAAAGTGTGGCAAATGGGCACTTGCATCTTCATGTGCCTTCCCACAAAATTGACTAGCTTGCACCATTGTGATGAGTGCAGGCTTGAGCTCAAATCCATTCTCTCCAACATCGACCGTAGGTCCAATGCGGATGTTGTTAGTGGTCGGAGCAAAGAACTCGCGCAGACTCTTGTTAGCCATAGCCTCAAAGTCAGATGCTAAGCTTCTCTTGGAGTGTTGATCTTCGAAACTTTCTTTTTGAGATTTTTTGAGCTTTTCTCTTTGCTCTTTGAGTAACTTTTCTGGATCACTGAGAAAATTGTCCGAAAGATTAGCACTTTGCATATATTAACCTAAAACAAAATGATCAAAAAATAAACAAAACAAAAGGGTGAAGCTGTTGTGAGTAGAAGATTATTGGTTATTTGAACTAATTCCATGCACATAAAGTATACTAGTACTTCCTAAGTTTAAACCTTCCCCGGCAACGGCGCCAAAAAAGCTTGTTGACACTGCTTAACGTCATCACAAATATAGTCCTGGCGCCTATGACAAACTATAAAAGCAATGACCCCAAACAATGCTGGTATTATTGAAATTACTTTGCCACTAATAAACTAGTCAAAAGAGAACCCATACTTCTAGTAAGATAGGTTGTCAATCTATCTGGTGCAACTAGAAAGTATATCATGGCATAAAATAATAAGACTAGGCAGAAAATAAGATAAGATATAAAGAATATAAAATAAGGCTATGCAAGCGGACAGAATAATAAATACCATTGTAGCATTTTCTCTAAGGGTATCCTAGAGTATCGAATCCACAAGGAAGGTATTTATAACTAAATATGCGTAGCACTAATAATATCCTTATATATGGAATAGCTATAACCAATAATGAATAATACTTCTACTCAACAAAGGGTTAATGTCACAATAATAACAAATAATGATAAAAAGATATATATATATGATAAGTGATAATAAAGATAAATGATAAATGCAGGGGATCAAGGCAACATGAAATAATAAGATTCAACAGAGTATTCTATTCTAAGGACTAACTTGGGCAATATAAGAAAAACTTACCAATAAGTAACTATCATCACATGCTATTGCTAAACTCTAATTAGTGTAAACATCTACCTATCATTGTTAGTACTACTACTTCATATCATACTCAAGGGCCATCAACTAGGAAGGATTCAATAAAGAGATCTTCACCTTCTTCGCGACACACGACCTACCATTCACTATACACGGAGGGAGGATTATAGAGGACTCAATAGGGCTATAACCCCTACGATCTACCCCACGACTCGGCATATAGCGGGCATTTGCAGATATAACATATATAAGCACCACGCTTACATAAGTTATAACACCTATCTTCATGGCGAGCTTGACACAATAGCAAGGGGGGGGGGCAATTTATACAGACTACTAGGTGACTCGGCGTCTTGCCGATAGCGGCATCTTGAGCAAGCTAGCCTCCAAGGCCTAGACATAGAAGACACACCTATTTTTCTTCATCACGTCGTATACTCCTGTCCTTCTCCCATGTCTTGCAGCAGCGCTAGCTCGATGAAACAAATAACAATGAATAGAGATGTAGTGAGGTTAGCATGCGGGGGGGGGGGGCCTAGGTTGTCCACCACTAAGCTCCGCCTGTGCCTATCTTGCATGTTACAAGATGAGGGCTATACAATCCTAAGCATGCAATCCATAATAAATGTCTAACTCTACTAGACATATTAAAGCAAACAATAAACAATGCAATAGATAATATAATAAAGATAAAAAACAATGTCATAGATAAACTTGAGTAATAAATATATCAAAAGATATAATAATGTACCTATAGAACACCTTGACAGAATCTGAAGCTCAAGTCTTCCTAGACTTGGATCTCCTTCTAATCTACTACTATGTAGCTAATCTCTCTAAATTAGAACTCTCAAGAACTATTTGTCAATAGACTTGAATTAGGGTTTCTCAACCTAATTATCAATACTGAATGAGGTGAGGTCCGCCCTTGCTTTTATAGCCCCATAGGATGAACCGCAGCCCTTGGATCAAACCGACTTAATTGGACAGTGTAGATCTATTCCATAGGTCGGTTGTAGGAAGATTCCAGAAGCAGGACACGTGTCTCCATAGGGGGGTGCCGTGCAGCCCCACATGTCAGGCCACCCGGCCCCACATCCTGACATGTGGGCCTCGGCCTTCGCGAGCTGTCTTCTTTTGTCCTTTAGACCCTTGGAATTTATACTAATCGCCCTGATTTGGTCCTTTTCTTCTGTTTCTCTATTTCTTCTCTTTTCTCTCTGATATTCTGCTATTTTCTGGAGTTCACCTGTAAAACTGAGTGTGCACAAAACTTGTAGAAATTATTAGTGTAAACCCTATCTTTTATTGTTCTTGTTCTCATATGTTCTATCATTTCATGGTAAAAAGTTGACGTTAACTACCGTCAACAGCCCCTTCGAAGATGGAGGATGAATTTGACCAATGAAATCTTACCCCCAACCACGGAAAGGCCACGGTTTGATGATAGGATGAAGCATAGCAGCTGGCACTAGCTGAATATTTCCAAACTGTTGACACTCTTCACAACCTTTGTAGTAGCGAAAGCAATCGACCATCATAGTAGGCCAATAAAAACCAGCCCTTCTTAGTAGCCACTTTATCTTCGAAGCTCATTGATGCAAACCACAAATGCCTTCATGAACTTCTCCCATTGCCACTCTTGCTTGATCAGTCCCCAAGCATTTTAGCAATAAATCTTCGGCGGTCCTCTGATAGAGCTCACCATTATGTAACGTATACTTGAAAGCAAGCCACCGAACATTCTTGTCAACTTTGGTACTAGGATCCTGCAAAAAAGATAAGAGAGGAGTTCTCCAATCTTCCAAATCGGTACTACCATTGTCTAAAACAGAAATAGACCGATTCAAAAGAAGTTTACTTTGCTGTCCCAAATCATAAGTAACATTGGTTTGTCCAACTAAATTAGATGGTTGAACCGAATTTTCACCCAAATCTGAAACAAACAAACTTTCATGCATCGGCAAATGTTGTAAATGAAAATACCTATCTCTTACATCAAAGCCGATGCCTGTTGAGCAAGCAAGTTTGCTCTTTGCGTATATTTCACATGCAAGTGATCCTCTTCCTTAATATAACTGAAGCTCGTTGAGCAAGAAAATTAGCCTTATAATTTTTCTCTCTTGGAATATGCCGAATCTTGAATTCAAAGAATTTACCAATTAAATCAAGGCAAGTATTGAGGCGAGCACGAAGCGATCCATCTAAACATTGACATTCACCGGAAACTTACTGCATCACAAGTAATGAATCACCAAATGCTTCAACATGTTCAAATTTCCATAGCTTCTAACATGATCAATCCGAACAAGAGAGCTTCATATTCGGTTTGATTGTTAGTACACTGAAACTCTAATCGGCTTGACATTGGAAATTCAGCACCATAAGAATCAACAAGGACAATCCCAACTCCGGTATCGTCTTTGCAAACCGATCCATCAAAATACAAACGCCACGGGGTAGCAGTGATATAATTCACCTCATCATCAAGATTTATGCTATGCTCAACGATAAAATCAGCAAGAACTTGACCTTTTAAAACTCTCAATGGCTCAAAAGTCAAGTCATATTCAATTAAAGCATATGCCCATTTGCCCACCCTTCCAGAAAGGATTGGCCGATACAACATGTGTTTAATGATATCGGCCTGGCATGCTACCACACATGTGCTTGATAAAAGATAATGTCTCATCTTGGAACAAGCAAAATATAGTGATAAGCATAATTTCTCAATATGGGAATACCTTGTCTCAGGATCAAGAAGACGATGACCAAGATAGGCAACAACATACTCCTTCCCTTCGTCCTCTTGAGTTAGAACATCCCCAATCACCTTATCTTCGGCAGCGATATACAATCGGAAAGGTACTCCCCTTCTAGGTGCACGAAGAACGGGTGGTGATGACAAATATTCCTTTATCTTGTCAAATGCATATTGTTGGCTTGCCCCCCAAGCAAAATCAGCTTCATTCTTCAACTTAAGTATGGGGGTAAAAGGAATAATCTTCCCAGACAAGTTAGCAATAAATCTTCTCAAGTAGTTCACTTTACCTAAGAACTTTTGCAAATCTTTCTTACATTGAGGTGCTTGAACTGCCTTGATCTTCTCTATCCTTTTAGGATCAATCTCTATGCCTTTATCATGAATTATAAATCCAAGGAACTTCCCAGCTGACACTCCAAAGGCACACTTGAGCGGATTCATCTTCAAGCCATAATAGCACATCCTCTCAAAAGCAAGACGTAAATCGGCTAAATGAGGATCATGGGCAGCCGATTTAATCACCACATCATCAATGTACACTTCCATAATCACCCCAATTAGATGATGAAAGATTAAGTTCATAGCTCTTTGATAGGTGGCGCCCGCATTCTTGAGCCCAAAAGTCATGACAATCCACTCAAACAAGCCAACAAATCTGGGACAAATAAAAGCAGTCTTGGAAGTATCTTCTTCAGCCATAAATATTTGATTGTAACCCGCATTACCATCAAGAAAGCTAATAACTTTGTGTCCCGAAGCATCATTGATCAACATGTCGGCAATAGGCATAGGATATTCATCTTTGGGAGTGGCTCTATTTAAATCTCTGAAATCAATACATACTCTAATCTTCCTGGTGTCTTTCTTCTCAACGGGCATAATATTAGAGACCCACTCCGCATACCTGCATGGACAAATGAAATCTGCCTGAAGCAACCGATCAATCTCCTCCTTGATTCGGTCATTGATGGCCAAATTGAAGCGTCTTGGCGGTTGCTTGTATGGCCTAAATCCCTTCTTGATAGGAAGCCGATGCTCAACAAGATCTCGGCTTAACCCGGGCATCTCTATGTAGTTCCATGCAAAACAATCAACATACTCCTTGAGAAGCGCGATCAATTTAGACTTATAATCGGCTTCCAAGTTTTGATTAATAAAGGTCGGCCGCTGTATAGAACCGTCCCCAATGTCAACCTGTTCCAAAGGGTCGGCCGATGTGAAACATTGGCCCAACTTATGGAGCTCATCAAAGTCATCAATAGCTTCACAAGAATCAGTCTTTTCAGTCCGATAGTGTTCAAGCCTATGCTTTAACCATTCTAGTTTGTCTTCTATTAATAAACAATGTTTATATAATGATATTGAGCCGATTATCAATTGGCTTCAATGACACAGGTACAAATCCACGCTCATCATAGCTAATGTTGGACGATAGTTGGACCCTTCAAGATCTCTACCTCAAAAATTATCCGACAAGCAAATCCTATGACCCTTCAGATTTGAAATTTCGCGTAACATCGGTTGTAGCAATCTCAACTAAATTATCCGCATGAACAATCTCTATGGCGTCTCCCACCCATTGGATGAGGAATTGGTGCAAGCTAGAAGGAACACATGGATTGGCATGAATCCAATCACGACCAAGTATAAGATCATAGCTACCTTCTACATCGGCGATGAAGAACGCGGTAGGCAAAGTCTTGCTCTCAACGGTTAGCTCGACGTTGGCGATGCCCTTGGAAGGAATTGGTGCACCTCCTTCTATGCTGGTGATGGTCCTATTGGTCTGAATCAGCTCCTCTTCCTTGCACCCAAGCTTCTTGAATAGTGTATAGGGCATAAGGTTGACAATTGCGCCACTATCCACTAGCATGTTGTGGACCTTATAAAAATTTAGGGATGGTGTTCCACCGATATGCCCCTTCACATGCAATGGCTTGAGATGTCCGCCACTTTATAGGTACATGTACAACAAAATCGGCTTCTTGAACATAGCGTCTTTCACCCCAAATGCATCATGGTGCATCAAATGTGACGCAACGATTTTAAGAATCATCATCAATCCCCTCCCGATCACATAATAATCGGCGTCTCCCAGAAAAATTGATGGTGTTCATCTCAAAGACGTGGCGGTGAAGGCTCATAGTCCACCATCTCCTCGTTGGCTTCGGCTGGCGATTCAATGCCGACCATGGTGGAGATAGCAGTAGCAAAGTCTTTAGGTGCACCTGAACATAGCGAAACCCCAAATGCCAGCTTTCTACATCAAACAACAGAATCGGTTCAACCGACTCTCATAGTCCAAGTCAGCATGTCCGATTCTTGGGCACTAGCAGCCCCATCGACCGTCTTGGACGGATTATCAACTTGCTCAGCCGCCTTGGCTGCCCCATTTGCTAGAAGTGCCAAGAGGTCAATAGCTGGTTTGGGCACCTCTCCAACTGGCTTGGGCGGTTGCTCTTGCACCACAACCGACATGACCGATTTAGAAATCGGTTGAGCCGACTTGTAGGCAGTAGCGATCAACTCGGCCTCTTTCTGCTTGATTTCCTGTATGATCTCAGGCAAGATAGGCCCTTGTCCCTGAGTAGCAACCATGCGCTTGAGCATCTTTTGTCAGGCTCATTGAAGCTTCCTCTTTTGGGTCTTATCAATTCCGACTGGACACCACTTGGGTTGTCGGTATCGAGGATCCACAGGCTTCTGTCTCTTGTCTTGAGTTTCAGCCACCTCCTCCATGACTTGATCTTCAATACCTATTGGATCTTGCCCCCAATCATAATCGGTCCGTCGACATCCTCAATAGGTGCCGTTATCGATCCGATAGTAATGAAAGGTAGAGGAGTAGCAATCGGAGCGGGCTTCACAACCACTTCTATCTTTTTGGGGATGTAAACTTGATGCATTGGTGCCTTCCCTGATTTCTCAAGAGTAAGGGAGCGAGATGTAGGTACCTCCTTCTTCCCCATGCCGCTAGAGCTCAATTGTGGACCCAATCGGCTAAAGACGGTTGGTTTGGCCATAGGACCAGCACCCACGTTACTCATAGGAGCTGAAGGATATGGCACATAGACTCCCTTCGGTCCCCATTGTGGCAACGGTGTCACTGGTTGAAGTTGTGGCCCCCAACGAGTCATCCTAGGACGGGTAACCTACACAGGAGAAGAAGAAGACACATCTAGAGGAGTCATAGCCACTTGCTTATTCTTAGCCACTCGATTATCAGAATTGGCCTTTTGCTTCTTGTATTTCGCCAAGAGTCGATCAAATGTGCATTGAGGCTTCATGACTTGTTTCTTTGGCTTTGGCTCATTGGTCTTCCATACTTCTACCTCTGGTTTTTGTGGAATAAATGATTTCATGACATGCACACCGGAAGCGAGAGAGCTAGGACCCTCAGGGCTGGCTGACCCGACTACAGTGGTCGGTCCAACCGGCTTGGCTGGCGCTTGGATTTCCTCATCTTGGCTGATCTGACCGATCGGCCTAGCTGGTCTTCCTTGTGCCGCGTGACCATCTAGCCATGCTTGACGCTGCAATGCTTGAGCTAAGCTTGCAACAATAGTGAGCTTAGTCTTGCCTTCCTCGCTTTGCTCAACCAACACTTGCCGTCCCAAATTCTTAGGAAGATTTGGTACAGGACATGGATCGCCAATGATCACGTTCTTGCCTTGAGCGGTAGCAGCTTGTTCCGGACGGATCAATATGGCGGCGCCTTCGCTTCAGGCGTCTTGGCTTCGGATTTCTTAGCTTCAACCGCATGCACATGAGCTGGAAAAGGGTTCTTGTCTAGCTGCATATCGGTAAGACTTAATCGTCCCTCATGAAGGGCCGATTGTACCTGCCAACGAAAGACATTGCAATCATTAGTCGCATGAAAATAAGAATTATGGAACTTGCAATAAGCTCTCTTTTTCAACTCATCTGTAGAAGGCATAGTTTAATTAGTCTTAATGCATCTGATTTTCAACAACTCATAAAAAATACGGTCACATTTAGACACATCGAAAGTAAACTTTATTTCCTCACTCTGATTTTTGCTAATCGGTTTGAGAGAAGGGCAAGTTACTTGTTTGTTCTCAACTGGCCACCTAATTCTAGCAGCCATTACCTCTTTGCTCTCATCGTCGGACAAAGAATAATCATCCACATTATACATATTGGTATGATGAGGCTTATAATCATTATCTCGAGAATCTTTCAAGCGCGATTCAAGAGAAACGGCTCTCTCGATCAAGTAAAGTAAACTAGTAAATTGAATATGCTCAAGCTTATCTCTAATCTTATGATGCAAACCATTAAAGCATATGTCAACAAGATCACGCTCAGAAATCATCAAATGAAAGCATCGGTTTTTAATCTCCTTACAATGTCTAATAAATTCAAGCAATGCACTCACTATGCTCTTGTCTAACCGATATCAAATGTGAAAGCCTAGTTTCTTGGACCCCATCATAAAAGTGACTATGAAATTTCTCCTCTAATTGAGCCCAAGAACCAATAGTGTATGATGGTAAAGATGTATGAGAAAGCAGTACCAGTAAGCGATAAAGGAAAATTACGACATTTCATATGATCATGAGCACATCCTTCACCTAACTAGGCTAGATACATACTAATATGCTCCATGGTAGACTTATTATCATTACCACTAAATTTTTAGAAATCAGGTACCTTCCACCCTGGTGGGTTTCTCATGTAGTCATAATATGGAGGGTACGGTTTGTTGTAGGTGTCCCTTGAGGTTTTTATTTGGACACCAAAGCTTTCCTGCAAAGACTTATTTAAATCTTCCTTTAGCCGATTGAACGCATCGGTCATATCGGTAGGAGGAGGACTAGGAGTTGAAGTTTCATCATCTAAAACAGGAATCTTACTAGGTGATTTCGGTGGGGTTGGGTAATACGGCATTGCCCCCAAATTCCTAGTATTTGTTTGCCTATTAACTGTCTGTTGGTTACGATCCATCGTTTCAGCAAAAGAGACCATTTGTTTATAATTAGCGGCTGTCTCTTTACTAGTAGAACCGGTTTTATCGGCTTCCAAAGGAGCCGATTGGGCCGGTTTACCTTTGCTATATGCCGTATACCAAGCTTGATTCTTATAAAAATTAGAAGGCATGCCAAACTCACATTGATCATCATCAATCTCTTCTATTCTAAGCGATTTACCTTCTAACTTATCAAATCTAGCCATAATCATGCCAATAGCAGTATTGAAATTTGAATCTATAGCTTTCTTATGGCCATCAAGCATCACAGCATAATCAGCACGTTGAGGATATGAATCATCATATTTAGGTTTTTCAATATCTCTTACCTCAACTTCTGAAGATGTAGTAGCAGCAGCAACACCAGGTATCTCGTCATAGATCGGTTGCTTGTATTGCTCCACCCGATCACTATGTCCCTTGCTGCAGCTGTCCAGGAACGCGCGTGTAGTAGCTTCCATCGCCTTTTGGAGTTCGGCCTTCAATTCATCAGGAAGCTCATCCATGAAAGTAGGATGCACGATGTTGGCTTCGTGCACCTCGCTCTTCTTGCTCGCGTTGTCGTTGGCAGGCATGGTGTTGGAGTCTTCAAAATGTAGCTTACGCCTCGATTTCCCCAGCGGAGTCGCCAAAAAGTATGTTGACGAAGAACTAGGGTTCCATGCCAAGCACACCGGGAGGGCCTTGGACGCCCACAAGGTTGCACACAACCTGAAAATAGCGAGAACCACAGCGTGATCGATCACAAACGATCAAGAGATCGTTAGGGCCGATGTAGAGCTCGGTTTTGGCTGGAAGAACCTCCGAACGCACCTCCGGGAAGACCCGTCGGGAGGATGCATGTGAGGGTTGCCCTAGGATCGGCAAGGCCACCTAGAACGCCGGCAAAATTCGTGGAGAACGTTGTCGAACAGCAAGTAGAGGGGTTGAGAGAAGAAAATTAGGGTTTGGTAGTTGATCTTTGTCGATTGAATGTCGATGAGATCAAATCGGCCATGAACCTCTCATTATATAGAGGGGGGTGGTCTTATCCCCTTAGGAAACCGTCGAGGGACGTTCCCAATCTCCAAAAACCTTCCAAAACACGATCGGGAAAGGGATCGGTTAGGAATCCGTACGGACCCCGCGTTACACGCGGCGGATGCCAGCGCTTGGGAGCGCCAACGCGCGCCCGGCGCGCGCGGGCGCTCAACAGCGGTCTTGCGCATGCGATGCGCGCCGGACGCCCGCGTCGGGACGCTGGCACCGGCGTCTGGGCGCGCGCCCGGCGCTCACCGCACTACTACAGTAGGACGCGCCGACGGACGCTGCGCCTGCCCTCACGCCCGGGCTGCCGCCTAGCCGGGCGTTGGCGCGTGGCGGCCTCCTCCTCGCCCGCCGCGCCCGAACACACCCAGCGAGCCAGCGCGGGCGCGCCCGGCGAAGTCCCAAATTCCGGCGCATCTTTGGGCGTGTGATCACCTCCTTCGCCGGACTTTCGAGTCTCATGCTTCGCCATTCCTTCTTGGCCGCTTTTAGGGTCATCTTGACACGCTTCATAGTATTAAAATGATGTACATCCATTTTCGGGTGTCAACAACATCTTTTTATGTCACGCTACCATCGAGGAGCAGGGCAAATCAAAGCAAGTTATGACCGAAATATATATGACATCTTTTTATTTCAGACTACCATCGAGGAGCAGCACCGCAGGGCCAGTCATAATAAATTTACAATGATCAAATGCCTGCTTTTTGTCAAAGGATATAGATGGTCAAATATCACACATGCGGACATACTACAAAGTTGAGATATTGATGGTCAATCAAATATCAAGCATTACGACTTTTTTTGCATCTAAGTAAATGTTACAACAGGATTGAAGCAAGAACTATACGACATCGCATGCGACAATACAAGGCTGAAATCATCTAATTGGCAAAGGATTTGTCCTTCCTAACTTGACCATTGCATCAAACGTAAAAGAAATGTTCCCTCTTTCGCAAAAAAAAAAAAAAAAAAAAAAAAGAAAAAGAAATGTTCCCTCAAACTGGTATGTCTGCCAGAAATGTTCCCTCAAACTGGTATGTCTGCCCCAGCTAAGTAAAATGGCGGGCAGTTTTTGTCACGTGAACGAAGCTACAACCATGGAACTCATCCGATGGCATTTCAAGTTCTCGTATGCTTTTAAGGATATATAAACATGGCAAATGATTCAAAAAGAATAGGAAAATTAGAGGATAGGGTTCATACTGACAATTTCCACGAGTTGTGTGAATTTTTGATCTCTGCAGGAATAAACCAGAAAATATCAAGAGATGGCTATATACAAATAAATATTTCGAATCACGATGGCTAAAGCAGAAAAGAAGGATCTAGAAGACCCTAGAAGATGCCACACACAAGGTAGGGCCCGCACCTGACAAGGCTAGGGCGGCCGCCCTCCCCCAGTGTCGCCACGTTTCCTCCTTCTGGAAGCTTCCTCCAACAGCCTTTGAGATTTCATCTCCACCATCTAATTAAGTCGGTTCGATCCAACGGCCACGATTCATCCCTCAAGGCTATATAAGCAAGGGCAGACCTCCCCCTGGAAACCCTAATTCATTATTCTCTCATTAGATCAAGAGAGGGGTCCCTTGATGGATCTATCTCTTAAGGTTAGCCATCAAGAGAAGATTAGTCCTCAATAGGATCTAGTCTTATAAATAGAAATAGTGAGATAGAGAGTGAGGGATGAATTTGGAGGAGTTGCCGCCCTGTCGGTGCTCTCTCTATGACTTGTACTTCAGCGGATCCAAGTTCTACTTGTCTTCGAAATTTCTCTAGTAATCAACTTTTACTTTAAGTTTACTTTGTTTATATTGTCTATCTAGTTTGCGACTCTTTTGAGTGCTTTATTCTTATTTCTAGAGGGAGTAGAATGTTAATCATTAGCGTAAGCGTGGTGCTTGGGTTAGGGTTAATCGTGAATACCCCTTACTATCTGGATTTCGGTGGTAGATCGCAGGTGTGACAAGTCTGTTGAGTCCTTTTGTAGCCCACCATCCCGTAGTAGGATCTGGTAGTCTTATTGATGCTCGTAGAGAAGAAACTCTACTTTGTTCTCTATTAGTTATCGGCCAAGATAGATCAGTAGAAGACATAGTTTACCCAAGTTAGAAGTAGAGGACCCTTAGTTATCCTCTTTACACTCCTATTTATCCTAACCTTATTGCTACTCCTAGTTATCATAAAATCCTTATTGTTATCATAAACTCAAACTTAGTTATCATTATTGTTGAGTTAGAATGTAGTTAGTCTCACACGTTTCCCTATAGATACGATATTTAAAACCCTCTGGTGAAACATACAGCGGTATCCGTGGGCTTACAGATCTTTCCTTGATTATTCTGTGTGCGTTAAAATATACCAACACTGAGCCACACACCTCGGCGTGGTGTTCTAATACGCCGAGCAAGTGGTCTATTTTCAGAAAATGTTTTACGGAGAGGCTATTTGTAAAAAATGTTTTAAAAAAAACTAAAATACAAAAATTTCACCCACGCCGCACCGGCACCGCCTCAAAAGGGGAGATCCCAAAGATCACGCGATCTCAGGGCTCGTCCAAACACAGGAGGCACCGGCACCAACTGCCAAAAGCTGCTCCTTATTCTATCGTCGTCGTTTCGCCGAGCATCAGAGATTCAGAGCACGTACACTCACGCACATCTCATCAAGCAAATGGATTCGTACGTCCTAGCTACTCCTACTACCCTTCTCCGTCCGATGACCTTTATTCATGTGGACGCCACGTGGTCCACTGCTCTGCTGCCTTCTCCGTCCGTGGATCGCCAGCTGCTCTGGTCCTTTGCATGCATGCATGCGCCGCTCCAAAGTCAACATTTGCCATCAATTCATTGCCAAAGGCTAGTACAGTACACGGGTTTAATTTCGCACTGATTTTTTGTTCTTGCAGGGAAATTTATTTGTTTATTTTGGACGTAGAACTGGCATTGGAGGAAAAAAAATTATATGGAAAAGCAGAGTCTGATTCAATTCTTTACAAATGAACATCGTGATTCAGGGGCACGGTTTACTTACCCACATATAGACATCTACCTTACTTTCATTCTACTGCTCCTGCCTCTTTTTTATAGTTTCCATTGGTTTTCATCATATTTTTTCCCCTTTATTAATTTATATGGTTTGACATGACTCCTGTGTGGCCTCCAATGTGTAACTTGGAGGTGCTTCGCTGCAGCAATACTACCCTTTTAATGTGACGCCGCATCAATCAACTAATTAAAGCCCTTAATCATCTGTCGGCATCACCTAAAAACACCAAATCACGGCGCTACAAGCAAACATTCAGAACATCAAAACTAGTAAGCTTACGTTGCATTTACGGCTTCACTAACACATTGCGTTCTGAGGTCATAGGATCTGGGCTTTTGGTTAGCCCATATTATATTTGGCCATTTGGCACTAACACGATGGGCCGGCCCAGGCATGGCACTGAAAAGCACGGCCCAGGCACGGCCCGGCCCAGCTAGTATCGTGCCCGTGCACCGCACGTTTGGCGTGCCGCGCTCGAGCCGCCATTAGGCCAGCCTGTGCACGGCACGGCTAACAGCCGCACGACGCGATGCGGCCCGATCATTTTCCACCGTTAGATGGCCTCCCATTCACCGTAACCGTTAGATGCATGCATATATGGAGAGAAGTCCTCAAACCCTAACTCCCGAAATCCAAAAATCTCTCTCTACCGTCACGACTCGGCTTCTCTCGATGTGCGCTCTTTCTGCGACTCCTCTCTACTCCGTCTGTTGTCCGCCCGGTCGGCGACTCCTCCCTACTCCTTTTTCCGTCTTCCATAGGCCGTCACAGCGGCCCGGCGTGCGGCGGCCAGCGGCGGCGGCGGCGCGGCGGCGGCGGCGGCGCTTCCCCGTGAAGGCGGCGAGCGGCGGCAGCGGCGGGCGCTTCAACATCGGCGGCGGCATGGCTGCGGTGCTGTGCCAGCATGGGCACGCTAAGGCTGTCGTGCTTTCGGCGGCATGGCACGACCACGGATAACGGTGATAGGGCCGTGCACAGGCGAGGTCTCCGACGGGCGGCACTATTGGCACGGCATGGGCCGGGCTGCCGTGCCGCATCGTGCCGTGCCTCACCATGCCATGCCTCGCCCGTGCCCATGCGGTGCCATGCCGGGTGGCCCGGCGGCTGCGATAGCCCATATTGTATCAGCTTCGATCAAATAGAGGTTGTGGAAGTTGACTTTTGCCATCATTAACAGATCAAGAAAGGATCATCTTAGCAAAGCAGAACATCTCAACATCGACTCACAAGTACGTGTCAGGTGGTACAGTACCACTGTCACAACCCTTTTAGGCTTTTGTATACCTGGAGCCCATGGGCCGCCCAGGGCAGCCCGTGGTCCACTTCGTCCCCGGGCGGGCTGGGCTTTACCCAGCGGTGGGCCCTCCCATCTCTCCTCAGTGACAGTCGTCCCTCTCCCTATTAATACGCGTTCCCTCCCCATCTCACTCGCCCGCCCCTAGCGACTTGCAAATTACTAGTAGTCGGCTTCTACCTCGCGCTCGCTTCCCATCTGCCTCCGCTCACCACTCGCTTCTCTCTGCCAGAGTGCAGCAAGTGCTCTCTAGCTCCCTCCCACTCTCCTTCATTCTCTCACGAGAAATAGGAGTGAACGGCGAACGAAAAAGAAAAGGTGAGAGAGACCTGGAAAGGATATATAGAATGCCTGCTTAAACCGAGAGCTAGCTGGTGAACGTGAACTCCGGGCAGAAACGACGAGGACGAATAGGAATTGAGCCAACGAGGTGCTGTAGCTTCCGAGCGACTGGTGGTCTCTCCGAGCAAAGCAACGACCGCCGCCGCTCGCCGGAGATATGTCGTCGGGCCAACGTGGCAGGATCAGCGACGACGAGATCAACGAGCTCATCTCCAAGCTCCAGGCCCTGCTCCCGGAGTCCTCACGCCGCCGGAACGCGAGCCGGGTATGTAGCAGTGCGTGTCCACTGCAGAGCTCACTTCGTTCTCTTCCCCCAAATGCACATCTATCCCGCGGCGCTAGTACGTCCTAGTCGTACAGTACAGCCCCATTTCGTCGGCGCAGCAAATTAAAGCCCGCCTGCCATGGATATTTATTCCATCTCTTCTAGCTAGTTTGTCTGATGCCGGTTGCTGGCCATGCTGTATAACTGTATATATGCAGTCGTCGGCGTCGAAGCTTCTGAAGGAGACGTGTGCCTACATCAAGAGCCTGCACCGGGAGGTGGACGACCTCTCGGAGCGGCTGTCGGGGCTCATGTCGACCATGGACAACGACAGCCCCCACACCGAGATCATCCGGAGCCTCCTCCAGTGACCCGGCCATGCCACCCCGGCGTGCGCGGCCGCCGGCCCTCGTCTGCCTGCCATCTAGCTAGCTGCAGCCGCACTGAAGACGACGACGACGGACGAGCTTGCTTAATTATTGCTCGTTTGCTACGACGACGGCCTTAATTATGTTCCTTTGTTTTTAATTTCTTCTTCTTCTTCGGGTGTTGTGTGTTTGTTTCCGTACGTGTTTAATTAATTCAAGAGCAAGAGCTCTTGCTCAGAACGAAGACACGACGACCAAGGGTTCTCGATCTTCTCGTGTACCACGGCAGTGGGGATAGCGGTTAGTAGAGATATATATATGGATTTCTATTAACCGACTGTACCACGTACCGGCAGCTTGTAGTAGTAGTTGCAGTAGGCTACTGTAGCAGTTCTATGTTGCAGAGGCGTCCTAGTTGTTGTTTCGTACGGTAGATTGCATGCTGCTCTTGTCCCTGTCCATAGCTTGCCAATGGGCAGACAAAAAGCTTAACGACGACAACTCTGTCTGGAGACAAATAATATATACTATCAGCATGTGCTTCTCCCCTGTCTTTTTATTTCATCCTGATGTAACTAACTTGGCAATGTTTGTTTTTTTTTTAAAAAAACTAACTTGGCAATGTACGCCATCCATCCGTCATTTTTTTGGACTTAATTCTTTTTTAGATTTAGATAAAATGTTAAATTATTTTCCCACAGTGAATTAATTGAAACTAGCTCAAATATAGAGCTAGCCTTTCTGTCCAAGTCTTAACAAACATTTTTTTCCTGGATGAAGTAGAACTTGCTAGCCTTTGCACCAACCAATGATATATATATGACACCTGAAACCTGGGTGTGGATAGTTATGCACCAACCATATGCATAACCAAATGTTTCAAAAAGAAATCGTTCAAAAACCGACTTGTCTGAAGAATACTCTACGCCATAGAATGATGGACGATGGAGGGAGTACTTGAGGACTTCACGTGGCGATGTCCAACGCAGATACGGCAAAAGACTGGAGCGAGATGCGCAATCAATACGAAAACGAAGCCCCCTCGTGCGGGCGGGCGCGCGTACGTGCGTTCGTGCGTCCGCTGCCGCCTGCTTCTTCGTTCTTCGCACACCGTGGAAGTGCTTCCAGCAGTTGGATGGATGCAGCTGGGTGGTTGCACGCTTCCACCCCATCCGGGCTCCGCTCATCCGTATACGCACAAATAGAAGCTCGTTTGGTTGCCACGCTCCACTGTTCTAGCTTGACACCACTCATGCAAGCATACGGTCTCATCCGGGCTCGGTGGAGATGGCCAAAAGGAGCTTCACTCTGGAGCCTGGCCCGGTGGATGCAGGCTGCAGAGGATGGGTCCACATGTTAGCCTCACATGTTAGCCAAGTTGTATCCGCTCATACAGGCAACCAAACAACATCTCAGTTTTTATGCATCCGCTCATGCAACCTCACCAAACACCTTCTTTTATGAAGTACGGTTCCACCCAGCCTGCATCCGCTCATGAACGACAAAGACATGTAGTACTTGTACAGAGTGTATACATGCACTATAGCTTAAAAACATGGTTTACGAGTTCGAAAACGGGGCGACACGCTCTGATTTTTCAAATGCCAGGGTGTTGAGGTATGGCCTGGGTAGCATCACTGCTAGCTAGGGCTGGCCCCAGTACCTAGAGGGAAAAAGTCCACTTTAGATCCCTCAACTTTGCGAAAGTCCGCTTTAGGTTCATGAACTCCAAAACCGGGTAAAACACGTCCCTCAACTTCTAAAACCGTTCATATTAGGTCCCCGAGCGGTTTTGGATAGTGGTTTTGCTATAGTAATGGTGGGTTTTCTACGATTCGCGGTGGTTTTGTCTTTTCTTTTTTTATTTATTTCTACGAATCTTTGAAAAATCATAGTAAATCACGTAAAAATCATAAAATAGAAAATCCAATTTTATTGGACTCCACATAAGTAGATCTACACAATGAATATATAATATGGTATGCTTTAGTACAAAGTTTTTTGCTATGAAGGTTTTGTCTTTTTCTTTTTTTTTTTTTTATTTGGATGAATCTTTGAAAAATCATAGTAAATCACGTAAAAATCATAAAATAGAAAAAGACAAAATCACCGCCCAAAACCGCCATAGATATAGGATGATGTCAAGGCGCTCACGGCGCAATGGCAACCCGTGGTTCAAATCAGCGGGTGCGACACATTATCCTGGATTTATTCTAGGATTTTTCAGCCATTTGTGCATTATGGTACGCGACGTCCCCGTCGATAGCGAGGCGCATGTGATGACTTTAAACTTCAAGATTTGCCGGCTCACCCTTGTGGTGCTCATAGGGGGGTTTTGGACGTGTGTTTCATAGGGATGAGTGTGCGTACATGTTGAGCGTCTGCGTTGTTCTCGTGTAATCTCAAAAAAAAAAAAAAGTTGAGGGATGTGTTTTTACCCGGTTTTGGAGTTCGGGACCTTTTCCTACCTTTCACAAAAATTGAGGGACCTAAAGTGGACTTTTTCCTACCTAGAGGGTACGGACAAACTTTTTGGCTTGGCTCGGCCCTGGCCTCTGGCCTTTCTGTCATGCATGGGACTTCTCAAGAAGACTGATCGATGATGATGGATCCATCCACTGAACTGCTGTAGAGCGAGGAGAGGAGTTGATCGCTAGTATCCCTTCAATTATAATTCTTTTGACTTTTTATTCAAAAGTTTAACCACTCATTTTATTTAAAAAATTTGTGTAAACATAGTTAAATTTAAGTCATTCTTAAAGAAGTTTTATTAATAAAACGCAATAAAAAAAGAAATAATATTTTTTACACAAAAAAATAATATTTTTTATATAATTTTTTAAAAATGAGTGGTCAAATTTTCAGAGTTCAAAAAAGATGAGTCAAAAAATTAAAAATTGGCATCGAATTAGTAGGGTATGTTCTGGACAGACAGACAGTCTCAGACACTGGGCCCCACAGGTGTCAATCGCGCTAGTCTGCTGCATGCATGCAAGATCTTTCCAGACCGGCTGGCGTCGCGTCGGATTGCCGCTCCATAGCGGAGACTAGACTAACGGCCATTGCCATCAGGAAAGGCTCGTGTTGGAGATACAGGGACAGGCAAGTACGACCGCCCTTAAGAGACGATGAAAACCGGCTCGAAGTTCCGTCCAAGTCTCGCTAGATTCGAATAGACATCTGAATTAAGGTGGAGCCATGGCCGGAAGCGGCGGCCGGTTCATGTTCATCAGGGGTGCGTGCAGTGCGTGCAGGGCTCACTCTTGGACTGTGACGTCTTTCTCTTCTTCTCCTTTCTTCTTTTCCTTTTTTTTTTTTTTTTTTTTGTCTCTTTCAGCATGCAGGAGATCCGATCCAGTGTGTACAGTACAGCAATCTTCAGTCCATTTCATTACTCGATCGGGCGCGTGCCAAATCAAACCATGCACAGTGCCCTTTTTGTCCGTAGCTACTAACTCAAGCTCGGCTATCTACGAGGGTGTTTAGTTGGTGAAAAAGTTGGCATGAAAATTTTTGAATTATCACATCGGATGTTTGACCGGATATCGGAAGAGATTTTTGAACACTAATCAAAAAACTAATTTCATAACTTGCCTGTAAACCGTAAGATGAATCTTTTGAGGCCTTTGACCACATCATTAACAAATGTGGATTACTGTAGCACTTATGACTAATCATGGATTAATTAGGCTCAAAAGATTCGTCTCGGCGTATACATGTAAACTGTGCAATTAATTTTTTATTTTATCTACATTTAATGCTCCATGCATGTGTCGGAAGATTTGATGTGGAAGGGTGAAAAATTTTGGGTGGGTAACTAAACAGTTTCTACATGTGTGATAACCGATGGTATATGGTGCACGAATCCATTTGCCCCCGATATATGCAGCAGCTGCTGAAATTTCAGGGACTCTGCAGTAGTATCCGGGCTTTGCTCTCGGCATCTAAGTCAGATCTCAGGGGCTGTGCAGTGGAGATGCGTCCAAAACCTTCCATCCGACAGGACGGATCTAACATATCTAACCTACTCCCCGTCCCAAAATAGATGCTGCTATGAAAAGCTTCATCGGTCAAACTTTTTAAACTTTGATTAAATTTGTAAAAAATACGTCTAACATTTAAATCTTCAAATAAATTTGTTTAAAAACTAGACTTAAAATCTTTCCGATGATACTAATTACTTAACATAAATATTTATATATTTAAAAATATAATTACCGGTATTTTGAAAACATTGATTTCTCGGAGCTGAAACGAGAATTTACATCTATTTTGGAACGGAGGGAGTATACACTTTCTAACGCGTGTGTGTGTGCGCGCACTTATTCCAATATACCACTTACCGCTCCCTCCTTGGGCCACGTCGCCGCTTCCTTTCGACACGATGCAGCTACAGCATCCATCCGTTGGCTGCCACCCCATGCTGCTGCCTGCCTATAAACAAATCCACTTCTCCGGACACCAGAAGCATCGATGAAAAAAAAAAAAAAACTAGCCAACTCCCAAAAAAAAAAAAAGAATTCCTGAATACTGGCACCCCGGGATTTATCACATAGTGCGATCTTTTTTTGTCATAAAAGAAAACAATAGAAAAATAACTTCTTCTATTATTGGTTGGAAAAAGGGACAATCGTCGATCTTGTGGATAGAAAACGTAACAGTCATGCATCTTTTTGTTGGACGAAGTGTCGACTTTCAAACTGAGGTGTGCTCCTATTTGCACAGTTTATGAACTTGTACGGACTAATAAATTTATTCATAAATTAAAATAGGCAAATGAAATGAGTATCCTAAGATTCTGTGGCCATGCTATTTTGGAGTACCATAATTTCATCTTTTGCCACAGTAATGTCTACCAGGACGTTGCTAAAGTTACTCATGCTGGTGTCGCCTTTAGGTATCAAACTTAAAACACTAAACCCTCGTCCGGAAGGTAAGATCGGTAGTTATCCATATGTAATTTCCAGCAATGCATAGCATATTCACTTTCTTACATTGCATAATCATTTTCCCTTAGCATATTTACTTTGACAACGTATCTTGTGCACACCCGACTTTTATATGCAACCATGCACACTTTTAATCTAGGCCACAAGATATAGATTCAAGGGGCAAATGAGGTGATAACCACCGGGGAGGGGGATTTGTAAAATTGTGATTAGAGCTAGAGTTAAGTGTAAAATTACCTAACACTTGGATCAAAGATCCTATGGCCCAGTTAGAAGTGTGCATGGTTGCATATAAGTCCTGGTGTGCACAGGGATACATTCTCATTTACTTTTACCATATCTCTGCATTAGAAAAGAAAATAAAAATATTGTTTGCTGCATTGCATTGAAAAAAAACTCTAAGCCCCATGTGAATAATTTTGTGGCATAAAAACCTGCGGGATATCCACCGTGGTGGCATAAAACTAAATATGCATATATATTCATCTAGTTACATTTTCTACGTCATAGTTCTCTCCATGCATATAAAGATATAAAAATCCAAAAATATTGAGAAGAGAAATCTTGCTGAAATTCTGCTTTTAGAAAGAAAAATCATGATCAATCTTAGAAAGCACTAGGTAATCGAGGCCTAAGTGGCAAACCACTAACGCTTAATCTGTTCCACAAGCTTTGTTGTCCATTTGAGTTCAACAGGATTTAAAAGACCAAGAGAAGTAAGACCCATGACAAGATGGGAGATGCTTCATCCTGTCGAAGCACGGTCTCAACAAATATCATCATCAATGCTCCACGGGAGGAAGTACTACACCACCGCTGTCTATCTACCTCACATCAACACTATCAAGAGACTACGTCAACATCTAGCTTGGGGAGAGCATCCCCCACTCGAGATAAGTATTCCTTTCCTATCTCCCTATTTACTATTAGCTTTATATGATTGCTTTATTTGAAAAGAAATAAAAAAAGATGCATAACCATAGAAACCAAATAAAGAGTATAGTCTTTATATAATATTATTAGAGTGTGATCTTTAAGTGTGAAAATAAATAATAAGAGAGTGTACACAGTTTTGCTTTTTTTGCCTAAATTAAAATAAACTCAAGATGATCTTTATGCATGGAAATGTTGAATAGTTGCTTCCGCCGTAATTCCTTTCAAGTATCTAGTTTTTAACCTTGAATTCTCTCGAGTTTTGGATAAAAAAAAGTTTTGACTTAAGATTTACTCGAACCTGAAACATGTGGGTAGCAAATGCTTGATCTAAGTCTAGGTAATTGACGGATATGATATAAGAAGGTCCGAGCTTACGTTTATCTTGTTCCTAGTGATACTAGAGTTACGGAGATTTATCTTTTTAAAAATTAAAAAATGCTACATGATGATTTCCTGTATGATAGAGCTTGAATTCCTACCACGCCCATATATACATGCTACTTAGATTAGGAAAACTTTGATACACATTTATGCTTTGCTTACTTTGCATTGAATCTTTGTCAAGCTTTATTGACCCTTAGAGACTTGTCATGCTTTTAAGATCAAGATCACGTACACTCTACCCACATATGCTACTTCTACACTTTGAAAGTATGCAACACTATTCCTTTCCATTTAGGTCCACCCAAAATATTTTACTCCTACTCCGGGGAGTAAACACCACAAATATTTCCTATAGTTTTTCATCCACCCAGCCAATCACCCCATTCATCCAATAAAGCTCCAATGTTCTTATTATTATCTCTCAAAGTTTGTTACAAAAAGAGGCTTGGGTTGTATTAAAAAAAATGGACAAGTGTCCAAGATATCTGAAAACAATGGGTACTTAGATACCGCTTTGAAAGAAAAAAAAAAAAAGAAGAAAAAAGAGTATGCAGCCCGGTTCTCCCAATATTCCAAGTTCCAAAAGAGAGATTTGTTTCAAGGAGCAAAAGTAGAATTAAGCTTTCATCCTACCACCATGTA
The DNA here is from genome assembly GCA_015847255.1 of Hyparrhenia diplandra. Taxonomy (NCBI): domain Eukaryota; kingdom Viridiplantae; phylum Streptophyta; class Magnoliopsida; order Poales; family Poaceae; genus Hyparrhenia; species Hyparrhenia diplandra. The sequence goes on along the minus strand of JADLZK010000848.1, from coordinate 15,527 downwards.
CACCACCAATAGCCACTAGCACCATATTCACTCCACCATACACCCATACACAAGCACATCTTGATTTGATTGTATGACTCATTTCTTTGAATCCATTGTTTGATTTTACAAAATATGCTTAGTAAGTATGTATGAGCTATCTCCACACCTATGGAGCTCCACATAAGCCTTAGTTGTAGGAAGAGAGAAGGCACAGTATACTTCTGCCTTATTCCAAAAATACCACATATTCTAAACAGAGAAGGCAAGACACCATTACTGCCTTCGTGAGGATCCACAAATACCACATATGAGAGACTTGAGAGGGTCATACAAAGAAATCTCTGAGTTTTATTTTGAAAATCTACAAAAACTCTGAAATAATAGTTGATCGAAGAATTTGAGACACAGTGCATGACTTGATTGTTCTGTCTTTCAATTTCTCAAGACCCAAGAGAAGGCTACAAGCTCCATGGTTTAAGGAAATATGGGTGAGTTGGAAATTAGAATAGTCTACTCTAATCCGGAGGAGACTTTTGAGGCATCAAAGTGTTGTAGCAACTCCCCGATCCATTCTTTGAGTTTGGCTTTTGCTCGAGGGGACGAGCAAAGGTTAAGTTTGGGGGAGTTATTGACGGTAGTTAACAACCATTTTAAACCGTCAACGAAACATGAAAAAGGGTATAAAATGAATATCAACATAGACTTAGGGGTTAAACTGATAAGTTCCACAGTTTTGGTGAATCTGTATCTTTACAGGGATTAAATAGGAAAAAAGCCAATAATATCCAAAGCATCGGCATAGAAAGCATATTCCAAATGGATACTAACAAAGGAAGGGTCTAGAGGACTCAAGAGAGTAGGCCACCGAAGGTGGGGCCCATCTATCATTGGGACAGGCCGGCCGGCCCCTGGTCCCACCTGTCAACCACGCCATTGCTATGTCGGGTTCTCCACGCCTTAAGGATTGCATCTCAACCGTTGTTCAAGGTCGGTTTGATCCGAGGGCTCTAGTGCATCCCTGCCCCTATATATAAACAGCCCTGGACCCCCTGAGGCAAAGGCATCCTGAAACCCTAATCCATATCTTCCTCCTAGGATCAGAGCCAGCATTCAAGAGAAGATTAGTTTTGTAGTCCTCCAGACATTAGGACTAGCTAGTCTTATTTAGAGATAGTGAGATAGAGTATGTAGCAGAACCTCCTAAATTATAGAGCCCACACGCACTTTGTCATTGTCCCAAAGACCTCGGACGGTTGTGCATGTGCACTCGATAACTTCTTTAAGCTCTATCGGTGTCCTTAGAGAACCCCAATTCAACCACATTTGACAACTCGTACTAGGATCAACAAAGGAGTAACTACAACATTACAACATTTGTTACAAAAATATAAGTCGAAAAGCGGAAGAGTAATAACATTAATTTACAAAATGTGAGTAAGTTACTTTTGAGTAAACTTAACTTAATTTGCGGAAACTGAGTAGAACTAGAAGACAACCAGATCATGTTGAGCCCACCGACATAACCTTGGTTAATAGCATGAATCAAGACTGCAAAGGGGGTTAACAAACCCTGAGTACGGGAGTACTCAACAAGACTTAACTGACAAGAAAAGAGGAGGACTCAGGAATGCAGGCTTTAGGAATTCAAGGTAAGACTTTAGCAAGAATCAAGATCTTTTGTAGAAAAGCTTACTAACATTGAGCCCTTACTTTCAATATTTTAACCACTACTAACCCATCTTTAATCATCAAAATTATCTAAGTGATCCTATACTAGATCAAGCACTTCTTAAACAATCCATCTTCTTTTCATCTTATCCTTGTTCCATCAATTAACTACGATGAAAGGGCAGGGAATCGGGTCTCCATAACTGAGGAGCAACGACGATTCGAATCGATTAAAACCCAGCTGGGGATTCCTTACCACACAACATATGTAGAACTAAAACTTGCATATGTCAACCCTCACTCAGATCGCCCAAAACGGGAATGGGTCCAGCGCCACCCGAGAGCACAGTGCCCCGCCTCGCTAGCCCATGGTCCGGTGGGTACACGCTACTCCCGCCATCTCTCCACTCCAAGTGCGCGGTAATATTCCTGATTTGGCACACCCCGGAGATCGGGCTTACGGAGTATGTCGCCCGGTACTACAAAGTCCCGACTCACTCCGGCCTAACAACAGACGGTCCTTAACCGACCACCGCCTCCGCAGGAGCATGCCAGGCAGGCGCTCAATGATGTGGTCGCCTTCATCCAAGAGAACTACCCGGTCAGGATCTTCTCTCACTTCCTCTCACCCCTTGGTCTGGGGCTTGTTGAGTTTGGATCGTCGGTTCCACGTATCAGTATGATTGACGACCGGCCCGATCAACCGAGGGAATCGCCACTCTCCCCTGGTCAAGCATGATGAAGCTTTCAACGTCGGTCGCGCCCTTACACTAGGGAGTCTGGATCATGTTCCTCACCTTTCCTCTGGATTATCAGAGGGAGGAGTTTATTGATGCTGCTGTGGTGCCCTTTGGGAGGAGGCTCTATTGGCACAAGGGCCCTAACAAGACTAGAACGCTCGTCAAGTGTCTCCTCTTGCACCCCCTCGACGTGTCCCTCACGGTGTGGTGGTGTCCGGGGGCACTACCCTTGGTGGGGCTGGCCGTTTCCTGGTGCGTGCCGACCTACATTCTGGGCGGCAACTTCGCTGATGACTTGCCTCCTAATGAAGACCCCATTCCGGTGGATGGAAATCCTCACCCGGCATTTGGTGCCCCTTTGGCTGGAAACCCAAATGCTGTTCAGAACTGGATGCATGATTTGGCGGGTGCTGGGGCTGTGGTTCTGGGAGATGCAGGTATCAACGCACAGCTGATGCAGGAAGTCAATATGGAGATCAATGTTGATCAGATTGATGACAACTTTGTTCCTGATGATGTGGATGATCTCGTTCCTCACCACCCCCAGCAGCCTCAGGACACCATCACTTTCAATCAATCTGGCAGCACGGCTAACTACCTGAGAGGTACTGGACCTGATTTTGTGCTATCTGTGGAGGAGGTCCTGGCCCATATGCAGAATAATATTAACCTCTCCATTCAGGCCCGGGACGGTGACATTACGATTCGGCTCGTCTTGAGTTCGAACTTGCTTTCTTCCGGTGAGAGTGCTTGAGTTTTACAGGCACGAGTTCATCACGAAAGCTCACGAAGAATATCCCTAGTGTTGTCAGTTGGGTTTTGATTCGTGATTCCATGCCTTTGGCCATTGAATGGATGGAGGATTTATCTGTGGCTTTAGTGCCATCTCGGCTGATACGGCATGTCGGACAGCCCGAGGATCCCGGCTTCGGCTCATGGGTGGCTTCTTTGTGATCCCTACGGCTACTCCCATCATGATCCCCACTTGTCCTCTCCAAGAAGCTTGGGGCTAAGACACCCTTGGTTGACATACGTCGGGGAGGAGCTCTAGGCTGAATCGATCTTTGTTGGTGGATATAAAATTGTCAAGGTCGAGAGCTAGCGTCCAAGAGAAGGAAGAAGGGGGGGGCAGATTGTGAATCACGACCGCCACCTCCCTCTGTTGAAGAAGGCTGCAGATCCCATCCCTCTTTAGGCTATCCAGGGGTGGGGTCGGCTCTGTGGTGTGGCTCCTATGGAGCTCACTTGAAGATGCCCTCATGGGGCGGCTGGGCGACGGTTAAGGATGTTGCCGCTATTTACATTTGCCACGCCAGCCGTGGCCTTCTATCCTTTTATTTTTTTCTTTCTTGTCGGTTTTGTTGCCCGCTAGTTGGATGTTGGCTCTATGTATCGCTCTGGGGGCCAGTGTTACGGTTTATCCTAATGACTTCCTATATTATATATTATATCTTGTTGATTGTCTCTGGTTGTTATTCCTGTCAGGGCTGTCTGTGATGGCTCTATTGTTTTTATTCTCCCTTCTCCTGTGTTTCCCCAATGGATAGATCCTGGAATATCTTATGCTAGAACGTGAGAGATATTAATGCTGCTGAAAAATGGTCTTTGATCAAGAACAAAATTGAAGAAAGTAATTGTCAGATTTTTTGCTTCCAGGAGACCAAGAGGGAGAACTTTGATCCTACTTTTATAAAGAATTTTGCTCCTAGACGTTTTGATAAGTTTGCTTATGCTCCTTCTGTGGGAGCTTCGGGGGGCATTCTGGTGGGTTGGAATGGCAGCCTCTTCATTGGTTCAGTGATGGACATTCAGTCTTTTGCAGTGACTGTCAGTTTCTCTTCTAGGCATGATCTTCACATCTGGAATCTGGTGTCTGTGTATGGGCCCTGTGTTGAGCCTAACAGGTCCATTTTTGTGAATTGGATGAAGAACCTTAATATCCCTGATGAGGAGAACTGGTTATTGCTGGGAGATTTCAATTTCTACATATCTCTTGAAGATAGAAATAGAAGTGGTGGTAATTTTCAAGATACTCAAATTTTTAATGAAGTTATTGATCATCTGGGGCTGGTTGAGCTTCCTCTCAAAGGTAGGGCTTACACCTGGAGTAATATGTAGGCAGAACCTCTTCTTGAGCAACTTGATTGGTTCTTCACTTCTGTCAACTGGACCTCTGATTACCCTAATACAGTGGTCTCTCCTATGGCTAGACCTACCTCTGACCACATTCCTTGCAGAGTGTCAATTGGTACCAATATCCCCAAGTCCAACTTATTTAGGTTTGAGAATTTTTGGGTCTCCCACTCGGGCTTCATGGATACTGTCAAGCAGTCCTGGGGCAAGCCCTTAAAGCATGCCAATACCAATAATATTGTTGCTGTTATTTCGGGGAAATTCAAAAGACTTCGTTATGATCTTAAGCGGTGGAGCAAAGGCCTTTCCGGATGAAGTTGAAAATTGAAAATCGCAACAAAGTCATCACCTTCCTGATACTGATAGAAGAGTTTAGAGCCCTTTTCTTGCCTGAATGGAATTTTAGGATCTTGATTAAAAAGCAATTGTCCTCTCTTCTTTCCCAGCAAGCTATGTACTGGAAGCAAAGAAATACTATTAACGTAATCGGGGCTCGGTGATGAATGCACTAAATATTTCCATTCCATGGCAACTATTTCTTCTGAAAAAAAGAATCTCATTGCCCAAGTTCAAGATGACTATGGGATTTTTTTGACCCAAAGACGAGGATAAGGCCAATCATTTTTGTGTTCTTTTTAAGCAAAAGAATGGGTGTTTGAAGGGAGATATCTATGGAGTTTGATCTTCTTTGGTTTAGTTGATTTGTCATTCCGAGCTCCTTGAGCATCCGGACTCTCCTTTCTTTGAGTCGAGATTAACCATCCGGTTAGCATTATGCCCACGACAAGGCTCCAGTCCCGACGGCTTCAATGGGGTATTTTTCAAAAATGTTGGTCCATCATTAAATCGATGTGTACAAATTGTTTGATGATTTCTACAACCTTGATGTCAATATTGCTCCCATCAACGGTTCTTTTATAGTTAAATTGCCCAAGATCAACAATCCGATTCTTTCGGACTATAGGCCTATTTCCCTCTTGAATTGTTGTATTAAAGGCTGTTGACCGGGCTTATGGGTGAAAGGCTTTCGAAGGTGGTGCTCTGCTCGTACACAAAAAAACCAAAGATGGTTTTATTAAGCATAGGACCATTCAGGATTTGTCTTGCACGAGTTTTGAATACATTCATCAATGCCATCATTCCAAGCGAGGAGATTGTTATTGTCAAGCTAGATTTTTGCTAAGGCTTTCGACACCATTGAGCACTCTTCTATCATTCACATGCTTCGGTTTCTTGGGTTTCCTCCAAGATGGATTGATGGGTCAAACTCATTCTTAGTTCAGGTTACGCCTCTGTCCTTCCTCAATGGTGTTCCCGGTAAGTCCTTTGTTTGTAAGAGAGGAGTTAGGCGGGGGGACCCACTCTCACCATTGTTGTTTGTGTTGGCTGTTTGAAATTCTCCAATTTGTCATTAATGGTCTTCATAGCAAAGGGATCCTCAAGCTTCCCATCCCTCGGCCTAATAATGACTTTCCCATTGTTCAAGATGCCGCGATACTCTTCTAATTTTGCAAGGCGATGCTCGGCAGTGTTTTTGTCTGAAAAGCTATCTTAAATACATTTGCTAATTCTCTTGGTCTTAAGGTAAACTTTAACAAGTCTATCATTGTTCCCATCAATGTCTCTCCCGAGAAGATGAAGAAGATTACGGGCGGCACCACTGGGCTGCCAAGTGGGGTCTTGCCATTTACCTATTTGGGTTTGCCTGCTGGGGCTCACCAAACCTAAGATTGAAGATTTTGCTCCTCTCTTGGATAAAGTGGAAAGGAAACGTCGGCTTGCTCTACCCTCCTCTCCTATTCCGGAGATTGGAATACATTAACTCTGTCATCACCCCCCATTGTTACTTATGCCATGTGCACGTTTAAGCTCCACAATGGTGTCATTGATGGAGTGGAGAGAAATCATGAAGCAATGCCTTTGGCGTGGAAACTCGAGAAAAAAGAGAGGTGGTAACCTTGTGGCTTGGCCTTTGGTGCGGAGGCGAAAAAATGTGGAGGCCTCGGGAATCAAGAATCTCACTTTGCGAGAATGAGGCTCTCCTTATGAAGCGACTCCATAAATTTTATTCTAAAGAGGATACTCCATGGGTGAGCACAGTGCGGTTTAAACATTATAATGGAAAAATTCCTCACATTGAGAGAGAAGTGGGGTCCTTTTGGTGGAAGGGCGTGTTCGAGGAATGAAAGATCTCTACGCCCGGAATCACCTCTTGTGCTCTTGGTGATGGCTCCTCCATTCTTTTTTTTGGAGGGATTGTTGGGCCGGTCGAGTTTGCGGGGCTTCTTTTCCCAACCTATCTCGGTTTACAAGGGACCCAGATATTTACGTCGGGGAATTTGCTAATGCTTCTTCTTTGGATGAGCTCTTTGTTATTCCAATTTCCCAAGCGGTTGCTCTAGAGCTTGAGGACCTTGAAGATTTGGATGCCCATTTTCATCTTTCTGATGGGCCTGATATTAGAACTTTTGCTTGGGGCAATAGTAGGTTTTCGTTTGCTAAGCTCTATAAGTTGGCCTTTGATAACATTCAGGTTCCCTCTTGTCCTGCGTCTTTGTTTGGAAGAGCAAAAGTTACTCCTAGGGTCAAGTTTTTTGCCCCGGCTTGTCTTCCTTGATCGTCTCAACACCAAGAGTATCTTGGCTAGAAGACATTTTAATGTCAACCTAATAGTCTCTGCGTTCTTTGTTCTCTGGGAATTGATGAGGATATTGGTCACCTTTTTTTTTCGGTGTCCGTTTGCTTCTAATTCTTTGGGGGCGGCAGGGTTATCTTGGAACTTGAATGCCGATATTCATATTGTAGTTGACGGGCGCGGGAGATCTTCCGACCTCCCGCTGTTCATGGAGATCTTCTTGCTTGCGGCTTGGGAGCTCTGGAAAATCGAGAAACAGGCAAGTGTTTGATGGGGTCCGAGCCTTTGTTGACAGATGGTGATAAATTTCAAGAACGAAGCTGCCCTCAAGCTTATAGACTATGTCTTTGCTAATCGTCTAGATGTCACGACTTGGCTTGACTCTCTCTGTAATTAGTTCCCTTCCCCCCCCCTCACGTAATTAGAAGTATAGCTCTGTTCCACATTGTAAGCTGTCCATCTCCCCGGTCTTGTAAGTTTTTTTTTTCGTCGATGTACTTTTTGGCCTCTTGTTTTTAATAAAGGTTTTGTGTACCATGGGGCCTCCCACGATCTTTTCCTTCAAAAAAAAAAAAAAATAACAGCGAGACAATCAAGGATGATAATCAAAGAATTAGGTTATCACTCAACTCCTAATTACTTAATGCAACATATCATAAACATAAGTGATATAAGCTTTGTAAAACACAAGGAAGAGTTTAAATGCATTCGGGGCTTGCACGTGTTGCGAGAAAAAAGTCGATTCCATAGTCGGATCACCCAGAAGTCAAACTTGACATCACCACCATTGGTGGATGAATCTTCTCAATGCTTCATCAACACGATCCGACTCACTCCCGTATAAACTACACGTAAATGGTGATGTATGCTTTAGTATGATGGAAGGCATGGTATATGATGCATGATGGATGCATGGAAGTGCAATGGATGGAAACATAACAAACTTAAACAAAGTTTAAGGAAGTTGAGTACAACTTTCCTTCGGTAAGAGCTAGGGTTAATACTAACAAACACCCAAGTTAACATCATTCAAGTTGATTAGTTATTTATCACAAAAACATTACACTAACATGGACCATTAAGGTTTTGATGTGATCAGCACCTACATAGCTTAATCACCTACTCAAATCATTGTATAGAGGAAGCAATCAAGACTTATATACATGCATTTATTAATCACATTCATCCTTTAATTAGATAATTCACTATATATATTATTTTTAGGTGATATTTTCAAACAACTAGTTTGGACTTGTAATTTTTATGGGTGAAAGGTAATATTGTATCATGACTACTGCAGAAGTATCACATGCTCAAGTTTTATAAATTAATTATTATGAAAAAAGACAAATTTTAATTATCAATAAGCATGTGAGAGCAAGTTAAATGCAAAACTCAATATTTTGTGTAAACATATAACCATGTTAAGTGTCCTTAGGCTATCACAACATTATACATGGGTAAAGGAATAGTATTTTCCATTTTTCCATTTTATTTTTAAATATAAATCATTTAAAACCATTTACTAAGCACTAAGCAATTTGAGTCAATAACTCAATCATATGGCATCAATAAACATGAAATTTTAACTACAGATCACTCATGTAGACTACCACAAAAATTTTTAGTAAAAGGAGCACTACTACCTAGATATAAATTTATTCCCAAAAGCCTTAACTAACATAGATAAATAAAAACAGCAAAATATTTATACTAACACATATCATATTATGACTCTACCGCATAGAGCTAGTCGTGAGAATTCCAAAACATCTTCATTTTCTATTTTATGATTTTTCTATGAATTGCTATGGTTTTCTAAAGTTTCAGCCGAAAAAGAAGAAGGAAAAAGAAAAACAGCACTATGACATCATAGTTAACCCCTGGATTTGGTTGAATTGTTGCCCGAGGCCCCTGTCGCGAATTGAAAATAGAGGGCTGTTGGAGCTCGGTTTCCGGCGAAGGGAGGCCATGCCGGCGGTCGGGGAGTGGCGGGGAAGCATCACAGCAACGAGGCGCACCCGATGGTGGTCTTGGTTTGGCTCGGGATGGACTGTGAAGGCGTGGCCGTGAGCCGGCAGCTCCGCTCTCTCCATGGCTGAGCTGCTGCTCAACTCGATGACCAAGGAGGGAAAGAAGATGGGCGGCCTGGCTTCGCGCGGGCTGGCGGCCGGCCGGCAGCTCGGTTAGCTAGCGCCGGCCATGGCCCGGCCGGGCTGCTGCTGGATGCGGCCCGACGGTGGCTGCTGCCGCTGCTGCTGTACTCGCTGGCACAGGAAGGAGAAAGGAAGGAGTGGCCGGCTGCTGCTCTGCCCGTGGTGTGCTCTGAACAAATGAAAAAGGGGGTGACAGACAGAACAAAGAATGGGAGGGAGAGAAGAAGGAAAATTTTGATTTCTCCTTTAACAAGATCATGACACATGGAGAGGGAGAGGTGGCATGATGGAGAAGGTGCAGGAAGGGGAAGGAAACGGCGCTGACGCTGCCTGCTCACTTGGAGGTACTGTACCAGTGGTGTTCTTCTTCTTCTTCTTTTGCCATTTCCTGCAAATTTCATGCTGAAACTTAAAAATCTCAAAAACAAAAGTTGCTCAAAATTTCATGTTCTACAAATTTGCTTTTAGACCATCAACAAATTCCAAGCATTTTTGAAAGTGGGTTTTTAAAATGGGATTTTGAATTTTGAATTTAAAATCCAAATTAGGTTTTGAAACTAGTTTGATAGGAAAACATATTTTATCATTATGTTCCCATCATGAAAGAGCATACTTTAAACAACAAAATTTATTCTAACAAAATTTTAATTATTTAAACAAATTCATATATATAAAATTTTCAAAGGACCTTAATTACTATCATCAACATCACTTGATGAAACATTTGAAACACCATATATGCAACATATATGAAAGCTACAATTGAAACATGAAATGCATTTATGCATGATGATCATCGTAATTAGAGTTTTATTAATTTCATAACAGGGGGTGTTCTGAGTGTGAGGGAAGAGTTTGGAGGAAGTGCCGGGCCTATCGGTGTCTCCTCTTTGGCTTATACCGGCGGGATCAAGTTCCTCCTGGAGCACATACGAGATTTCTCCGGTAACCAACTTCTAATTCAAGTAAGCATCGTTGTTTATTTTGTTCTCCTTGTTCACAACTCTTTAAGAGTACTTTAATCCATAGGGCCCATAGATTAGAGGAGTAATCATAGGTGTAAGCGTGATGCTTAGACCAGTTGCTTGTGGATGCACCCTACCTTACGGATCGGTGGTAGCTCACGGCGGTAACCTCTTGCCCTGTGAATCCTTTGTAGTCCACCTCCCGTTTGTAGGCCTAGTAGGATCGCGGTTGCTAGGGAGAACACCCTCTGCTGGTGTCTTTCCCTAAGTAATGTCCCTAGTTGAACAATACAGACATAGCTTGTGAGGGTTAGAACTAGAAGACCTTAGTGAATCTTCTCTATATCCCTATCATCTCCGTCCTTGATTTGCTTTCGGGGGTTAAGCATAGGCGTAGTTATTCTCACATGTTTCCCTATGGATATGATACTTAGAATACTCTTGGTGAAAGCTACAATGATATCCGCGGATAAACTTTGCGGATTATTTCTCTTTGATTCTTACGTATTGCATATTAAATACCAACAATGGGGCATGCCACCGCCTCACCGATGGCGATTAATACGACTCGGCGCGGCCGAAAGGTGGGCCCCGACCCATGGCCAGAGCCTGGGTCCGCGGTCGTCACGGCCGAGTCGTCTTGCGGGGGGAGGTTCGGCCGGCGCCGCCCGTGATCCGCGAGTCCGGCCGGTAACCATTGTAGTTCTTTGTCACGCTATTCTTTGTCGAGTCATCGCGGCGTCTGGCAGTCCTCGTCGTCGGACGGTGGCGGGGTGTGCCAATCACGGTACTCCACCATGCGGGAGATGCACTAGGTGGGAGGGGGCCGGCACTTCATCTTGGATGATCTCCTCCGGCCGGAGGAAGAGGGGTGGCCGGGCCTCCATGGGTGCTCCTCCTCCTTCTCACGGGACCACCATAATCTTCTTGTTGGGGATGAGGTGCGGATGTGCACACCGGAAGTGGCGACGAAGAGCTCCGCTCGTCATCCGGATCATTGGCGGAGCCATCGTCAGCGATCACCACTCGAGCGCCGAAAGCCTAGGATGCGTCTAAGCCATCTCTGTTGATCTAGCGTCGGGGCGGGATGCCTCTCATGCCTACAAGGGGCGAATCTGAACGACCCTACCCGGAGGAGGACATGAGCAGGCGTGACCATGTCGCCCCCATGATCGAAAGGACGTGCCCGGCGTAGGGCGTCCCAAGGACGAGCTTCGAGGTCCTCCCGGCGATTGAAATGCACAAAAGAAGTCATCCGGCCAAAGCAGACGAACGAGAGGCCCGGTCCTCCCGGTCTTGCCGAAGGACTTCGGCGGCGTGAGCCCACACCATGGTACGGTGAAAGCCGGCGACCGTGTCGCCGACCACCAATCGGACCGGCACGGGAGGACATAGGCGTCCTCTGCCGCTTGAACTGCCGTGTAGAACGAGGGACGATGACCATTGTTGGCCGGTGAAAATACCCTTATTTTAGATATGCAAAACACCGTCAACATTCTCGGTTATTAAAAGGAGATGATCATTACATGAAGTATTTTATCAAATAACGAGTTCCACATGTATTTGAAGTATTTCTTGCGGGAGGGCGTAAAACAGGGAAAATAAAGCATAAATGACCAATCAAGGCTTAGGCCCATTGTCATGCCACATCACCAATCCACACCATGGTGCATCCACTCAACCTCTACCCTTGGATGAAGAGTGGGAGCACTCTCATTAGTCCATCAATGATTCACATGGATCATAAGGGTGAAAATGATACGTGACAAACATTTTCGAACACAAGGCGTAGCGACTAACATGGGACCAACATCTCCAGCACACGGGGGCCCCACCTGGCGAGAGGGGGTCGGCCGACCCCAAGTTAGGGGTCGGCCAACCTGGCCACCTTGGTCCACGAAGTCCCCCACTCCTATTGCATTGTCCACATGAAATTTCAATCCGTCACCGTTGATTCTAAGGCGGTTCATCTAAGGGCCAAGAGGGAGGTTGGCCATCGACGGCGTGGTGGTGGAGTAGCCCCCACTCCACCTCCACTATAAATAGAGGGCCACACCCCCACTCCATTCATGATGGTCGCAAGCTTCAAGTAGTGTAGCTCCACTTTGTCTTAGTAGTGTAGGTATTTTTAGTGTGGCTTAGAGTTGAGTAGTGAGTTAAAACAAGGGATTCTAGAGCGGTCTTCTAGAGTCTACGGTATAGTCTTGTATCTCTTATCTTGTAAGACTTTATTCATTTATGCATACTTAGTCTTGCCCTACTTTACTCTAGTTCATACTTTATTCATTAATTACTTCATTCAAGTATTACTCTATTCAGATATTTACTCGGTCTCGACTTTAGTCTAGTTCTCTAGCACTAGTACAAAAAATCTTTTGCAAGGCACTTCCAAAATATTAATGGTGGCGGTTATTTAGAAAATCACCACCATTAATCGGAACAGATTAGGCCCCGGCCGGAGGCAAAAGCTGCCACGGTTAATGGATTAACCATGGCGGTTTTTGTAAAAATAATTGCCACGGTTAATGCCCATTAACCGTGGCTGTTCTTGCAACAAAAACCACCACCACGGTTAATGGATTAGCGTGGCATTTGTTATAACATAACCGCCATAGTTAATGTCTATTAACCATGGTAGTTTTTACAATTAACCACCACAGTTAAGTCACGGGCTATACATACGGCCCCACCCCTCTTCTTCTCCATGGGTTTCCTCCATTTTTTTAGGGTTTTGAGCTCCAAAAACCTAAAACGCTATTTTTGGGGGAGGGAGGTTTTGCCCTTGGATTTGTTGAAGTTTGGCACAGGCAAGAGGTTGATTCTTACTCTCCTACCTAATCTCTCTCTCTTTTGCTTGTTTTAGTTGATTTTTGAGATCTAGATTCAAAATTAGGATAGAGAAACAAAATTTAGGTGTTTTTAGGTGCTCATTTTGGTGATTCTTACTCTCCTACCCTAATCTCTCTCTCTTGCCATGAATTAAGGTGCTCATTTAGTTTTTTTTTAAATCTACTCTTCTACCTAATCTCTCTCTCTTTTTTGCTTGTTTTAGTTGACTTTGAGATCTAGATTCAAAATTAGGAGAGAGAGAAACAAAAATTTTGTTGTTTTTAGGTTCTCATTTTGGTGATTCTTACTCTCCTACCCTAATCTCTCTCTCTTGCCATGAATTAAGGTGCTCATTTAGTTGAAATCTACTCTCCTACCTAATCTCTCTCTCTTTTGCAAGTTTTAGTTGACTTTGAGATCTAGATCCAAAATTAGGAGAGGGAAACAAAATTTTAGTGTTTTTTAGGTGCTCATTTTGGTGATTCTTACTCTCCTACCTAATCTCTCTCTCTTGCCATGACTTAAGGTGCTCATTTAGTTGAAATCTACTCTCCTATCCTTTTGGTGACTTAAGTTACTTCTTCTCAACGTGGTAGGTCATGGGCGAGGGATTGGATGTACAAGTCAAGGATGACTCTGTCTTTTCTTGGATGATGTGAAAAAAGTTTTTGCCGTTCTTGAAAGCATGTCGATTAAGCGAGTCGGGGAAGAAATGGTCTGCCGTGCCATTCCTGCAGAACAAGTTCTTACATAAGGGCGATGTGGTGATGTCACACTTGTGCAGTATGGATTCATCAAGGAGCTGAGGTACAATGTGTTGGAAGTATCATGGCGAAAAAAGATCCGAGTGCCGCCGGTTCATCTGGAGGACTCACAGTCGACATTTGTAAAGCGGCGGTGGATGACGGAGGACAACAACCCTCATCATCAGCTGGAGCGGCCGGCGGCCAGGCCTTGGAACGTGGAGAATCGTGATTACATCACTATAAATGATCAGCTTGAAAACTTGCGAGGAAGATGATGGGGGTGGAGATGATGGTGGCGTGGTAGTTGATGAGATGTGGCCGGGATCTTTGAGCTTTTTGAGGATATTGCTAACCTTAAAGATGATGATGACGTTACGTTTTGGCAATCCAAGGTGGCTAGAGAATTTAAGGTAGATGAAGCGGTGACAATGGATCCCTCTCTACAGCGATGGCGACAATTGTCAGAAGCATTACCGGTTGCTCGTTTTTAACCTAACGATGTTGATCTTTGAAGGCTCGCCATGGGTGGCCGGACACTAGCTTCAATGACTGTTATTCGTGTCCTTGGTGACACTATTTTACGAGGGGGAACAAGGTGCCCGCCAATACCTATCGGGCGAAGAAGCTGATTAGCCCCTATGGCGATGAAGCTTAGAAAGTTCCATGCATGCCCTAACCATTGTATTCTATCACGGGGTTAGTATCGCGGACTTCTGTGGAAACTATCCTTAACTGCTGACACAAGTCATTACAAAGGAATGCGGTTGTTGACTTGATGAGGAGGGCGAATCAAGAATTTGAAGAAGCGGGGCCGGGCAAGAAGAAGCGGTATACCACCTCTAAGGATGAGGAAGAAAGGGTTACACACGGAGGAAGAGCCCCGCCCTAGTGGTGTAGTACACCGCCGTGCTTTCGATAAGCCTCACGTGCAATTTTTGAGAACCTTGAGGATGCAGTGATGTCACGGCATGCATGTCAGGGCATAAGAAGAGGCGGCGATGGCAAGCTCGACACCTCGGATGGCAAAACATAGGCGTTTCAATGCTAGGTTCAGGAGTTTGGGGATGAGCCCGAAGCGTCGGGGTTAGCGTTGAATGCCGGCGGGATGAATCCGTTAGGAGACCTCGGCGGCTTACCCGCGGCACACGGCGGTCACCCTCACCATATACAACCTACCTCCCTACGAATGTCGGCGTAAATATCTTCTACTCACCGTGCTTGGCTACGGACCAAAGCAGCCGGGCAATGATATAGATGTGCTTATTGAGCCGCGGTGATGGAGGAAATGGCGAGAACTATGGAAGGGGTCAAGATTATCGATGCATGCAGGAAGGAGAAGTTCCTCTAAAGGCCATCATAATTGTCACCATCACCCGATTACCACTACTCTCTTTTTCATTGTCGGGGCAAATTAAAGGGAAGGCGAGGTTGCCTGTTTGCATTGATGGTACTGCTACACTTACCTTAGTGGATCCCACAAGGTGGTGTGCATGAGGCATCGATAGTTCCTCTGCAAAAACACAGTACTAGCAAACTTTGAAGAATCGGTTCTTTTGACGGCAAGGCAGAGCCTGAAACGGAGGAGCCAGAAAGGATGATAAGGTACGGGCTGAAGGTGTTTGAAATGGTGAAGGACACAAACATCGAAGTCTCTGAAAAAGAAGAAGAAAGAC
>JADLZK010000847.1:0-23796 GCA_015847255.1 Hyparrhenia diplandra | reverse complement strand
GATAATATTTATTCTTAGTGATTGCGTTAAGAAACGCCAACACGCCCTCTCTTCTTCCGCCACCGCGGGGTCGCCGCATCCACCTCCCTCCGGTGGAAGCCGCCGGAGCAGAGGACCCCGAACCGATCGAACACTCTGCTCAGCGCCCGCACTCGAGGCAATGGATTTTCTTGTACTCCCGCGCCCTCGCGACTTACCTAATCGGGGCCTCTTT
This sequence comes from Hyparrhenia diplandra, assembly GCA_015847255.1. Lineage (NCBI taxonomy): Eukaryota > Viridiplantae > Streptophyta > Magnoliopsida > Poales > Poaceae > Hyparrhenia > Hyparrhenia diplandra. Next base: position 23,582 of record JADLZK010000847.1, on the reverse strand, counting down.
CACTACGGGTCTCAACCCACGAGCACCCGAGAGACCGGCCCTCCGAACTGTGTTCCCAGAGAGTGCCGAAGTCCACCTTCGAGACTTCAGATCTAGCCCCTCGCAGCCTTGTCAACATTCAACTTCCGCCACACTCGAGGCGGTAGGCACCACCCTCGCGCCACGAACTCTCCACTGCGGTCACGCCCACGTAGCGGGACATGTCTCGCCAAGACGCTATTAGCCGGCCGTGGCATTGGTCCGCGCCACCGCCTCCCGCTCGCGCGAGGTGCGCAGCCTTCCCCATACGCCCCGCGCCCCAAGAATCGATTAAAAACCACCTCGCCAGATACGAGGATCATTTGTTCTTCAGGCTCGCACACAATAGCCCTGCCCCGCGAGGGCGGCGTGGACGGCATACCACGCAGCCGCCGTAGTCTCGCATGGTCCCCGTGGATGCGCGGGCTGTGAACACGATGGTCAGAGGAAGGCGCGAGAACCCAGACCAGCCTTTGCGACCAAGAAGCCTAAACGAAGATGGATAGCTTTGGTGAAGCATGCGGGGTTCAGCTGGTGGAACCGAGCCCGAGCCGCCCATCAATCCCACCACGAACTCGCCGACGGGAAAGCGAGACCGGCAACTAAGAACTCGCGAACACCACCACCTCGCTGTCGTGTGGCTGGATATGGTCGCCGCCGCGGAGGCCGGGCCTTCGCCGCCGAGGTAGCCCAGCTCGGAAAGTACTCTGCTTAGATCCGCTTCTGGTGACTTTGCTTTTCGGAAAACATAAGGGTAGGGAGGTCTCTTAGCCTTTGCCTCTTCGCAGCCTCAAGCAATTTCTTCGAACACGTCATCACCGACGCAGGTACTTAGCAAAACCTCGAATCGCCTTCAGAAACCGCACTCGTGAACTGATCGAACTGAAGCAAAGAAGAGAGCTAAGAGGCGATGGACAAAGCAGCAAAGAACGAAAATGAGAGCACAAAATTCACCGCGGTTACGACGCCGACTATTTATAGGAGCCAAATCCCACCAGAACTGACTCGAGGGCACAAAGATCGCCGCCATGTGCCACGACGGCCCGCTGCCGACGCCCTGCATTCAACACAAGAACGCAAACCGCCACGCCGCTGAAAAACGCCACACGCGCCAAGGACCATCATCAACCGGCCCAAAGAAGAACAAGGGCGCCGGGCCGGGCGAGGTCAGCCCTCGGCAACGCCGCAGCCGTCGCGGACCTTTCCCTCAAAGGGTTCGCGAGCAGCCGCCCTGCAAAGACGCCAAACCCCGAGGGGCTACCGTTGGGGAGGACCTCACCAAGGGACCCCCAGCAGCCCTCGCCCAAAGATGACACCGCAGCGGGGATACGAGGCCAGCCGACACCTTCGCAGCGCCGGCGCAAGGTTAACGCACACCCCCACAGCGCTGGGACAGCGGAGGTTGAAGATGACAACCTCGCAGCGCGGGCGGCGAGGTTACCGCAACACACCCCAGCGCGGACAAGGAGGCCAGATGACAATCCCGCAGCGGGGCGGCGAGGAAGGTGAACACCCTCGCCTACGCTGGGACAGCTGAGGCCAGATTCCATACCTCACAGCGCGGGGGGCGATGAGGTTATCGCAACACTTCGCAGCGCGGGGACGCTGGCGCCAAGATGACATTCTCGCGAGCGCGGCGCGAAGGCCCAGAGGAACGCCAGCAGCGCGAGGGCGCCAGACCAAGGAGAACGCCCCAGTACTCCGAGGCAGCGGGCGCGATTAGGAAGGAACACCTCTCGCCAGCGCCGGGGCAGCGCAGCGCAGAGGGACACCTCCGCGGCGCAGGGCAGCAGAGAGCCCTAGCGACTCAAAAGGCAGCCGCGGCATGAGGGTGGGAACCTCACGAAGCCTTAGGCATGTCAAAAGACTTGTGTTTTACCTTCCACCCCCTGATGGGGTTTGTACTAATTTGCCCTCGGCCCTAGACGTAGTGGCAAACATGCCTGTCCCGATATAACTACAAGAATACGACCGACGCCATAAATCATCCCCACGACAAAACGTATGAAGGGGGACGGTGGCACACTCATGACCTATCTATCGAAAAAGACATTTTCTGGGATCAGCCCCTTTGTCCACGCCACGCCTCGGGGGACGACCATGGGTCTGCCACTGTGAATTCCCACCCCGTGAAAACCCTCACCCTCCTCCCATCACCCCAAAGGGCAAAGGGCGCAGAGGGTAGGTGTACCCCCACGCCTGTATTTTCTGAAATTAAAATTTCAAATGTACAAAAACATGACAAAAGTAATAGCAAGAAGAATACAACTTCTTGATACAAAGATTATTTCAAAAAATAGAAAGAAAAACTATCACATTTGGAGTTACTATGAGGGAGAAGGACTAGTCATTGTGTTTTGGCCACGATTAAAAGAAAAATAAAAATCAGAGGCCCGAAGGCCTTCAGCAAGCATGTGTCTCGCGGAAGGTCCACGGCACGACGGGTCAACAGTTCATGTGCCAGTTGTGTTGACTTCCGAACCAATCAGAATTAAATCGTCAACACAACACCAAAACAACCTAGAAATAGGGATTAACTAACATATTCCAAAGTTTTGGTGTTCATTTGACTTGCGTACCAACTCAAGAATAATCACTTTGGGCCAAAATACAAAGAAAAAGAAATAAAAACCAATAAATAGAAAAAGGCCCAGAGAAGCAAATGGCAAGCCCAAACAAGAATCGGACAAAACGCCAAAAAACCAGTGCAGGGCCAAGACCACTGTAACTTTTCACGTTAGGCGAGGCCGAAGCCAAATAAGCCTGCCAGGCCGGGCCCAACAGGTGCACGCGACACCACTGCGCGCCGCACCCCCAAAGGCTGCTCGGCCCAAACTTCGCGAGGCGGTTTGTTACCTTCCATAACGAGTACTACCGACGTTGGATGGTCTGGGCTTAAGGATTTGGAAGGTTTTCTCAGGTCGGTTTTGGTGTTTTTAGCACTTAGGCCCTCCCTTGTGTATAAATAGCTCCCTCCTTCACCTCTCTCAACAACAATTCCAAGGAGAAACCAAATTACTTGTGCAAGAGAGTAGAATTAGTTCTTCTTCTTCTACTTCTTCTATATCTTCTTCTAAATTTGTGAGAGTGAGAGAGGGAAAAAGCCAGAAAGAAGCTTTGTTCTTTCACCGAGTTGCCTATTCGCGCCCCTGTTCCGCTGCCCTGGGAGGACGGAAAGGACTTTGCCCTTCGGACCCACCCTGCTAGCCTCTCGCAAGCTACTTACACTTTGGTAAGGAGTCTTGTGATTATCTTGAAGCTATTTAATTTCCCTCGATATTTCTTAGTCGTTGTAGACTTAAGTGATTGATAGATTGTTCAAGTTAAGAGCGTTAGTTCTTGTGAAGGAACTTTGACTCGGGGGAACCTGGCCAACATCAAGAACTATGACCAATAGTGCAAACGTGGTGTTTGGACTAGCGTTCACCTACTTTTGCGAAAGCATCCCACCTGAGGGGGTAGGCGTGCCAGGGTCATGACAAGCCTTTGACCGTCCCCTGAAATCCCCCACGTTCGGCCGGACATGAGCCACTGCCTGGCTTCCCCTTGCATGGGTGCCCGGCGAGTGAGTGTACAACAATGTCCTTTAGAAATCACCGCCCGAAAACTTAGCCCATAGATACTCGCTACCTTAGAAAAACAAACCCTTGCCTTAGGTTGACACGCATCAGTGCTTTCCGCCGCTGCGACCGTCCCTTGTAAAATACCATACCCTTTCTACCACGGGTGAAGTGCTACAACGGTATTTCCGCAGCGCTTGATTTTTCTCCGCTAAGAACACCAACAAGCATTTCGCGCGCCATGTCGGGTTGTCGTTGTCGAAGTTATATTTCGAGCCTAGTCGACCCGTGAGACCGGTAGTATCCTTTTAAACAAAAATACCAAAAACGCCCCTCGTTACTCATGGAGCAACCTACTTACAAATCCCGGCCCGCTCCTAAGGGCGAGCTCGTAGAACCACGCCCATCCGCGAAACCAATCACAGCCGCAGTATGAGCCCGCCCCTCGCTTTATAACCATGAAGGAGTTCCCGAGCCTTTTTCGTGCTCGAATACGAAAAACCCCTACCATCACTTTACGAGTTTGAGCAGCCCGGCTCGCGACCTCGACCCTGTGCATGACACACTCCACACGCCGAGGTGGAAGTTGCTCGCTTCACTCGACCGAGAGGGCGACCAATGGTACGCCCATAACGTAGGGTTGGTAAATGGAGAATGGGAAGAACTCGCGAAACAAATCTCCGTGTAGCTGCTTCTACCCTTTATCCGCACTCGCGCCCTCGCGACAAGAGATACTCAACTTCCAACAACAGAGTGGTGAAACTCCAGGTGCCCGACCGCTTATCACACTTACACGATCCGCCCCCGCACTGCCCATACCAAACCACATGCTTTTACAAAGATTTCTCTCGTTAGGATTGGATGTGGCAACCGCCCGCCGCTGATTTAGCCGCCGAGGGTCGAGTTTGCCATAAAACACCAGCGGAAGGGAGAAGCGCTCCCAAAACCGCATTCTTGAGAATACCCTCCGCTAGAACCCATCCGAGTAGAACCCAAGCGTAAACAAGAGGAGTCTTTCAGCTAATGCCAACCCGGCCAACCTATAGAGAGACCCCCGTCAACTGTAACGCAAGGAGACCGCATGCACGGATCTCCGCTTCGAGAGGTTGACTTTACCGATCACTCGTGACACTATACGAACAATGGAAGAAACCACATGTCCCAGCCTAGTTTCGAACAACCCCGCGGATAAACTCTTCTCCGTGAGTCTATTAAGGAGCTAACAAACATAATGAGCACCGGAATGGTTATGTGAGGAAGGACCTTCTTTCGAAGAAATTTGGGATAAGTGGCCCCTCTACACCAATCCATTGCGAATATCGTGGAAACTTGGTGGAAGTCATGTATAACCCTCCTGTGGGGATAAACATAATGTTCAAAAACTTCTCGCAGACAAGCTTTCAGACGAGGAAGTCGTTAGGACCCCCACGCAGACCTTTGCGCATAGCACCACGTACCACCATTAAAAGCCATGAGGTTATACATGAACAAATCTTTCCTATACAGAATGTCAAGTTGTCTTGGATTTTCATATTTTTGATATCCAAGACTTTGACATCCTCGACGGGGCATCCCTTGGAGAAGATTCTTGATTTATCAACATCCTGGATTTAGATGTCAAACTCGGGAAGAAAAAGTTTTCATCCCGCCACTTGAGCCAAAAACTCGGTAATAGAACCCTTCCATGAGTATGACACGCCCGAGGAGGTCATGGGAGTTATGCTATATGAGAACCCAGAAATGTATTAGAAAAAGACGCCCAATTCCTTCATTGAAGAAGAGGACTATCTGGGAACTCATAGAACTTCCCAAAGAGGAAGAGCTAACTCCTCGGCCTCCGCTGAGCTTAAACCCCTACCCCCGCCTACGCCTATGTCTCTCCTAAACCAACACCACAAGCACCGTCATCATGTTTATGCTTAGTGACCAAGAAACTACCAGCTAATAGCCGCCTTAGAAAACACAGATCGGCCTTTCTCGTATTCCCTTCAAGATCTAAAAAGTAAGTAAGACACTATGCACACATCGCATTCTATTGACCCCGCCAAGACCCCCCATCATGCGAACCCCTGCAGGCTCAATAATGCGATGCGCGGAAGTCATGAAGAAGGAAGTTCTCAAGCTTCTTCACGCCGGATTATCTATCCCGCATCACACAAAGGATTGGGTTAGCCCACCCAAGTGGTCCCTGCGGGAGGAATGACAAATGGAGAGAACGCTAAAACGAACTCATTCCGCAAAGACAAGTCATTGCAGGTGGAGAATGTGTATTGATTATAGAAAACTTAACAAGGCAACAAAGAAAGATCACTTCCCGCTGCCCTTATTGATGAAATGTTGGAGCGGTTAGCCAAACATTCTTTCTTCCTCGCTTCTTGACGGGTATTCTTCGGGTTACCACTAGATCCCGATCCACCCCGATGACCGTAGAGCAAGACCACGCTCACATGCCCATACGAACCCATGCCTACCGTGAATGTCATTTGGGCTGTAATGCACCGCTTCTTTTTCACGGCATGATGTCTATCTTCTCGCATGATCGAAGAAATCATGGAGGTCTCATGGACCCACTTCTCCGGCCTATGGTAAGATCTTTCGAAAGTCGCCCTCAAGAACCTAGACCGGTCTTGCAACGATGACAAGAAAAGGACCCGGGTACTTAATTGGGAAAAGTGCCACTTTATGGTCCGAGAAGGCATCGTTTGGGCACCTCGTGTCCGAGAGGGATAGAGGTAGACAAAAGCCAAAAATAGACGTATATCGAAAACTACCACCCCCAAACCATGTCAAAGGGATCCGTAGTTCCCTAGGTCATGCAGGTTTTATAGAAGATTTATAAAAGATTTTTCACAAATCGCTAGACCCCTTTACGGCCCGCTAGCCAAGGACGCATTTTTTGACTTCACAGATGAGTGAGTGCTTGCACGCCGAAACCCCGAAGAAAGACTCATCTCGCCCGATCATCCAACCCCCGATTGGTCGCTGCCATTTGAAATCATGTGCGATGCTAGCGACTATGCTCGCTGGTGCGGTCTTAGGCCAAAACCAAGGACAAAAGATGCCATCGCATATGCTAGCAAAGACTCGACAGAGCCCAACAGAATTACGCCTACAAAAATGTAAAAAAGAGCTCCTAGCAAAGAGTCTTTGCTATCGAGAAGTTTCTCGTTCTACTTAGTGGGCGCAAAAATAATCGCCTGGCAACGCACCATGCTGCCCTTAAGTATCTTCTCACCAAAAAGGATGCGAACCCTCGCTGATCCGCTGGATTCTTCTTCTCCAAGAATTTGACATTGAAATAAAAGATAAAAAAAAGGAGTAGAAAATACAGCTTGCGGATCATTTGTCGCGTATGCGTAACTAACATGCAGGAATTGCCAATCAACCACTACCCGCGACGACATGCTACTCAAGGTGTCGGATGTCAACCCATGGTACGCAAACATTGTGAATTACATGGTTGCGTGTTATGTACCACCGGGAGAACAAGCCGAAACTCCAAATGGAGAGCGCACGGCACCTATGGGACGCACCCATAACCGTATGTGGTGTGACGGCTTGCTAAGAAGATGCGCACTCAAGGGAGGAAGGAATGCAGATCATTGAAAATGTCATGCATCTCCCTACGCCGGGCATCTAGAGTATTCCGCACACAAGCCAAAATTTGGCGCTGCGGATTCTTTTCCGCCGACGATGTACCTACCATTACCTAAAGAATTCACTGAAGATGCTACAACCGCCGAAGACGGGAACATCACAGGATGCAATGCCCCCTTACACTACAACCTTCAAATAGAAATATTTGATGTGTGGGGCATTGACTACATGGGGCCATTCTAGAAGTCCCATGATTGCGAGTACATCCTCGGTGGCGCGAGACTACGGTCAAAGTAGGTAGAAGCACTACCATGCAGAGTCAGCCGATGGCAAGCACGCACGCAAGATGTTCCATGAAATCATCTTCCCCCGCTTCGACCGCCACGCATGGTGATGATCGACGAGGATCGTGATTTCAAGGACAAATCATTCAAGGCTTTCTTGAAGGAGCTTTGCACTCGGCACAATATTGCTACCCCCCTATCATCCGCAAAACCAATGGGCAAGCGAAACCTCAAATAAACAAATCAAGAACATCCCGCAAGACGGTCAATGAGATGGGGAAAGGTCGAAAAACAAGCTACCCGATGCTCTCGGGCATATCGATAGCCTTACAAAGCCCCCATCGGCATGATCATCACCTTATCACCGGTCTATGGCAAAACCCCGCCATTTACCGCTTGAGCCGAGCATCGCTCATTGGGCCATCAAGAAGTGGAATATGGATGTCGACTCGCTGGAAGAACCGCCGAGACAAATCTCCGAACTAGAAGAATGGCGAAAAAGGCGCACCACAGTGCAAAGCTCTACAAAGAGCGCACAAAAGATGGCATGATCGAGATCAAGATCAAAGAATTCACCACGGTGACAAAGTACTCCTATTCAATTCCTGGTGAAACTATTTCGCGAAGGGAAGTCGAGGAGCAAATGGAAAGGACCGCACACCGTCATCAACACATCGCCACATGGTGTGATCACAATCCAAAAATGACGCAGGTGAAATACAAAAGGTAAATGGTCAACGCCTTAAGCTTTTCTTCGAGCCGCAAGATCCGATCTTAACCAAGAGCTCGATAGAACATATTTATGCTTTGAAAAATTAATTTATGTTGATCAGCATATATAAAAATATTTACAATTAAAATTGTTACAACTAAAAAAATATATAATATATATAAGTTAATAATAAAATATAAAAGTTATCTATATATTTTGCTATCACTTTTATTTTTAAATAAAGCTTTTATTTTCTTTTACTTCATTGCCCTCACTAAAAGCATGCCGGGTCAATTACTACAAAAAGAATATTTACCTTCTAAATTAATCAAAGCATAAACTATTTTCAAAAAATTTGAATTTGAGAATCAATTAGAGATCAGCAAGAAAGGAAACGTTTCGCGCCGGCAAACACCAGCTCAAAACTTTTCGAAAAGGAAACGACAATGCAAAATAAAACCCGACCGAGGGGGACACACCGGGGAGGTGCGGGCACACCACCCGGTGCGCCGCACTCGGCAGGCCCCCACTGGTCCGTGGATTTCGTCCATCTCCTTCTTCTTCTTCCTCACACGCCACGGTAGTAAGCTTTGCTCCGCCAGATGTCGACCCGCCAAACCGTAGAGGAGAATTTGTCCTATAAAATCCACCCACCTCCTCCATTCTTCACACCACTCCTTCTTGCTCTTCTTCTCTCTCAAATCTTCTTCTTCTAAGCCTAAACAAGCAGCAAGGCTCTCTCGAACCCTCATGGCCTTAGTACCCTTCAATAGAGAGAAAGCCATGACCTTTGCCTCCGAGTATATGGAGAAAGATCCCAAAGAAACCTTGCCCCTCTTACCTCCCCCTATGAAACTCCACACCAAAGAAGAGGAAGGTAGACGGCAAGGAAAATGTCCCCTAGAAAACCAAGAAGAGACAAAAGCATACCCAATGTCCCAACAAAGCCTCTCTCCCGCTTCCAAAAATCCAGTTCTTTGTTTCCCATACACCTTAGAGCAAATGCCAAATGGGGAATGGAAGAAGGGGTTCCCAAACCTCAAATCCAGGCAGCCAAAAAGGATTCTTCGGGGACAACATTGTGCCTAAAGAGGGTCCCACAATTGAGAGCGCAAAGATATATCCGAATCCTCAAGCTTCATCCAAATTCTTAGAGGCGTGGCGGAAAGGCATAGCGCCAATATCCGCCTTTTAAGAAAAGCTAACAGACTTCTTTACACGTTAGTACTATGAGGGGCTTAGACTCGCTTGCTAGGGAGATGGGGGTAGAGCGCAAAGGATCTCATTGACCTTTTCGAGTAGAAGTGCTCTACCTCTATCAATAATTAGGGCGCCAGCACTAGTTTAATTTTCCCATTTTCCCTTCCAATCATTTTGTAATTCCTTCAAAGTGTGCCCCCAGCTTAAATTATTAATTCAATAAAGTTTTGTTATTATATTATTGTTATGTCTCCACTTGTTTTTGTCCTTGTGCAAAAGAAAAAAATAAAAAAATAGGTACAAAAACAAGTGTGGGGTGGCTCACAAGTCAAAGGTATGCAATTTATTAAAATTAAATTTTGACTTGTGACTTTTCTTTATGCTAAAACCTGAAACTAAGTTAGCAAAACTCCATCTCTTTTTATCTACCAATTGATACATAGCATGCATACATTTTATTCTCGCCAAAAACCAGACTTTTGTTGAGCAACTATCCATTAGGGACCCTATGCTTATCTAAATAATTGATCTTTGTGATATGGTAGAATGGCTTGACGCTTGCTCTTTTGCAATAAGACTTGGTTTTATTTTTTGAAAATTTAAAATAAAGTACTCATGGTTTGACTTAGCTAAATCCTACCAAAGCCCAATAATGACATGATTATCCACTATAGCTACTTCCTATTGCATTGAGTTTTGTCAAAAGTTCATGATCCGCACATGAGAGAGGCTCATACTCCCAACATCGAAAAACACGCATACCCACATATACACGCCTGGCTTCTCACAATGAGAATTGGCGCACAACATGCATCGTACTATCCACCAAATAAATAATACCCATTCTTATACCATGATCATCTCCCCTCGTTATCAATAAAAAATGCGAGAAAGATACAAAGGTAAAAAAGAAAAAGAATAAGAGATGAAAATGGACATGTGTCCGAGGGCTTAGAGCCCACATCTCCAAAAAAAAAAAAAAAAAAAAAGAAAAGAAAGTAGCCACAGATTTGCTCTAGAAGCATGCTACAAAAGAAGGGAAGAGGATCATGAGTCAAGGAGTAACCACAAAGAAAATATATCATCAATATTTTTCCACACACTTTTGCACGCTTCGATCTAAGGGTATGGCACCTCTTTCCAACGATCCAAAGCTTGACCCGACAAAACATGCAGGTACATATGCATCACTCCATTCAAAGATCCATAAAAACCCCTCGGCAAATAGGATGAGTGAGAGTGAATCAAACAAGAGTGCTTTGAGAGGAAAATTCAAAACAAGAGTGATTTTGTGAGAGTCAATACCATAAAGAGAGCAATGCTATTTCTTTCAAAATTCAAAAAAAAAACTTGCCAAGTCTTTGCGCATGAGTAGTAGCAAGAAGATAGAAGTTCATGCTATTCCATTGCTCAATTATTCTAAGATAGTTTGGTAGCCACCATGAATGCTCACAAGACGTGAGGCTTGAATAACCCGTATGCAAGCTTACATCTTTGGAGTTTGAACCACTTTAGCTCCCCTCGCGGCCTTCACTGAGGATCGAGTAAAGGCCAAGTGTGGGAGTTTGTTGACGGTAACCAATTGCAAATTAAACACCCGCCAACACAACACCAAAACAACCTAGAAATAGGGATTTCAACTAACATATTCCAAAAGTTTTGGTGTTCATTTGGACTTGTAGGTACCAACTCAAGAATAATCACTTTGGGCCAAAAAATACAAAGAAAAGAAATAAAACCAATAAATAGAAAAAGGCCCAAAAGAAGCAAATGGCAAGCCCAAACAAGAATCGGGACAAAAACGCCAAAACCAGCAGTGGCCAAGACCACCGACAACTTTTCACGCAGGAGGCCCAACCACCGGCCTGCCCAAGGGCCCAAATAGGTGCGCGCCAAGCACCACTGGTGCAAGCACCCCACCGAGGCGCTCGAGCCCAACTGAGGCGGCTTTGTTACCTTCCATAACGAGCACTACCAACATTGGATGGTCGGTTTTTGCAGATTTGGAAGGTTTTCCTAGGTCGGTTTTTGGTGTTTTTAGCACTTAGGCCCCTCCCCTTGTGTATAAATAGCTCCCTCCTTCACCTCCCAACAACAATTCCAAGGAGAAACCAAATTGACTTGTGCAAGAGAGTAGAATTAGTTCTTCTTCTTCTTCTTCTTCTATATCTCTCTTCTAAATTCTAGAGAGTGAGAGGGGAAAAAGCTAGAAAGAAGCTTTGTTCTTCTACCCGGAGTTGCCGGCTCGCCCCTGTTCCGCGGTTCCTAGGAGGACTGTGTGCCGACCTTGCCGCACCACCCGCTTGTACCTCCGCAGCTACTTTGCACTTTGCAAGGAGTCTTGTGGGGATTATCTTGAAGCTACGACTTTCCTCATATTTCTTAGTCAAGGAAGACTTCAGATTGTAGATTGTCTCAAGTAAGAGCTGCTAGTTTTGGTGAAGGAAATTCTTTGACCAGTGGAACCTTGGCCAACATCAAGAACGTGACCAATAGTGCAAACGTGGTGTTTGACTAGCGCTCACCTACCTTTATAAGCATCCCACCCGCTGAGGGGGTAGGCGGCCGGGTCATGACAAGCCTGACCGTCCCTTGAAACCCCCCATGCTCGCCGCCGTGACATAGAGCTAATTGCCAAGCTCCCCCGCCATGCTGGCTTCAAGGCCCAGAGTAGACAACGCACTTTAGAAATCACCAGCCGAAAAACTTTAGCCTATAGATACCCCTAGCACTTAGAAAACAACCCCTGCCTTAGGCCGACACAGCATCAGAAAAGCTCGCCGCGACCGCCCTGTGTAAAATACGCATACCCTACTTACCACCGGGTGAAGTGCACGATGGTATTTTCGCGCTTTTGCGATTTCCTCGTGCGAAAAACCAAACATTGGGGCAAAGGATAATGCGGGTGAGTTAAACCCCGAGCGGGCCTGCACACCCACGCTGGCGCCATGACCATTGCAACAAAATTTCGGCCCTCCTATTCCGCGTGACACGTCCCGATCATATCCACACCCTTGCATGCTAATCTCTTGCGATCCCACACACCTTGTCAGAAATAGGGCCCACGCCCGCCACCATCGCTCCGCCCATCCGCGCAGCCGCCGTAAAGGTGTGCCCCGCCGCGCCTGACCGCACCGTTTGACAACCACCCCACACCATTGGGAAGACGGTGAACGAAAGACGACGCCTTTTTTTTTTTTTTCCAAAGACGTGGTCTGCGGCATTTTTTTCCCCGCCTGCTTCACTAATCATTTCAATCCGAATCAAAAAATCCAAACAAGACAAATTTGGAAAAAATATTACACAATGCATACTGTGATCTTTCCAACATCATCCATACATATGATCGATCAAATTTAAAAGTGACCACTTTACTATTAACGATGAATAAACCGACACCGCCATGATCCTACACTTCTCGATGCAGAACTTGTACGACGGCCGAATTCGGCCCATGCAAATGCTACCGGTGCACCGCTCTTGCCCTCCTCGCAGCTAATGCCCGCCATGGCGAGGCCCAAAGTGGGGCGTGATCACCAGATTCTAGATGCCACACATTAATCAAGTCGCAGCAGGCAACCCCACACATTTTGGCGGATTTTTAACGTAATGGAAGTTGTCGAAGGTCGCAGACGCCCTCGCCGGCTCGGCCTCCTCCGCCGATTCCGTAGATCAACCGCCGGCACTGGCCGTCGGCCACGGGCGTAACCGGTAAACACCCCCGAGAGCACAAGAGCAAGATGACATACTTTACCTTATGCTCGACGCGCACTTCGCTACGCAAAGATCGCGAGAGAGGCGATGATCTGTCACGGCCCGATGAAGACGCATACTGCCGGCTCAAGCACACCTCCGGTTGCCACACGGCACGAGCCTATTGATCGACACACGATACCGCCGAGTGGAAAAGCCCGCCGCCCCCCGTATAAAGCGGTCCAGCGGCTGCCCGCCCCACCGGGGATCGCCGCACGCCGCCATCTTCGTAAAAGGCGCCCCGCAGACAAGTGAGTGCTCTATGGGATCCGCCACAAACCTTGGCGACACGCACCGCGATCCGTGCAAGCATGCTCACGGAGTTGTTTACCATGGCAAAGGAGACGTTCGTATGGGTTTTGCTGAAGCCTGAGCGATTCAGGCAAGGAAGGCGAAGAGGTGACTAACAGCAACTGGCGAAGAGAGGTGGAGCAGCAAATGCGGGTGAAGGTGAAGAGAGGTGAGCAAAGAAATGCCTGGCAAGGTGGAGATGTAGGATTTTATGAGAAGGCCGCCGGCAGCTGGCGAAGAAATGTGAACAAGACAATGTGGGCTACAGAGTCTGAAGGCACTCCCCGGCCGGGAGTCGAGCGATTTTGACACACACAACCTCAAGTGGAACGCCGGCCGAAAACGAGCGCGCCCCAAAAAGATTGCAAGAATCCAAAATCAAGAGAAGAGCAGCTTCTAGCCGATTCAGACACTTACCATTTTGCGCTCATAGCAAGGGTATAATGGAGGCAGAAAATAGGTGAAATCGATGCTAGAATCCCATGATCCAAACAAATAAATTGGATTCTTGAAAAACCAACTAGAATCCGTGATTTTTAAAATTCTAGAACTCGATCCAAAACTGGGCCTAACACCCAGTAGCACCTCTCAAGACAAAAAGCCAAGGGAGAGAGTTCAAGGCGCCATTGCCGCGGGTCGCATGGGAATCGCGGCATGAATATAACACGAAGAACGACTACCACATATATACGCCAGAACATATACACAATAAAGTCAAAGTAGGGAGCCCACCTCCCCAAGTATCTTCAAAAAAAGAACATATACACAATAACACGTATTGATTCGCGCAAGACCACTACCACCATACCCATCGCAGGCACTGCTGAATAACCTACGACTCGATCCTCCTACACTCCTCACCGCGCAACGTATGGTACGGCTCCCATACCCCCGGCGCCAGCTTCTCATCCATGAAGCCACCTATCTGGGTCCATCATTCACCGATGCCCGTCCCGGCGAGGCAAAATGGGGCCGCAGAAGAAGAGTTTCCTCGCACCTGGCATCACCAAGTCAAGCCACGCAACACTCCCATTACCTCGTCCACCGAGAAGCGGCACGCCACAGCATCTGGGGGAGCAGCTATCGCCGCCGGCCGTGTCGCTTCGACCTTCCACAAAACCGCCTCGGGGCACGGTCAGCTTGCCACACTGCACCGGTGTTATCCCCCCGAGAGCACGGTGAGCAGGACATACTTGGCGGCCTTATGCTGACGCGGCGGCGCACCAGAAGATCTCGAGTCGCAAGCGCCGACGGGTAACGTCACTGATGACGATCGCATACAAGCCGACTTTGAAGCACGCCCCGCTTGCCAACGGCGGCGAAGCTATTATAAGACTCCTCCGATACTGCTACGAGTAGTGGAAGGTCTCCCAGCCCCCCCGCCGACACCGTTATAGCATACTTTTAATAGTCAACTAAACATGAAAAGCATGTGTACTTTGAGGCATGAAAGCATTGTAGCAACTCCCATCCATTAGCAGAGTTGCTTTTGCTAGGGACTAGCAAAGGGTAAGCTTGGGAGCTTTTGTGGACACCTGTTATAGCATAATTTTAATAGTCAACTAAAACATGGAATAAGGGCTTAAAATGAATATCAATAGAGTATAGGGGTTTTACCGACATAATTCCACATGAGTTTTGGTATTCGCATGGATTCCTGGACTTAACAGATAAATGCAGAAGAATGGAGAAAGTTCGAATATACATCACATATGATGACAAGATTTGACCGAAGTAACCTCAACCCGAAATGTGGACTAAAAACACTCTAGAAGATTCCGTAGATACTTAAAAGACGGAGGGCCAAGGTGGCTTTGCCACCCCGGTGGCCGCCAAGGTTATTCAGGTTTCCGCCAAAGTGGGTCCCACCGTCAAATTTCATCTTCCTATGGCGTTCACTACCAGACATTGAGGTTGTTTCTCACACCGCCGCTCAAGGCCCGCTTTGATCCAATGGTGGAGATTGAGCTGTAAACGCAAATACCAAAAAAGGACTCCGCTTCACCTCTGACTATATAAGCAGCCCTGTGGTCGACCCCCAAGGCTTATCTCTCTATTATCTTTCATTAGTTATCTATAGAGCAAAAGTTAGGTTTCACTAGAAGAGAGATCCCCTAGTTGTCTAGTTGTCTAGTTCATCTAGTTCAACTAGTTCATCTAGTTGTAATTAGATTCAAGGAGAGAAGAGGGAGAGAATCTGGAAGAGCCGGACTTAGCCTGATCTTCTATCAACATTGTAATTACAAAGAATTCAGTTCGCCTTCAAATTTACCTCCGTGTTCTTCATTTATTAATTCTAAGCTCTCTATTTATTTTCATTCAACATTTACTTACTTTATTTATTAGATTCCCCGCTTGCATCAAGTGCTCTAGTCTTTATAACACTAGAGTAGTAATTATTAGATTAGGCGTGGTGCTTAGTCTAGTGGTTACCTAGAATTGCACCCAATCCCACCTGGATAGTTTGTGGTAGCCCTTGTGGTGACAAACACGACGACGGATTCCACCACATTCGGGTTGGTGTTTGTAGGGACCTTGCCGACCTTCCTAGCCCCCTTCTCATCCCTTTCTCGTGGTTAGTGCCTGATGTCCTAAAAATAAATAAATCTTGAAGTATCTTTGATTCCTGTGATCTATTAGAGAAGCCTTAGAAACTTTCTTCTCCCTCACAAACCCATAGTTATCCTTTTGACAACTTATTATCTTGATTAGTACACTTCACGCTTCCCTCGTGGAAATCGATACCTTGGAATACTCCTCCTGAAAGCTACATCGGTATCCGTGGCGCTATGGATTTTTCTCTAAAAATTTACTTATACCAACAAGCTTTCTCGCCATTGCCGGGAACGGTAGTCGCTATTCTAAAACAAGTCTCGGCCCTTTTATCCTTTTTATCTTTTTATTCTTTTACCACCTTTTCCACTACCACCATGGATTTAACTCCTATATATAAACTTTTCGGCCCAAAGGGTGAATTGCTAGAGCCACCTAAATCATCACATCCTATTCTTACGATGGCTTTGAGATTCATCCTCGCTTATATAGCTATGGTCCCCGGAGCAACCCCTTTCTCCTCGAAAAAGAAGGCTAAGATCCACACATCCACCTTCGAATTTGAGCAATTGTGTTCATGCTTAAATATTCCCCGGCATGACATATGAGACCTTAAATGGAAATTGTTTCCATTCTCCCTTTGGAGAGGGCAAAGAAAATGGTATGCTCATAATGTTAGAAGTGTAAACGGAGATTGGGATGAACTTCAACGCAAAATTTCGTTTGCTTTCTTCCCTCGCTTTCTAAAATTATCACTCTTCGGCTTGAAATCCTTACTTTTAAAACAAAAAGGGAAGGAAACCATAGGAGCAGCTTGGGGCAAGATTCTCAAGTTTATTTTACATCCGCCTGCATTTGTCTTATATGCCTGACCATGTTCTATTACAACACTTCCATTATGGCCTTAGCAAAGAAGTTTTCCTTATCCTAGATACATCTTCCCTCGAGGATCATTCTTACATAAAAAATGTTAGTGAGGGGAAAGAAATTTTAATAAAAACTTTGAAAACACTCCATACACCGGCATTTATGATGAATTCCCCGAAGAAGATGTGGAGCCAATCCCCTCGAACCAATAGAGGAGGAAATTATGCAACTAAATTGGAAGGTCTTATTAACTCATCTAATAATCCGTTGTTGAGACGCCTCCCCGATAAGGAACACAAATCCAAGTAGAGGATGATGAACCATCACCTTTAGAGCTTCCCTTTTCATTTGAGGGAAGATTTCTTTGAAGATTATGGGAACATCCTCGAATTTTCCTATCCAAGCGAGACCTCTAAAAAGACCACTCCACATAATCAACTAGAAGAATCTGCAGCATAGAACACCTTAAAAGCCTTTCGCAATCATGAGTTATGAATGGCTAACCGCGGAGTTATCACCCGAGGTTGCTCGAGTCACCTTCCCTTCAACCTTTCTTCTATGCCAAATTGGAAGGTCTGCTTAGAAAAGTCCACTACAATCCTTCCGTCGGTAAATATTTTCAAAAGGGGTTTGCCAATACTTTATCCCGACATGTCCTTAACTCCATCACAAAAATTTCTACAAGGCCCATCAGATTTATTCTTGAAAGCCATGGAGAGTTTTAAGGGCTATTCCTATTAGAATCAACAACTCGAAGCTATGTTTTAGATTTTCATATTTATGATATCTCGGGGAAAGTTGATCTCTTGATCGGCGTAACTAATCAAGAGACTTTGGCAGAAGAACCATTGCAGGTCACTTAGACTTCAAGGTTGAATTCACCATGACTATTCTCTTGGATCGATCTATTAATACGATAGTGAATCCAAGCACCAACAAGACCCTATTGAGGAGGTCTTAATGGCATTCTACAAAAGATGGCCCAACCATCCTTCGACGTTGAACACTTCATTGAAGAAGAAGAAGAGTTGGTAGAACCCATTGAGCTAGGACGAAAATCAACAACCTCCACCTCCTCCAATAGAATTAAAACCACTTCCCCTCCCGGCTTAAAATATGTCTCCTTCATAATAATCGAGAAAAACCCTGCCAGTATTAGTGACAAGCTTTCCAAGAAGAGAGACAGATAAACTTGTCACCGCCCTAGAAAGACATATAAAAAGCCATGGGCTACTCACTTGAGACCTCATAGGATTAGTCTCAAACTCCTCATGCATCGTGATCCCTATTGATCCATATCATCACCTTCTAGGAACCACAACGACTTAACAGAGCTATGCGTAAGTTGTTAATAAAGAAGTCCTAAGCTCCTACACGTCGATTATTTATCCCGTGCCATGCGAGGGGTTAGCCCCGCTCCAAGTTGTAGCCAAAAGAAGGGAGGAATGACGGTCGCTAGGAATGAGAAGAATGAACTCATTCCCTCAACGAACCATCACAGGTGGCATAAGGCATTGATTACCGAAAACTCAACAAGGCTACAAAGAAAGATCACTTTCCTCGCTACCTTCATCGATGAAATGCTGGAACGGCTTTGCAAATCATTCTTCTATTGTTTCCTTTGATGGTTATTCTCGTTATCATCAAATTCCAATCCACCCCGCCGACCAAAAGTAAGACACTTTTTACATGCCCGTATGGAACTTACGAGATACCTATCGAATGTCGTCGGATTATGCAATGCTCCAAGCTTTCTTTCCAATGGTGCATGATGTCTATTTTCTCCGATATGATTGAGAGAATCATGGAAGTGTTCATGGATGATTTCACCTAACAACGGCAAACTTTCGATGATTGTTTGGAGAATTTAGATAAAGTCTTACAAAGGTGTGAAGAAAATTCTTTGAACTTAACCGAGAAATGCCATTTTATGGTTCAGTAGTGAATAGTACTTGGACACAAGGTGTCCGAACGTGGGGATAGAGGTAGATAGAGCAAAAGATTGAAGCATTGAACAACTTCCAAATTCTCCCACAAATGTGAAACCAAGTTTTGGGACATGCAGGTTCTATAGGCGCTTTATCAATGATTTTTCTCAAATCGCTAGACCCCCACTAGTCTCTCTAGCTAAAGATGCACCTTTCATCTTTAGTAATGAGTGCCATGAATCATTCCAAATCCTTAAAAGAGCACTCACTTCAGCCCAATTCATTCAACCACCTGATTTTTAATCTTCCTTGAGATCTTGTGTGATGCTACTTTCTTTTGATGTTGGTGCCGATTTTAGCAGGAGGCCAAAACCAAGGATAAGAAACATTATGCTATATCCTATACTAGCAAAACCTGTGCGAGCACAGCTCAATTATTATACCAATCGAAAAGAGAGTTGCTGGCTGTTGTCTTTTAAGTATAGACAAGTTTAGATCTTATTTAGTGGGGGCAAAGGTAATAGTTTCACACAGACCATGCTGCTCTTAAGTACCTCCTCACTAAGAAAGATGCTGCCTCGGGCTACTTAGATGGATTCTTCTACTCCAAGAGTTTGACATAGAAAACTGAGATAAAAAGGAGCAGAGAATTCGCAGCCGATCACTTGTCCTAGGATTCCATACACAAGGGAGACATATGAGCTACCCATCAATGATTATCTAAGGGATGACACTTTGCACATGATAACACACTCAGATCCTTGGTATGCAACATCGTGAACTTTATAGTAGCCCGAGGATATGTCCCACCTCGTGAAGACAAAAGAAAATTAGTGTATGAGAGTCGTCATCACCTATGGATGATCCTTATCTTTTTCCTTTTGTTTGCGCGATGTGGGTTATTGGAGAAGATGTGTTCCTATGGTCGAGGCTACTCAAATTATGGAAAGATGTCATGCACCATATGGAGGACATTACTGGAGCATTCCGGACGATGCCAAGATATGGCAAAGTGGTTTCTTTTCTCTGCCAACGATGTATGCAGATACAAAGGTGAATAGAAGATGCCATAGATGCCAAAAGCATGGAAACATAAATACACGAAATGCAATGCTCTCATAAAACAATCTTCAAATTGAACTATTTGATGTTTGGGGGATTGATTATATGGGGCCATTTCCCAAGTCCGAAATTACGAATACATCTTGGTGGCCATAGACTATGTATCCAAATGGGTAGAAGCAATGCCATGTCGAACGAGTGATTCAAAACATGCAAAGAAAATGTTCCATGAAATCATATTTCCTCGTTTTGGTACACCTCGGGTAGTCATAAGCGATGGAGGATCCCATTTCATCGATGAAAAGTCTTTGAAAGTATTTAGCATCATGGGATTACGCTATAACGCTGCAACACCATACCATCCTCAAACTAGCCATCAAGCGAGAAACATTCAACAAACAAATCAAAAAATATTCTACAAAAAGATCAGGTAGATGAAATAGGGGAAGACATGGAAGGACCGGGCTTCCCAGATTACACTATGGCTTACGAACCGCATACAAGACACCTATAGGCATGTCACCTTATCAACTTGTATATGGGAAACATACATTTTGCCTGTTGAATTGGAGTTCAAGGCTCATTAGAAGCGTCAAGAAATGGAACATGGATCTCACCTAGTCACAGAAACGTCCGATGCAACTATCCTGAGCTAGAAGAATGGAGAGAAAAGGCTTATCACAACCCAAGATCTACAAAGAGAGAACAAAAGATGGCATGATAAGAGAATCGCATAAGGAGTTTAAGCCCGAGACAAAGTTTCTACTATTCAATTCAAGAGAAAAGCTCTTGGACGCGGTAAGTAAATTCGTAAGTGGGTGGACCATATAATGTCAAGCCGACACGTCAACGCATGGGACCATCATCCAAGATGATACAGTAACACGTTCAAGGTAAATGGACAACGTTTGAAAGTTTACTTAGAGCCACGTATCAACATGGTTGAGGAGCTAGATGTAGATTGAGTTTATATGATTATTATATTAGAACACTCCCTAGACAACTAATGCTTAATTGCTCAACCTTTAATCGGGCCCACAAGCCTTTGTTGTCTATTTGAGTTTTGGTAGATTCATAGGAGAAAGACATGATAGGGATGACACCCTCATCGCTGTCTCTACCTCAACTTCCAATCATCAACATCTCGAGCATGTCAATCTAGCTTGGGGGAGAGCACTCCTGCCATCATAGAAAGTATCTTTTACTATATTTTATCAGCTATTTATATTTTTCCTTTGTTTGATAAGAGTCTAGTGTTTAAAAGAGTCTTTGCTTGAAAGTGTGAGAATAAATGATCTAGAGGGAGTATTCACGTGTTTGCTTTTGCTCAAATAAAAATGAACCTTAAGTATGGAAATGATGAATAGTTGTTTCCGCTTGTAATTCCTTACACGTACCTAGTTTTCAACCTTGAATTCTCCCAAGTTTTAGATAAAACTTTTTGACACATGATTTACTTTGAATTTGAAAAACTTGTAGGTAGCAAATGCTGATCTAAGTCTAGGTGATTGACTGGATATGATATATGAAAGGTTGAGCTGTTATTTATCTTGTTCCTAGTGATACTAGAGTCCTCGGAGAATTTTCTTTAAAATTAGAATTGCTACATGATGAGTTCCCTGTATTACAGAGTATTTCTACCATATATATACCTCTTACAACCTACACTCCACTCATATATGCTACTTCTATCCCGAAGTACGCATCCATCATATTCCACAAAAAAGCCCATCATTGCTATAATGCTCATAAGTTCTTGCTACTTGTCTCTCCAAAAGGAAAAAATGAGGTTTGGGTTGTATTCAAAAGAAAAAGAGAAAAGAAAAAAAAGAAAGAATTTAAAAGGGGAGATGAAAAATGGAGAAAGTGTCCCTCTGAGCGAGAGCCTACCTCTCAAAAAAGAGATGAAAAATGAACAAGTGTTCGAGGGCTTAGTAGAGCCCACATCTCTAAAATAATAAAAAGAAGAGATGAAAATGAACAAGTGTTCGAGGCCAGTAGAGCCCACATCTCTAAAATAATAAAAGAGAGAGAAAAAAAGGACACAAGTCCGAGGGTGAGTAGAGCCCACCTCGAAAAAAATAAGAGAAGAAAACAAAAGAAAAGAAGAAAAAAAAGAAAGAGTATACAACCTCAAAAGTTCTCCTCAACATATCCAATGGAGAGAGATAGTTTCAAAGAGCTTAAAATAAAAATGGGGCTTCATTTATGACTTTCACAGAAGAAACTCTACATATTTTGAAAATGCAAAACTACAGGATAATAGTTGATCTAAGAGCTTGAGACATAGTGCTTGACTTGATTGTTCTATCTTTCAATCGTTTAAGACCCAAGTGAAGGCTATAAGCCCTATGATAGAAAAATAGCTAGATATATATATAATTCGAGGAGAATGCTTGTTTTGAGAAAGCATGTGTACTTTTGAGGCATGAAAGCATTGTAGCAACTCCCGATCCATTAGTTAAGTTTGGCTTTTGCTGTGAGGACTAGCAAAGGGTAAGTCGAGAGCTGTTGACACGTCATAGCATAATTTTAATAGTCAACTAAACATGGAATAAGGGCTTAAAAAGTGAATATCACCAGTATAGTGGGTTTTACCGACATAATTCCATGAGTTTTGGTATTCTCAGTGACTTCAGGGACTTAACAGATAAATGCAGGAAGAATGGAGAAAGTTCTGAATATACATCACATATGATGACAAGACTTTGACCGTGAAGTAACTCCAACCCGAAATGTGGACTAAAACACTCCTAGAAGATTCCAGGAAGATACCGTAAAGGCATCTGGAAGCCAAAGGTGGCTTGTTACCTCCCTCGGCGCGCCGCCAGTGGGTCCCACCGTCACCCTCATCTTCCTATGGCGGTGCCACTACCCAGGCATCGAGGTTGCCAGCACCACACACGTTGCTCAAAGCCTGCGCTTGGATCCAGTGGTGGAGATTAGAGTTGTAGCGCAATGGCCAGAGGACCGGCCTCCACCTCCTGGACTATATAAGTAAGCGTGCGCATGTGGTCGACCCCCAAGGCTTATCTCTCTCATTATCTTTCATTGAGTTTATCTGCAGAGCAAAAGCTAGGGGTTTCAATTAGAAGAGAGATCCCTCTAGATTTGTCTAGTTAGTCTACCAGTTGTCCTGGATTCATCTAGTTCAACTAAGTTCATATCTGAGTTGTACTAGATCAAGGAGAGAGAAAGCGAGAGAGGGAGTCAAGAGCCTAGGACTCTAGCTCCGATCTTCATCCAGCATTAGCAATCTTGCAGCAACTGGTTCGCATTTCCAGCGAGATCTCCGAGTTCTTCATATTTATTGAATTCTAAGCTCTCTATTTACATTTTCATTCAACATTTGCTACCAAAACTTTATTTATTAGACTAAAACGCATCCAAAGTGACTTCCTAGTCTTTATAACACTAGAGTAGTGGTCATTAGATTAAGAAGCGTGGTGCTTAGTCTAGTGGTTACGCGAGGTGCGTAACCCAATCCCACCTGGATGGTTGTAGCCCAGAGTAGCCCGGTGGTGGCCGTACGGCCGGCCCGGCGGTGATTCCACGCGTTTCGGGTTGGTGTTTTGTAGGACAGCAATGCGCACTTTCCCTGGCCCCTCTTCTCATCCCTTTTGTGTAGTTGGTGCTCTGATGTCCCAAAAATAAATAAATCTTGAAGTATCTTTTGATTCCTAGATCTATTAGGAGAAGCCTTAGAAACTTTCTCTCTCTCCTCACGAAACCCATAGTTATCCTTGGACAACTTATT
>JADLZK010000846.1:0-26068 GCA_015847255.1 Hyparrhenia diplandra | reverse complement strand
GCCCGCGTGATACACAGTAAGAATTTTACTTTTTGATAACATTAAATTACATCTGTTGGGCTTCCAGCGGGTCACTTTCGTGGTGGCTGGATCTATCTTGGTCAAAAATCTGCCAATCTCCATAAATGTTGGCAAAATCGCGCGAGCGGAGGCCAAAATGGCATCTTTTGTCTCTTCAATTTTGCCCTTAGCGTACCTATAAGAAAATTTACTTTTTGATCGTTGAATTACATCTGTTGGGCTTCCAACGGTCGCAGAATGGCGGCGGATCTATCTTGGTCAAAAAAATCTACCAATCTAGGAATGTTGGCCGAAATTCCCTAAATGGAGGCCAAAATGGCATCTTTTGTCTCTTGTTTGCCCATGTGATACTGTAAAATTTTACTTTTCGATCCTCTAAATTAGGTCATGTTGGGCTTCCAACGGTCTCACTTTTCATGGCGTGGATCTATCTTGGTCAAAAATCCTGTTGTTGGCTTCCGAGCGGAGGCCAAAATGGCATCTTTTTGTCTCTTCGACTGCCCACGGATCTATCTTGGTCAAAATTTTAATTTTGAAATGTTGAATTACATCTGTTGCGGCTGACCTCTTTTGGCTTCAATTTTTCGAGCAAATGGATCTATCTTGGACAAAAAAATCTTTCTACTAACCCATGCAATCCGAGAAATTGGTTGGAACTCAAAAATGTCACAAGCTTGGCCAATTTCCTAAATGGAGGCAAAATGGCATCTTTTGTCTCTTTAGGCCCGTGATAACTTTAAAAATTTTACTTTTTGATCCTTGAATTACATCTGTTGGGCTTCCAACGGTCACTTTTCATGGCGGCTAGGATCTATCTTGGTCAAAAAAATCTACCAATCTCGGAAATGTTGGCCAATCTGCTTTCGAGCGGAGGCCAAAATGGCATCTTTTGTCTCTTCATTTGCCCATGTGATACCTGTAAATTTTACTTTTTGATCGTTAAATTACATCTATTGGGCTTCCAACGGTCACTTTTCATGGCAAATGGATCTATCTTGGTCAAAAATCTGCCAATCGCCCGAAATGTTGGCCCGATCTACGCGCGAACGGAGGCCAAAATGGCATCTTTTGTCTCTTCAGCATTTGCCCACGTGATACCTGTAAGAATTTTACTTTTCAATAACGTTAAATTACATCTGTTGGGCTTCCAACGGGTCACTTTTCGTGGCGGCCCGGATCTATCTTGGTCAAAATCTGCCAATCTCCATAAATGTTGGCCAATCTGCCCACGAGCGGAGGCCAAAATGACCTCTTTTGAAAACCGTCAATTTTACTTTTGAGCCTTAAATTACATGCCTATCGGGCATGGACTTATGGATTTCAAAAATAGCTTTCTACTAGCCGCCGCGAGTCGGAATCACTATCTTGGATTCTGAAACTCAAAAATGTCACCGCTAGGAATCTTGGCGAAATTTTCCTAAATGGAGGCCAAAATGGCATCTTTGGGCTCCTTAGCTGCCCACGTGATAACTTTAAAAATTGTACTTTTTGATCCTCTAAATTAGGTCATGTTGGGCTTCCAACGGGTCACTTTTCATGGCGACTAGATCTATCTTGGTCAAAAATCCGCCAATCTCGAAAATGTTGGCAAAATCTGCTTTCGAGCGGAGGCCAAAATGGCATCTTTTGTCTCTTCAATTTGCCCACGTGATACACTAAAATTTTTGGACTTTGATACGTTGAATTACATCTGTTGGGCTTCCAACGGGTCACTTTCATGGTGGCTGGATCTATCTTGGTCAAAAATCTACCAATCGCCAGGAATGTTGGCCAATCTTGCCTTTTACCTAAATGAGGCCAAAATGGCATCTTTTGTCTCTTCGGTGCCCGCGTGATACACTAAGAATTTTACATTTTGATCGTTGAATTACATCTGTTGGGCTTCCAGCGGGTCACTTTTCATGGCGGCGGGATCTATCTTGGTCAAAAATCTACCAATCGCCCGGATATGTTGTGAAAATGCGCGCGAGCGGAGGCCAAAATGGCATCTTTTGTCTCTTCAGTTGCCCATGTGATACACAGTAAGAATTTTACTTTTTGATACGTTAAATTACATCCTATTGGGCTTCCAACGGGTCACTTTTCGTGGCAAATGGATCTATCTTGGTCAAAAATCTGCCAATCGCCCGAAATGTTGCGAAATCGCGAGCGGAGGCCAAAATGGCATCTTTTGTCTCTTCGGTTGCCCGCGTGATACTGTAAAAATTTTACTTTTCAATAACGTTAAATTACATCTGTTGGGCTTCCAACGGGTCACTTTTCAAATGGCGGCCCCGGATCTATCTTGGTCAAAAATCTGCCAATCTCCATAAATGTTGGAGAATGCGCGCGAGCGGAGGCGAGAATGACCTCTTTTGAAAACCGTCAATTTTGCGAGCCTTAGCGATGCCTATCGGACATGGACTTATGGATTTCAAAAATAGCTTTCTACTAGGCGCCGCGGTCGGAATCACTACGATTGGAGTTCTGGAACTCAAAAAATGTCACCGCTAGGAATCTTGGCGAAATTTCCCTAAATGGAGGCCAAAATGGCATCTTTGGGCTCCTTAGGCTGCCGCGTGATAACTTTAAAATTGTACTTTTTGATCCTCTAAATTAGGTCATGTTGGGCTTCCAACGGGTCACTTTTCATGGCGACTAGATCTATCTTGGTCAAAAATCCGCCAATCTCGAAATGTTGGCAATCTGCTTTCGAGCGGAGGCCAAAATGGCATCTTTTGTCTCTTGGTTGCCCACGTGATACACAGTAAAAATTTTACTTTTTGATACGTTGAATTACATCTGTTGGGCTTCCAACGGGTCACTTTCATGGTATTTGGATCTATCTTGGTCAAAAATCTACCAATCGCGAAATGTTGTTGGAAATCTGCCGCGAGCGGAGGCCAAAATGGCATCTTTTGTCTCTTCAATTTGCCCGCGTGATACCTGTAAGAATTTTACATTTTGATACGTTGAATTACATCTGTTGGGCTTCCAGCGGGTCACTTTTCGTGGCGGCAGGGATCTATCTTGGTCAAAAATCTACCAATCGCCGGATATGTTGGCCAATCTGCCTGAGCGGAGGCCAAAATGGCATCTTTTGTCTCTTCAATTTTGTGCCCATGTGATACACAGTAAAAATTTTACTTTTCGATCGTTAAATTACATCCTATTGGGCTTCCAACGGGTCACTTTTAGTGGCGGCGGATCTATCTTGGTCAAAAATCGCCAATGCCGCCCAAATCTGCGAAAGCGGAGGCCAAAATGGCATCTTTTCTCTCCAGGTTTGCCGCGTGATACCTGTAAAAATTTTACTTTTTGATAACGTTAAATTACATCTGTTGGGCTTCCAACGGGTCACTTTTCGTGGCGGCTGGATCTATCTTGGTCAAAATCTGCCAATCTCCATAAATGTTGGCCAATCTGCGCGAGCGGAGGCGAATGACCTCTTTTGAAAACCGTCAATTTTGCGAGCCTTGATGCCTATCGGACATGGACTTATGGATTTCAAAAATAGCTTTCTACTAACCGCGCGGTCGAGAATCACTACGATTGGATTTCTACGGAACTCAAAAATGTCACCGCTAGGAATCTTGGCCAAATTTCCTAAATGGAAGCCAAAATGGCATCTTTGGGCTCCTTAGGCTGCCCAACGTGATAACTTTAAAATTATACTTTTTGATCCTCTAAATTAGGTCATGTTGGGCTTCCAACGAGGTCACTTTTCATGGCGGCTAGATCTATCTTGGTCAAAAATCCGCCAATCTCGAAATGTTGGCGGAAAAATGGCATCTTTTTTGCTCGAGCGGAGGCCAAAATGGCATCTTTTGTCTCTTGAATTTTGCCCGTGATACACAGTCACTTTCAAATTTTACATTTTGATACGTTGAATTACATCTGTTGGGCTTCCAAAATGGCAGGTCACTTTTAATGGCAAATGGATCTATCTTGGTCAAAAATCTGCCAATCCCGAAATGTTGGCAAATTGGTCAAAAATCTACGCGAGCGGAGGCCAAAATGGCATCTTTTGTCTCTTCAGGTTGCCCATGTGATACACTGTAAGAATTTTACTTTTCAATACGTTAAATTACATCTGTTGGGCTTCCAACGGGTCACTTTTAAATGGCGGCCAAAATGGCATCTTTTTCTCACTATCTTGGTCAAAAAAATCATCTGCCAATCTCCATAAATGTTGGTCAAAATCGCGCGCGAGCGGAGGCGGAATGACCTCTTTTTGAAAACCGTCAATTTTGTGAGCCTTCGCGATGCCTATCGGACATGGACTTATGGATTTCAAAAATAGCTTTCTACTAGCCGCCGCGAGGTCGGAATCACTACGATTGGAGTTCACGGAACTCAAAAAATGTCACCGCTAGGAATCTTGGCCAAATTTCCTAAATGGAGGCCAAAATGGCATCTTTGGGCTCCTTAGCTGCCCCACGTGATAACTTTAAGAATTGTACTTTTTGATCCTCTAAATTAGGTCATGTTGGGCTTCCAACGGGTCACTTTTCATGGCGACTAGATCTATCTTGGGGTCAAAAATCCGCCAATCTCGAGAAATGTTGGCCAAAATGCTGCTTTCGAGCGGAGGCCAAAATGGCATCTTTTGTCTCTTGGTTTGCCCGCGTGATACACTGTAAGAATTTTACTTTTTGATACGTTGAATTACATCTGTTGGGCTTCCAACGGGTCACTTTTCATGGTGGCTGGGATCTATCTTGGTCAAAAATCTACCAATCGCGAGAAATGTTGTGAGAAATGCACGCGAGCGGAGGCCAAAATGGCATCTTTTGTCTCTTCATTTGCCCGCGTGATACACGTAAGAATTTTACATTTTGATACGTTGAATTACATCTGTTGGGCTTCCAACGGGTCACTTTTAAATGGCGGCGGGATCTATCTTGGTCAAAAATCTACCAATCGCCCGGATATGTTGGCAAATCTGCGCGAGCGGAGGCCAAAATGGCATCTTTTGTCTCTTGACTTGCCCATGTGATACACAGTAAGAATTTTACTTTTTGATCGTTAAATTACATCCTATTGGGCTTCCAACGGGTCACTTTTCATGGCGGCCCCGGATCTATCTTGGTCAAAAATCTGCCAATCGCCCGGGAAATCTGCCGCGAGCGAGAGGCCAAAATGGCATCTTTTCTCACTTCAATTTTGCCCGCGTGATACACGTAAAATTTTACTTTTCGATAACGTTAAATTACATCTGTTGGGCTTCCAACGGGTCACTTTTAATGGCGGCTGGATCTATCTTGGTCAAAATCTGCCAATCTCCATAAATGTTGGCCAAATCTGCGCGAGCGGAGGCGAGAATGACCTCTTTTGAAAACCGTCAATTTTGCGAGCCTTCGCGATGCCTATCGGACATGGACTTATGGATTTCAAAAATAGCTTTCTACTAACCGCTTCGGAATCACTACGATTGGAGTTCTCGGAACTCAAAAAATGTCACCGCTAGGAATCTTGGCAAAATTTCCTAAATGGAAGCCAAAATGGCATCTTTGGGCTCCTTAGCTGGCCCACGTGATAAGCTGTAAAATTATACTTTTCGATCCTCTAAATTAGGTCATGTTGGGCTTCCAACGGGTCACTTTTCATGGCGGCTGGATCTATCTTGGTCAAAAATCCGCCAATCTCGAAAATGTTGGCAAAATGCTCGAGCGGAGGCCAAAATGGCATCTTTTGTCTCTTCGGTTGCCCATTGATACACAAAAATTTTACATTTTGATACGTTGAATTACATCTGTTGGGCTTCCAACGGGTCACTTTTATGGCAAATGGATCTATCTTGGTCAAAAATCTGCCAATCCCGAAAATGTTGGCCAAATGCACGCGCGAGCGGAGGCCAAAATGGCATCTTTTGTCTCTTCGGTTGCCCACGTGATACTGTTAGAATTTTACTTTTCAATACGTTAAATTACATCTGTTGGGCTTCCAACGGTCACTTTTAAATGGCGGCCCCGGATCTATCTTGGTCAAAAATCGCCAATCTCCATAAATGTTGGCCAATGCGCGAGCGAGGAGGCGAAATGACCTCTTTTGAAAACCGTCAATTTTGTGAGCCTTTTACGTGCCTATCGAACATGGACTTATGGATTTCAAAAATAGCTTTCTACTAACCGCTACGGAGTCGAGAATCACTACGATTGGAGTTCACGGAACTCAAAAAATGTCACCGCTAGGAATCTTGGCCAAATTTCCCTAAATGGAGGCCAAAATGGCATCTTTGGGCTCCTTAGCTGCCCACGTGATAACTTTAAAATTGTACTTTTTGATCCTCTAAATTAGGTCATGTTGGGCTTCCAACGGGTCACTTTTCATGGCGACTAGATCTATCTTGGTCAAAAATCCGCCAATCTCGAAAAATGTTGGCGAGAAATCTGCTCGAGCGGAGGCCAAAATGGCATCTTTTGTCTCTTCATTTTGCCCACGTGATACACCTAAAATTTTACTTTTTTGATACGTTGAATTACATCTGTTGGGCTTCCAGCGGGTCACTTTTCATGGTATTTGGATCTATCTTGGTCAAAAATCTACCAATCGCGCGGAAATGTTGGCCAATCTCCTGACGGAGGCCAAAATGGCATCTTTTGTCTCTTCGGTTTGCCCGCGTGATACACTGTAAGAATTTTACATTTTGATACGTTGAATTACATCTGTTGGGCTTCCAACGGGTCACTTTTCGTGGCGGCGGGGATCTATCTTGGTCAAAAATCTACCAATCGCCCGATATGTTGGCAAATCGCGCGAGCGGAGGCCAAAATGGCATCTTTTGTCTCTTCATTTTGCCCATGTGATACACAGTAAAATTTTACTTTTGATACGTTAAATTACATCCTATTGGGCTTCCAACGGGTCACTTTTAATGGCGGCCCGGATCTATCTTGGTCAAAAATCTGCCAATCGCCCGGAAATATGTTGCGAGCGAGGAGGCCAAAATGGCATCTTTTTCTCACTTCATTTTGCCCACGTGATACACGTAAAATTTTACTTTTCGATAACGTTAAATTACATCTGTTGGGCTTCCAACGGGTCACTTTTAATGGCGGCTGGATCTATCTTGGTCAAAATCTGCCAATCTCCATAAATGTTGGCCAATCTGCGCGAGCGGAGGCGGAATGACCTCTTTTGAAAACCGTCAATTTTGCGAGCCTTCGCGTGCCTATCGGACATGGACTTATGGATTTCAAAAATAGCTTTCTACTAACCGCACTTTTCGAGAATCACTACGATTGGATTCTTGGAACTCAAAAATGTCACCGCTAGGAATCTTGGCGAGAAATTTCCTAAATGGAAGCCAAAATGGCATCTTTGGGCTCCTTAGGCTGCCCACGTGATAAGCTGTAAGAATTATACTTTTTGATCCTCTAAATTAGGTCATGTTGGGCTTCCAACGGGTCACTTTTCATGGCGGCTAGGATCTATCTTGGTCAAAAATCCGCCAATCTCGAAATGTTGGAAATCTGCTTTCGAGCGGAGGCCAAAATGGCATCTTTTGTCTCTTCGGCTGCCCATGTGATACACAGTAAGAATTTTACATTTTGATACGTTGAATTACATCTGTTGGGCTTCCAACGGGTCACTTTTCATGGCAAATGGATCTATCTTGGTCAAAAATCTGCCAATCCCGAAATGTTGGCCAATGCGCGCGAGCGAGCGGGCCAAAATGGCATCTTTTGTCTCTTGATTGCCCGTGATACACTGTTAGAATTTTACTTTTCAATACGTTAAATTACATCTGTTGGGCTTCCAACGGGGTCACTTTTCGTGGCGGCCCCGATCTATCTTGGTCAAAAATCTGCCAATCTCCATAAATGTTGGAAAATGCGCGCGAGCGGAGGCGAAATGACCTCTTTTGAAAACCGTCAATTTTGTGAGCCTTCGCGATGCCTATCGGAACATGGACTTATGGATTTCAAAAATAGCTTTCTACTAGCCGCCGCGGTCGAGAATCACTACGATTGGAGTTCACGGAACTCAAAAAATGTCACCGCTAGGAATCTTGTGAAAATTTCCTAAATGGAGGCCAAAATGGCATCTTTGGGCTCCTTAGCTTTGCCCACGTGATAACTTTAAGAATTGTACTTTTTGATCCTCTAAATTAGGTCATGTTGGGCTTCCAACGGGTCACTTTTCATGGCGACTAGATCTATCTTGGTCAAAAATCCGCCAATCTCGAAAATGTTGGCCAAATCTGCTTTCGAGCGGAGGCCAAAATGGCATCTTTTGTCTCTTCATTTTGCCCGCGTGATACACTGTAAAATTTTACTTTTTGATACGTTGAATTACATCTGTTGGGCTTCCAACGGGGTCACTTTTCATGGTGGCTGGATCTATCTTGGTCAAAAATCTACCAATCGCCGAAATGTTGGCGAAATCTGCGCGAGCGGAGGCCAAAATGGCATCTTTTGTCTCTTCGGTTGCCCACGTGATACACAGTAAGAATTTTACATTTTGATCGTTGAATTACATCTGTTGGGCTTCCAACGGGTCACTTTTCGTGGCGGCGGGATCTATCTTGGTCAAAAATCTACCAATCGCCGGATATGTTGTGCAAATCTGCGCGAGCGGAGGCCAAAATGGCATCTTTTGTCTCTTCACTGCCCATGTGATACACGTAAGAATTTTACTTTTTTGATCGTTAAATTACATCCTATTGGGCTTCCAACGGGTCACTTTTAAATGGCGGCCCGGATCTATCTTGGTCAAAAATCTGCCAATCGCCCGTTGAAATCTGCGCGAAGCGAGAGGCCAAAATGGCATCTTTTGTCTCTTGATTTGCCCGCGTGATACACTATAAGAATTTTACTTTTCGATAACGTTAAATTACATCTGTTGGGCTTCCAACGGGTCACTTTTCATGGCGGCTGGATCTATCTTGGTCAAAATCTGCCAATCTCCATAAATGTTGGCCAAATCTGCGAGCGGAGGCGAAAATGACCTCTTTTGAAAACCGTCAATTTTGCGAGCCTTCGCGATGCCTATCGGACATGGACTTATGGATTTCAAAAATAGCTTTCTACTAGCCGCCGCGGGTCGAGAATCACTACGATTGGAGTTCTACGGAACTCAAAAAATGTCACCGCTAGGAATCTTGGCAAAATTTCCTAAATGGAGGCCAAAATGGCATCTTTGGGCTCCTTAGCTGCCCCACGTGATAACTTTAAAATTATACTTTTTGATCCTCTAAATTAGGTCATGTTGGGCTTCCAACGGGTCACTTTTCATGGCGACTAGATCTATCTTGGTCAAAAATCCGCCAATCTCGAAAATGTTGGCCAAATCTGCTCGAGCGGAGGCCAAAATGGCATCTTTTGTCTCTTCAATTTGCCCACGTGATACACAGTAAAATTTTACTTTTGATACGTTGAATTACATCTGTTGGGCTTCCAACGGGTCACTTTTCATGGCAAATGGATCTATCTTGGTCAAAAATCTACCAATCGCCGAAAATGTTGGCCAATCGCGCGCGAGCGGAGGCCAAAATGGCATCTTTTGTCTCTTCGGTTGCCCGTGTGATACCTGTAAAATTTTACTTTTTGATACGTTAAATTACATCTGTTGGGCTTCCAACGGGTCACTTTCGTGGCGGCAGGGATCTATCTTGGTCAAAAATCTGTCTCCATAAATGTTGGCCGAATCTGCCCGGGATCTATCTTGGTCAAAAATCTTTTGTGAGCAATCTCCAAAATTTTACTTATGGATTTAAAAATGTTGGGCTTCGAACGGTCGAGAATCACCTCTTTTGGATCTATCTTGGTCAAAATGGCATCTTTTGTGGAGGCCAAAATGGCATCTTTGCCCATATACACACGCAAAATTTTACTTTTTGATCGTTAAATTACATCTGTTGGGCTTCCAACGGGTCACTTTTCATGGCGATCAGATCTATCTTGGTCAAAAATCTCTCCAAAATGTTGGCAATCTTGCTAGGAAGGCCAAAATGGCATCTTTTGTCTCTTTTTTTTGCGAGGATACCGAAAATGGACTCTTTGAAAACATCTGTTCTACTTCCCGCAACCACTTTTCATGGTCACTTGGATCTATCTTGGTCAAAAATCAAAAAATCACCGCTAGGAATGTTGATCCTCTAAATTAGGCCAAAAATGGCATCTTTTGGGCTCTTAGGTGCCCGTGTGATACTGTAAGAATTTTACTTTTTGATCCTTGAATTACATCTGTTGGGCTTCCAACGAGGTCACTTTCATGGCGGATCTATCTTGGTCAAAAATCTACCAATCTCGGATATGTTGGCGAATCTGCGCGAGCGGAGGCCAAAATGGCATCTTTTGTCTCTTCGTTTGCCCATGTGATACACTGTAAAAATTTTACTTTTTGATACGTTAAATTACATCTGTTGGGCTTCCAACGAGGTCACTTTTCGTGGCAAATGGATCTATCTTGGTCAAAAATCTGCCAATCCCGAAATGTTGGCCAAATCTGCGCGCACGAGCGGAGGCCAAAATGGCATCTTTTGTCTCTTCGATTGCCCGCGTGATACACAGTAAGAATTTTACTTTTCAATAACGTTAAATTACATCTGTTGGGCTTCCAACGGGTCACTTTTCGTGGCGGCTGGATCTATCTTGGTCAAAAATCTGCCAATCTCCATAAATGTTGGCCAATCTGCGCGAGCGGAGGCGGAATGACCTCTTTTGAAAACCGTCAATTTTGTGAGCCTTCGCGATGCCTATCGGACATGGACTTATGGATTTCAAAAATAGCTTTCTACTAACCGCGCGGTCGAGAATCACTACGATTGGAGTTCTACGGAACTCAAAAAATGTCACCGCTAGGAATCTTGGCCAAAATTTCCTAAATGGAGGCCAAAATGGCATCTTTGGGCTCCTTAGGCCCCGTGATAACTTTAAAAATTATACTTTTTGATCCTCTAAATTAGGTCATGTTGGGCTTCCAGCGGTCACTTTTCATGGCGACTAGGATCTATCTTGGTCAAAAATCCGCCAATCTCGAAAATGTTGGCAAAATGCTGCTCGAGCGGAGGCCAAAATGGCATCTTTTGTCTCTTCGGTTGCCCACGTGATACACGTAAGAATTTTACTTTTTGATACGTTGAATTACATCTGTTGGGCTTCCAACGGGTCACTTTTCATGGCAAATGGATCTATCTTGGTCAAAAATCTGCCAATCGCCGAAATGTTGGCCAAATGCGCGACGAGCGGGAGGCCAAAATGGCATCTTTTGTCTCTTCGATTGCCCACGTGATACTGTTAGAATTTTACTTTTCAATACGTTAAATTACATCTGTTGGGCTTCCAACGGTCACTTTTATGGCGGCCCGGATCTATCTTGGTCAAAAATCTGCCAATCTCCATAAATGTTGGCCAAAATGCGCTTTTGTCGAGCGGAGGCAAAATGGCCTCTTTTGTCTCAATTTTGTGAGCCATGTGATGCCTATCGGAATTTTACTTATGGATTTCAAAAATAGCTTTCTACTGGGCTTCCAACGGTCACTTTTCACTACGATTGGATCTATCTTGGTCAAAAATGTCACCGCTAGGAATCTTGGCGAAATTTCCTAAATGGAGGCCAAAATGGCATCTTTGGGCTCCTTAGGCTGCCCACGTGATAACTTTAAGAATTTTACTTTTTGATCCTCTAAATTAGGTCATGTTGGGCTTCCAGCGGGTCACTTTTCATGGCGACTAGGATCTATCTTGGTCAAAAATCCGCCAATCTCGAAATGTTGGCCAATGGCTCTTTTAAAACACGCTTTCGAGCGGAGGCCAAAATGGCATCTTTTGTCTCTTTTTGCCCGTGATACTGTAAATTTTACTTTTTGATACGTTGAATTACATCTGTTGGGCTTCCAACGAGGTCACTTTTCATGGTAAAATGGATCTATCTTGGTCAAAAATCTACCAATCGCGAATTAATGTTGGCAAAAAAATGTCACGCTAGGAATCTTGGAGGCCAAAATGGCATCTTTTTGTCTCTTCGGTTTGCCCACGTGATACACTTTAAGAATTTTACATTTTGATCCTCTAAATTGAATTACATCTGTTGGGCTTCCAACGGTCACTTTTCATGGCGGCGGGATCTATCTTGGTCAAAAATCTACCAATCTCGGATATGTTGGCCAATCTGCGAGCGGAGGCCAAAATGGCATCTTTTGTCTCTTCAATTTTGCCCATGTGATACACTGTAAGAATTTTACTTTTTTGATACGTTAAATTACATCTGTTGGGCTTCCAACGGGTCACTTTTCATGGCGGCTGGATCTATCTTGGTCAAAAATCTGCCAATCGCCGAAAATGTTGGCCAATCTGCGCGAGCGGAGGCCAAAATGGCATCTTTTGTCTCTTCGGTTGCCCGCGTGATACTGTAAAAATTTTACTTTTCAATAACGTTAAATTACATCTGTTGGGCTTCCAACGGGTCACTTTTTAATGGCGGCTGGATCTATCTTGGTCAAAATCTGCCAATCTCCATAAATGTTGTGCAAATCTGCGCGAGCGGAGGCGAAATGACCTCTTTTGAAAACCGTCAATTTTGCGAGCCTTCGCGTGCCTATCGGACATGGACTTATGGATTTCAAAAATAGCTTTCTACTAGCCGCTTCCAGCGAGTCGAGAATCACTACGATTGGATTCTATCTTGGTCAAAAATGTCACGCTAGGAATCTTGGCCAAATTTCCTAAATGGAAGCCAAAATGGCATCTTTGGGCTCCTTAGGTGCCCGCGTGATAACTTTAAAATTATACTTTTTGATCCTCTAAATTAGGTCATGTTGGGCTTCCAACGGGTCACTTTTCATGGCGGCTGGATCTATCTTGGTCAAAAATCCGCCAATCTCGAAAATGTTGGCCAAAATGCTGCTCGAGCGGAGGCCAAAATGGCATCTTTTGTCTCTTCGGTTTGCCCATGTGATACACAGTAAAATTTTTTACATTTTGATACGTTGAATTACATCTGTTGGGCTTCCAACGGGTCACTTTTCGTGGCAAATGGATCTATCTTGGTCAAAAATCTGCCAATCCCGAAAATGTTGGCGAAATGCACGCGCGAGCGGAGGCCAAAATGGCATCTTTTGTCTCTTGATTGCCCGTGATACACTGTTAAGAATTTTACTTTTTCAATACGTTAAATTACATCTGTTGGGCTTCCAACGAGGTCACTTTTATGGCGGCCCCGGATCTATCTTGGTCAAAAATCTGCCAATCTCCATAAATGTTGGCCAATCTGCCGAGCGGAGGC
Source organism: Hyparrhenia diplandra (assembly GCA_015847255.1). Taxonomy (NCBI): domain Eukaryota; kingdom Viridiplantae; phylum Streptophyta; class Magnoliopsida; order Poales; family Poaceae; genus Hyparrhenia; species Hyparrhenia diplandra. Next base: position 12,838 of record JADLZK010000846.1, on the reverse strand, counting down.
GAATGACCTCTTTTGAAAACCGTCAATTTTGTGAGCCTTCGCGTGCCTATCGGACATGGACTTATGGATTTCAAAAATAGCTTTCTACTAGCCGCCGCGGAGTCGGAATCACTACGATTGGAGTTCACGGAACTCAAAAAATGTCACCGCTAGGAATCTTGGCGAAATTTCCTAAATGGAGGCCAAAATGGCATCTTTGGGCTCCTTAGCTGATAAACTTTAAGAATTGTACTTTTTGATCCTCTAAATTAGGTCATGTTGGGCTTCCAACGGGTCACTTTTCATGGCGACTAGATCTATCTTGGTCAAAAATCCGCCAATCTCGAAAATGTTGGCCAATCTGCTTTCGAGCGGAGGCCAAAATGGCATCTTTTGTCTCTTGGTTGCCCCGTGATACACTGTAAATTTTTACTTTTTTGATACGTTGAATTACATCTGTTGGGCTTCCAACGGGTCACTTTTCATGGTATTTGGATCTATCTTGGTCAAAAATCTACCAATCGCCCGAAAAATGTTGGCCAAAATGCACTTTCGAGCGGAGGCCAAAATGGCATCTTTTGTCTCTTCGGTTGCCCACGTGATACACTGTAAGAATTTTACATTTTGATCGTTGAATTACATCTGTTGGGCTTCCAACGAGGTCACTTTTAAATGGCGGCGGGATCTATCTTGGTCAAAAATCTACCAATCGCCCGGATATGTTGGCCAATCTGCGCGAGCGGAGGCCAAAATGGCATCTTTTGTCTCTTCATTTTGCCCATGTGATACACATAAAATTTTACTTTTCGATACGTTAAATTACATCCTATTGGGCTTCCAACGGGTCACTTTTAAATTGGCGGCCCCGGATCTATCTTGGTCAAAAATCTGCCAATGCCAAATGTTGTGAGAAATTGCCCGAGCGAGAGGCCAAAATGGCATCTTTTCTCACTTCATTTGCCCCGCGTGATACACCGTAAGAATTTTACTTTTCGATAACGTTAAATTACATCTGTTGGGCTTCCAACGGGTCACTTTTAAATGTGGCGGCCCCGGATCTATCTTGGTCAAAATCTGCCAATCTCCATAAATGTTGGCCAATCTGCGAGAGCGGAGGCGAAATGACCTCTTTTGAAAACCGTCAATTTTGCGAGCCTTCGCGATGCCTATCGGAACATGGACTTATGGATTTCAAAAATAGCTTTCTACTAGCTTCCAGCGAGTCGAGAATCACTACGATTGGAGTTCGAACTCAAAAAATGTCACCGCTAGGAATCTTGGCCAAATTTCCTAAATGGAAGCCAAAATGGCATCTTTGGGCTCCTTAGGCGCCCGTGATAACTGTAAAATTATACTTTTCGATCCTCTAAATTAGGTCATGTTGGGCTTCCAGCGGGTCACTTTTCATGGCGGCTGGATCTATCTTGGTCAAAAATCCGCCAATCTCGAGAAATGTTGGCGAAAAATGCGCTTTCGAGCGGAGGCCAAAATGGCATCTTTTGTCTCTTCGGTTTGCCCACGTGATACACAGTAAGAATTTTACATTTTGATACGTTGAATTACATCTGTTGGGCTTCCAACGGGTCACTTTTCATGGCAAATGGATCTATCTTGGTCAAAAATCTGCCAATCCCGAAATGTTGGCCAAATGCGCGAGCGGAGGCCAAAATGGCATCTTTTGTCTCTTGATTGCCCGCGTGATACACTAGAATTTTTTACTTTTCAATACGTTAAATTACATCTGTTGGGCTTCCAGCGGGGTCACTTTTCGTGGCGGCCCCGGATCTATCTTGGTCAAAAATCTGCCAATCTCCATAAATGTTGGCCAAATGCGCGAGCGGAGGCGAAAATGACCTCTTTTGAAAACCGTCAATTTTGTGAGCCTTCGCGATGCCTATCGAACATGGACTTATGGATTTCAAAAATAGCTTTCTACTAGCCGCCGCGAGTCGAGAATCACTACGATTGGATCTTCTTGAACTCAAAAATGTCACCGCTAGGAATCTTGGCCAAATTTCCTAAATGGAGGCCAAAATGGCATCTTTGGGCTCCTTAAATGTGATAACTTTAAAATTGTACTTTTTGATCCTCTAAATTAGGTCATGTTGGGCTTCCAACGGGTCACTTTTCATGGCGACTAGATCTATCTTGGTCAAAAATCCGCCAATCTCGAAAATGTTGGCCAAATCTGCTCGAGCGGGAGGCCAAAATGGCATCTTTTGTCTCTTCAGGTGCCCACGTGATACCTGTAAAATTTTACTTTTTGATACGTTGAATTACATCTGTTGGGCTTCCAACGGGTCACTTTTCATGGTATTTGGATCTATCTTGGTCAAAAATCTACCAATCGCCCCCGATGTTGGTTGAAAATCGCGAGCGGAGGCCAAAATGGCATCTTTTGTCTCTTCAGTTTGCCCACGTGATACACTGTAAGAATTTTACATTTTGATACGTTGAATTACATCTGTTGGGCTTCCAACGCGGTCACTTTTCGTGGCGGCGGGATCTATCTTGGTCAAAAATCTACCAATCGCCCGGATATGTTGGCCAATCTCACGCGCGAGCGGAGGCCAAAATGGCATCTTTTGTCTCTTCGGTTTGCCCATGTGATACAAAAATTTTACTTTTCGATACGTTAAATTACATCCTATTGGGCTTCCAACGGTCACTTTTAAATGGCGGCCCCGGATCTATCTTGGTCAAAAATCTGCCAATCCCAATGTTGCCCGAATCTGCGCGAGCGGAGGCCAAAATGGCATCTTTTGTCTCTTCGGTTGCCCACGTGATACACAGTAAAATTTTACTTTTTCGATAACGTTAAATTACATCTGTTGGGCTTCCAACGGGTCACTTTTCATGGCGGCTGGATCTATCTTGGTCAAAAATCTGCCAATCTCCATAAATGTTGGCCAATCGCGCGAGAGCGGAGGCGAGAATGACCTCTTTTGAAAACCGTCAATTTTGCGAGCCTTCGCGATGCCTATCGGAACATGGACTTATGGATTTCAAAAATAGCTTTCTACTAGCCGCCGCGGTCGAGAATCACTACGATTGGAGTTCTGGAACTCAAAAAATGTCACCGCTAGGAATCTTGGCGAAATTTCCTAAATGGAAGCCAAAATGGCATCTTTGGGCTCCTTAGGTCATGTTGGGCTTCCCCACGTGATAAAATCCGCGTAAAAATTATACTTTTCGATCCTCTAAATTAGGTCATGTTGGGCTTCCAACGGTCACTTTTCATGGCGGCTGGATCTATCTTGGTCAAAAATCCGCCAATCTCGAAATGTTGGCAAAATGCTGCTTTCGAGCGGAGGCCAAAATGGCATCTTTTGTCTCTTCGGTTGCCCATGTGATACACATGTAAAATTTTACATTTTGATACGTTGAATTACATCTGTTGGGCTTCCAACGGGTCACTTTTCGTGGCAAATGGATCTATCTTGGTCAAAAATCTGCCAATCGAAATGTTGGCGAAAATCTGCACGCGAGCGGAGGCCAAAATGGCATCTTTTGTCTCTTCGATTGCCCGCGTGATACACTTAAAATTTTACTTTTCAATACGTTAAATTACATCTGTTGGGCTTCCAACGGGTCACTTTTCGTGGCGGCCCGGGATCTATCTTGGTCAAAAATCTGCCAATCTCCATAAATGTTGGCCAATGCACGCGAGCGGAGGCGAATGACCTCTTTTGAAAACCGTCAATTTTGTGAGCCTTCGCGATGCCTATCGAACATGGACTTATGGATTTCAAAAATAGCTTTCTACTAGCCTTCGCGCGGAGTCGAGAATCACTACGATTGGAGTTCTTGACTCAAAAATGTCACCGCTAGGAATCTTGGCGAAATTTCCTAAATGGAGGCCAAAATGGCATCTTTGGGCTCCTTAGCTGCCCCGTGATAACTTTAAAATTGTACTTTTTGATCCTCTAAATTAGGTCATGTTGGGCTTCCAACGGTCACTTTTCATGGCGACTAGATCTATCTTGGTCAAAAATCCGCCAATCTCGAAAATGTTGGCCAAAATGCTTTCGAGCGGAGGCCAAAATGGCATCTTTTGTCTCTTCAGCTTGCCCGCGTGATACACGTAAAATTTTACTTTTTGATACGTTGAATTACATCTGTTGGGCTTCCAACGGGTCACTTTCATGGTGGCTGGATCTATCTTGGTCAAAAATCTACCAATCGCCAAAATGTTGGCCAATCTTTTGCGCGAGAGCGGAGGCCAAAATGGCATCTTTTGTCTCTTCATTTGCCCGTGATACACTGTAAGAATTTTACATTTTGATACGTTGAATTACATCTGTTGGGCTTCCAACGGGTCACTTTTCGTGGCGGCAGGATCTATCTTGGTCAAAAATCTACCAATCGCCCGGATATGTTGGCCAAAATCTGCGCGAGCGGAGGCCAAAATGGCATCTTTTGTCTCTTCATTTGCCCATGTGATACACAAGAAATTTTACTTTTCGATCGTTAAATTACATCCTATTGGGCTTCCAACGGGTCACTTTTAAATGGCGGCTGGATCTATCTTGGTCAAAAATCTGCCAATCGCCCCGAAATCTTGATTCAATTTCCTAAATTTTACATTTGAGAGGCCAAAATGGCATCTTTTCTCTCTTCGGTTGCCCATTGATACACTGTAAAATTTTACTTTTCGATAACGTTAAATTACATCTGTTGGGCTTCCAACGGGTCACTTTTCAATGGCGGGGATCTATCTTGGTCAAAATCTGCCAATCTCCATAAATGTTGGCCAAATCTTTCGATAACGCATCTTTGGCGGAGGCGGAATGACCTCTTTTGAAAACCGTCAATTTTGCGAGCCTTCGCGATGCCTATCGGACATGGACTTATGGATTTCAAAAATAGCTTTCTACTAGCCATTCGCGAGTCGAGAATCACTACGATTGGAGTTCACGGAACTCAAAAAATGTCACCGCTAGGAATCTTGGCGAAATTTCCTAAATGGAAGCCAAAATGGCATCTTTGGGCTCCTTAGGCTGCCCGTGATAAGCTGTAAAAATTATACTTTTTGATCCTCTAAATTAGGTCATGTTGGGCTTCCAACGGGTCACTTTTCATGGCGGCTTGGATCTATCTTGGTCAAAAATCCGCCAATCTCGAAAATGTTGGCCAAATCTGCTTTCGAGCGGAGGCCAAAATGGCATCTTTTGTCTCTTCAGCTGCCCACGTGATACACTGTAAGAATTTTACATTTTGATACGTTGAATTACATCTGTTGGGCTTCCAACGGGTCACTTTTCGTGGCAAATGGATCTATCTTGGTCAAAAATCTGCCAATCCCGAAATGTTGGCCAAATGCGCGCGAGCGGAGGCCAAAATGGCATCTTTTGTCTCTTCATTTGCCCGCGTGATACACTGTTAGAATTTTACTTTTCAATACGTTAAATTACATCTGTTGGGCTTCCAACGGGTCACTTTTAAATGGCGGCTGGGATCTATCTTGGTCAAAAATCTGCCAATCTCCATAAATGTTGGCCAAAAATGCGCGCGAGCGGAGGCGGAATGACCTCTTTTGAAAACCGTCAATTTTGTGAGCCTTCGCGATGCCTATCGGACATGGACTTATGGATTTCAAAAATAGCTTTCTACTAGCTTCGCGGAGTCGAGAATCACTACGATTGGAGTTCGGAACTCAAAAAATGTCACCGCTAGGAATCTTGGCGAAATTTCCTAAATGGAGGCCAAAATGGCATCTTTGGGCTCCTTAGCTGCCCCCCGTGATAACTTTAAGAATTGTACTTTTTGATCCTCTAAATTAGGTCATGTTGGGCTTCCAACGGGTCACTTTTCATGGCGACTAGATCTATCTTGGTCAAAAATCCGCCAATCTCGAGAAATGTTGGCAAAATGCTTTCGAGCGGAGGCCAAAATGGCATCTTTTGTCTCTTCGGTTGCCCGCGTGATACACAGTAAAATTTTACTTTTTGATACGTTGAATTACATCTGTTGGGCTTCCAACGGGTCACTTTCATGGTATTTGGATCTATCTTGGTCAAAAATCTACCAATCGCGAAATGTTGGCAAAATACGCACGCGAGCGGAGGCCAAAATGGCATCTTTTGTCTCTTCGGTTTGCCACGTGATACACCTTAAAATTTTACATTTTGATACGTTGAATTACATCTGTTGGGCTTCCAACGGGTCACTTTTCGTGGCGGCAGGATCTATCTTGGTCAAAAATCTACCAATCGCCGGATATGTTGGCCAATCTGCGCGAGAGCGGAGGCCAAAATGGCATCTTTTGTCTCTTCGGTTTGCCCATGTGATACACGTAAAAATTTTACTTTTTTCATACGTTAAATTACATCCTATTGGGCTTCCAACGGGTCACTTTTCGTGGCGGCCCCGGATCTATCTTGGTCAAAAATCTGCCAATCGCCCGGAAATGTTGCGACGAGAGGCCAAAATGGCATCTTTTTGTCTCTTCGGTTGCCCCGCGTGATACACAGTAAGAATTTTACTTTTCGATAACGTTAAATTACATCTGTTGGGCTTCCAACGAGGTCACTTTTAATGGCGGCTGGATCTATCTTGGTCAAAATCTGCCAATCTCCATAAATGTTGGCCAATGCGCGACGGGAGGCGAATGACCTCTTTTGAAAACCGTCAATTTTGCGAGCCTTGCGATGCCTATCGGAACATGGACTTATGGATTTCAAAAATAGCTTTCTACTAACCGCCACGGAGTCGAGAATCACTACGATTGGATTCTGGAACTCAAAAAATGTCACCGCTAGGAATCTTGGCCAAATTTCCTAAATGGAAGCCAAAATGGCATCTTTGGGCTCCTTAGGCTGCCCACGTGATAACTGTAAAAATTATACTTTTTGATCCTCTAAATTAGGTCATGTTGGGCTTCCAACGGTCACTTTTCATGGCGGCTTTGGATCTATCTTGGTCAAAAATCCGCCAATCTCGAAAATGTTGGCAAAATCTGCTCGAGCGGAGGCCAAAATGGCATCTTTTGTCTCTTCGGTGCCCACGTGATACACTGTAAGAATTTTACATTTTGATACGTTGAATTACATCTGTTGGGCTTCCAACGGGTCACTTTTCGTGGCAAATGGATCTATCTTGGTCAAAAATCTGCCAATCCCGAAATGTTGGCCAATCTGCGCGAGCGGAGGCCAAAATGGCATCTTTTGTCTCTTCATTTGCCCACGTGATACACTGTTAGAATTTTACTTTTCAATACGTTAAATTACATCTGTTGGGCTTCCAACGGGTCACTTTTAAATGGCGGCTGGATCTATCTTGGTCAAAAATCTGCCAATCTCCATAAATGTTGGCCAAAAATGCGCTATCTTGACGGAGGCGAATGACCTCTTTTGAAAACCGTCAATTTTGTGAGCCTTCGCGTGCCTATCGAACATGGACTTATGGATTTCAAAAATAGCTTTCTACTAGCCGCCGCGGAGTCGGAATCACTACGATTGGAGTTCTGGAACTCAAAAATGTCACCGCTAGGAATCTTGGCGAAATTTCCTAAATGGAGGCCAAAATGGCATCTTTGGGCTCCTTAGCTGCCCACGTGATAACTTTAAAATTGTACTTTTTGATCCTCTAAATTAGGTCATGTTGGGCTTCCAACGGGTCACTTTTCATGGCGACTAGATCTATCTTGGTCAAAAATCCGCCAATCTCGAGAAATGTTGGCAAATCTGCTTTCGAGCGGAGGCCAAAATGGCATCTTTTGTCTCTTCAGCTGCCCACGTGATACACAGTAAAAATTTTACTTTTTGATACGTTGAATTACATCTGTTGGGCTTCCAACGGTCACTTTTCATGGTATTTGGATCTATCTTGGTCAAAAATCTACCAATCGCCCGAAATGTTGGCCAAATCTGCACGAGCGGAGGCCAAAATGGCATCTTTTGTCTCTTCATTTTGCCCACGTGATACACTGTAAAAATTTTACATTTTGATACGTTGAATTACATCTGTTGGGCTTCCAACGGGTCACTTTTCGTGGCGGCGGGGATCTATCTTGGTCAAAAATCTACCAATCGCCCGGATATGTTGGAAATCTGCACGAGCGGAGGCCAAAATGGCATCTTTTGTCTCTTCAATTTGCCCATGTGATACACTGTAAAATTTTACTTTTTCGATACGTTAAATTACATCCTATTGGGCTTCCAACGGGGTCACTTTTCATGGCGGCCCGGATCTATCTTGGTCAAAAATCTGCCAATCGCCCGAAATGTTGGAACGAGAGGGCCAAAATGGCATCTTTTCTCTCTTCGGTGCCCGCGTGATACACTGTAAGAATTTTACTTTTCGATAACGTTAAATTACATCTGTTGGGCTTCCAACGGGTCACTTTTCATGGCGGCCGGATCTATCTTGGTCAAAATCTGCCAATCTCCATAAATGTTGGCCAATGCGCGAGCGGAGGCGGAATGACCTCTTTTGAAAACCGTCAATTTTGCGAGCCTTCGCGATGCCTATCGGACATGGACTTATGGATTTCAAAAATAGCTTTCTACTAGCCGCGCGAGTCGAGAATCACTACGATTGGAGTTATGGAACTCAAAAAATGTCACCGCTAGGAATCTTGGCAAATTTCCTAAATGGAAGCCAAAATGGCATCTTTGGGCTCCTTAGGCGGCCCACGTGATAACTGTAAAAATTATACTTTTTGATCCTCTAAATTAGGTCATGTTGGGCTTCCAACGGGTCACTTTTCATGGCGGCCCCGGATCTATCTTGGTCAAAAATCCGCCAATCTCGAAATGTTGGCCAATCTGCTCGAGCGGAGGCCAAAATGGCATCTTTTGTCTCTTCGGTTTGCCCATGTGATACACTGTAAGAATTTTACATTTTGATACGTTGAATTACATCTGTTGGGCTTCCAACGGGTCACTTTTCGTGGCAAATGGATCTATCTTGGTCAAAAATCGCCAATCCCGAAAATGTTGGCCAAATGCACGCGAGCGGAGGCCAAAATGGCATCTTTTGTCTCTTCGATTGCCCACGTGATACCTGTTAGAATTTTACTTTTCAATACGTTAAATTACATCTGTTGGGCTTCCAACGGGTCACTTTTCGTGGCGGCCCCGGATCTATCTTGGTCAAAAATCTGCCAATCTCCATAAATGTTGGCAATCTGCGCGAGAGCGGAGGCGAGAATGACCTCTTTTGAAAACCGTCAATTTTGTGAGCCTTCGCGATGCCTATCGAACATGGACTTATGGATTTCAAAAATAGCTTTCTACTAACCTTCCGCGGTCGAATCACTACGATTGGAGTTCACGGAACTCAAAAAATGTCACCGCTAGGAATCTTGGCGAAATTTCCTAAATGGAGGCCAAAATGGCATCTTTGGGCTCCTTAGGCCCCCGTGATAACTTTAAGAATTGTACTTTTTGATCCTCTAAATTAGGTCATGTTGGGCTTCCAACGGGTCACTTTTCATGGCGACTAGATCTATCTTGGTCAAAAATCCGCCAATCTCGAAAATGTTGGCCAAATCTGCTTTCGAGCGGAGGCCAAAATGGCATCTTTTGTCTCTTTTTACATTTGCCCACGTGATACCTAAAATTTTACTTTTTGATCGTTGAATTACATCTGTTGGGCTTCCAGCGAGGTCACTTTTCATGGTATTTGGATCTATCTTGGTCAAAAATCTACCAATCGCCAAAATGTTGGCCAATCTTTTGCCAAAATGGCATCTTTTGTCTCTTCAGCCCCACGTGATACACCTAAGAATTTTACATTTTGATACGTTGAATTACATCTGTTGGGCTTCCAACGGGTCACTTTTCATGGCGGCGGGATCTATCTTGGTCAAAAATCTACCAATCGCCGGATATGTTGGCAATCTGCGAGCGAGCGGAGGCCAAAATGGCATCTTTTGTCTCTTCATTGCCCATGTGATACACTGTAAAATTTTACTTTTCGATCGTTAAATTACATCCTATTGGGCTTCCAACGGGTCACTTTTAATAGCGGCCCGGATCTATCTTGGTCAAAAATCTGCCAATCGCCCGAGAAATGCGCCCGAGCGAGGCCAAAATGGCATCTTTTGTCTCTTCGGTTGCCCGCGTGATACACAGTAAGAATTTTACTTTTCGATAACGTTAAATTACATCTGTTGGGCTTCCAACGGGTCACTTTTAATGGCGGCTGGATCTATCTTGGTCAAAAATCTGCCAATCTCCATAAATGTTGGCCAAAATCACGCGCGACGGAGGCGAAATGACCTCTTTTGAAAACCGTCAATTTTGCGAGCCTTCGCGATGCCTATCGGACATGGACTTATGGATTTCAAAAATAGCTTTCTACTAGCCGCGCGGTCGAGAATCACTACGATTGGATTCTGGGAACTCAAAAATGTCACCGCTAGGAATCTTGTGAAAAATTTCCTAAATGGAAGCCAAAATGGCATCTTTGGGCTCCTTAGGCTGCCCACGTGATAACTTTAAAATTATACTTTTCGATCCTCTAAATTAGGTCATGTTGGGCTTCCAGCGGGTCACTTTTCATGGCGGCTTGGATCTATCTTGGTCAAAAATCCGCCAATCTCGAAATGTTGGCCAAATCTGCTTTCGAGCGGAGGCCAAAATGGCATCTTTTGTCTCTTCGGCTGCCCACGTGATACACGTAAAATTTTACATTTTGATACGTTGAATTACATCTGTTGGGCTTCCAACGGGTCACTTTTCATGGCAAATGGATCTATCTTGGTCAAAAATCTGCCAATCCCGAAATGTTGGCCAAATCGCGCGAGCGGAGGCCAAAATGGCATCTTTTGTCTCTTCGATTGCCCGCGTGATACACTGTTAAATTTTACTTTTCAATACGTTAAATTACATCTGTTGGGCTTCCAACGGGTCACTTTTCGTGGCGGGGATCTATCTTGGTCAAAAATACGCCAATCTCCATAAATGTTGGCAAAATGCGCGAGCGGAGGCGAAATGACCTCTTTTTGAAAACCGTCAATTTTGTGAGCCTTCGCGTGCCTATCGGAACATGGACTTATGGATTTCAAAAATAGCTTTCTACTAGCCGCCGCGGAGTCGAGAATCACTACGATTGGAGTTCTGGAACTCAAAAAATGTCACCGCTAGGAATCTTGTGAAAATTTCCTAAATGGAGGCCAAAATGGCATCTTTGGGCTCCTTAAATGCTTGCCCCACGTGATAACTTTAAAATTGTACTTTTTTGATCCTCTAAATTAGGTCATGTTGGGCTTCCAGCGGGTCACTTTTCATGGCGACTAGATCTATCTTGGTCAAAAATCCGCCAATCTCGAAAATGTTGTGAAAATGCTGCTTTCGAGCGGAGGCCAAAATGGCATCTTTTGTCTCTTAATTTGCCCGTGATACACAGTAAAATTTTTACTTTTTGATCGTTGAATTACATCTGTTGGGCTTCCAACGGGTCACTTTCATGGTATTTGGATCTATCTTGGTCAAAAATCTACCAATGCTCGAAATGTTGGCGAAATCTGCATGAGCGGAGGCCAAAATGGCATCTTTTGTCTCTTCGGTTGCCCACGTGATACACTGTAAGAATTTTACATTTTGATCGTTGAATTACATCTGTTGGGCTTCCAACGGTCACTTTTAATGGCGGCGGGGATCTATCTTGGTCAAAAATCTACCAATCGCCCGGATATGTTGTGAGAATCTGCCGAGCGGAGGCCAAAATGGCATCTTTTGTCTCTTCATTTGCCCATGTGATACACAGTAAGAATTTTACTTTTCGATACGTTAAATTACATCCTATTGGGCTTCCAACGGGTCACTTTTAAATTGGCGGCGGATCTATCTTGGTCAAAAATCTGCCAATCGCCCGAAAAATGCGCGAGCGAGGGCCAAAATGGCATCTTTTCTCACTTGATTTGCCACGTGATACACAAGAATTTTACTTTTCGATAACGTTAAATTACATCTGTTGGGCTTCCAACGGGTCACTTTTAAATGGCGGCCCCGGATCTATCTTGGTCAAAATCGCCAATCTCCATAAATGTTGGCAAATGCGCGACGGAGGCGAAATGACCTCTTTTGAAAAACCGTCAATTTTGCGAGCCTTCCGCGATGCCTATCGGACATGGACTTATGGATTTCAAAAATAGCTTTCTACTAACCGCCGCGCGAGTCGGAATCACTACGATTGGAGTTCACGGAACTCAAAAATGTCACCGCTAGGAATCTTGGCAATTTCCCTAAATGGAAGCCAAAATGGCATCTTTGGGCTCCTTAGGCCCGCGTGATAACTGTAAAATTATACTTTTCGATCCTCTAAATTAGGTCATGTTGGGCTTCCAACGGTCACTTTTCATGGCGGCTGGATCTATCTTGGTCAAAAATCCGCCAATCTCGAAATGTTGGCAAAATGCTTTCGAGCGGAGGCCAAAATGGCATCTTTTGTCTCTTGGTTGCCCGCGTGATACTGTAAGAATTTTACATTTTGATACGTTGAATTACATCTGTTGGGCTTCCAATAGGTCACTTTTCGTGGCAAATGGATCTATCTTGGTCAAAAATGCCAATCCCGAAATGTTGGCCAAAATGCGCGAGAGCGGAGGCCAAAATGGCATCTTTTGTCTCTTCGATTGCCCGCGTGATACCTATTAGAATTTTACTTTTCAATACGTTAAATTACATCTGTTGGGCTTCCAACGGGTCACTTTTAAATGGCGGCCCCGGATCTATCTTGGTCAAAAATCTGCCAATCTCCATAAATGTTGGCCAATGCGCCCGAGCGGAGGCGAGAATGACCTCTTTTGAAAACCGTCAATTTTGTGAGCCTTCGCGATGCCTATCGAACATGGACTTATGGATTTCAAAATAGCTTTCTACTAGCCCGCACGGAGTCGAATCACTACGAT
>JADLZK010000845.1:0-99913 GCA_015847255.1 Hyparrhenia diplandra | reverse complement strand
GTGAAGGGGAGAGAGATAGGTAGGTAGGGAGGGAGGGAGGGAGGGAGGGGAGGGAGGGAGAAAAAGGGGATCCACTAGGATTAGGGAACAAGTGTGCATGCCGCATCATGAGAGCGGCGCTAGGAAAACAATCATTTCAAATGTTTTATTGATAACATGGAACTTTAGGTGAAAACTCATAAACAATCCTTGCTCCGCAACCAAGATAGCCTGTTGGGGGATAGTAAGAATAGTTTTTGTAGGGTGCCGGTGACGATGGTGGCGCCCCCCTCTCCAATTGAGCTCCGGTGGGCTTATAAGAGAAGGGCTCAAGGGAGGTAGGACATCCAGGCCCGGTCGGGTGTCTTAGGGTCCTAACTTGGGTGTAAGCGGTTGGTGTAGGTTGTGGTGGGGGGTCATCTATGGCGGAGCTTGTCGCATAAGAAGGAAGTGGAAGGAGATGAGGATGAGGATGAGGGCGTGCCAGCATTGTTAAGCGAAGCCGGTGTAGGTGTGCGAGGAAGAAGGGAGCGCAAAAGGACAAGGTTGGAGATTGAAGATGTTAAAAAGCAAAGCACGGTATGTATCTACCGTGGAGACACCCTTTAGTTGACTACTACTACTAAGATGTTTTTGGATAACTTGAAACTAAACAGTTTTGCCTCGGCAACTAACTGAGAGAGCCTGTTGACGGGGCAACAAGAATAATTTTGGCCAGATGCCACAAGACTAGGCTACAACTTTAACTAAATATACTTCAATATATAATAAAGTCCCAAGTTTATTGTCCTAGAAACACGTGGCAGTTGAGTAATAAGTATTCTTTAACAAGGTTTACACACCAGGAAAACATCTTCCGACATTGGCTAACGTTGTGGAAAGTGTCAACGCAAGAACAACATGCTTGTTGTTTAAACATTGACCCGTGTAAGGGTGTAACTATCTGACCAATGAGTAGCATAGCATACCATCCTATCCCAAAACGAGAACATTCCAACAGCTGGTAATAATCTATGCCATAGATCGAAGAACAATCCACACGACCATCTCCTGGCAACCGTAAGAAAAGTTGCACCAGTCTGCAAGCAAGTAGTGCAACTACACTATTCACTTCTGGAAAATTATCCCAAGAAACTATCAAAACTTTGGAAGAGTAGGAGTATAAAGTTTCTAGAGAAAGGGCAACGCGATAGGAAGCGTCGAAGCGAAACTAGAATACCAGATCAGGTCAGGGGCGGGCCGGCGCACGGGCGTCCGGTCCGGCCGCCGGCAGCACTACTACAGCTAGCTACGCTACGTCGCTCCACGTCGCATCAGTCATCACCAAGAGGATCGAACGCTGACCGCGTCCAAACTAGACTCCTCCCAAGTCCCAACCCAGTGCGTGTGCGTGAACCACGCACCAGGCACCACAGACACACAGAGGCACAAGGCCGAGACGTCTCAGTCTCAGCCGTTGGCTCCCGGTGTCGGCACAGTCGGCTAATCCAAATGCATTCACGCGCTAATCTCTTTCTTTCTTACGTACTAGAAGTAATTAACAAAAACCACCCAAGTACGCAGAACCAGTACTCGTACTGCCGACCCTGGTATGGTAATTAACAGGCCAGTCGTTGTGTAGCCGTAGAAGTTGGGGAACATTTTGCGTCCGTATTAACCCGGCAGCCTTTTACCGTGTGCTTTTGCCACGCATTGATCGCCCTCGCCCGCCCCAGTTTGAACCGAACTTTACATGACGGCGGCTATTCTGGCACGTTTGCTTGCACGAGGCTTTTTCCTCTTATTTTTAGTATTTTTGAATTCGGAAAAAAGGAATAAAATAAATCGAATAAACACTACGCACGCCGCCGTTGCTATATATGCACGCACCGGTCGTCGTCTGAAAAATTCGTCAAGGTTGAACGATCTGATGCGATAGGTAGAGGAAGGAGTAGAACTAGAGACACTACGCCGCAGCTGCACGCCGCCCCCGCCCCTTGCTCGCGACGAGACGACTCTGTTCTGTTCTTGCTCTGTTTAGCTTGCGTGGCCGGTTAGGGCACTCTGGTTCAGTTCGGTCTTTGCATGCGCGGGCGACGTTGATGTGCTTCGAGCTGGCGGACCAGCAGCGCGGCGGGGCGGCGGTGGCGCGGGGGCCGGCGAAGCGGCGTGCAGGATCAGGAGCAGGGTAGGCGGCGGGCAGGACGGGGGATGGCAATGGCGGCCGGCGGCTCCGGGAGGTGATGTCCGAGTACTACCAGGCGCAGGAGCTGTCAACGATGGTGTCGGCGCTGACCCAGGTCGTGGCGGGCGGGCCGTGGGCCGGGTCCGCCGCGGCGAGCGGAAGCGCCCCGGTGCAGCAGCCAATGTACGGCGGCTACGCGAGCTACCGCGGCGCGCCATCGCCGGAGCGCGCAGGTACGTAATCCAACCAGCCTGGCCAACACATGTTTTATTACTTCCCCACAAGCTTTTGCGCTCTCTCGCTGGCTCTTTGCCGTGTTTCGCTGCTTACCGCCAAGCCCTTGCACGCTTTGTTTTACTCTGTGTTTTTTGTTACTACGTACCTAGGTTTTGAATTTGAATGCCTGCTTTTGTCTTTTTTTTTTTTTTTTTTGCTTCGGACGTGGCAGTCTTAGATAGCTGTAGCCTACTATTCCTTTCTCGTCTTGACAAAAAACACACAGCTTTAGACTACATGCATCCGCATGCAGGAGATGCTAATGCCATGCCTTGTTTGTGAAACCTCTTTTCCGAAAGCAAACAAAACAAACCATGATGTGCATATGAACGGTGATTTTAGCATATTCCTTTTCAATCACTTGTCGCCTCGCTCCACCCCTGTTGTTCATTGCATTTGCACGGCCGTATCTCTATCAGCGTGCTTAATGCCTTCTTCAAAGCATGTAGTTTATCTCTTTCTAATCAGAGCAACTAAGGAAGTACCAATAACAGAGAACGAACCTCTAATCAAAAGAATGCGTGCACATTTTAGTTGCAAAAAAGGCGTCCATGCGCGTGACACATGTAGTAGTAGTAGTAGTGGCGTGGTACCAAAACGTTGGACGGAACCGGGCGGGCGAGTCACATGAAGGAGCAGGGCAAGGGCATCCCATGGTCAGCAGTCACCGCCATGTCTGTTATCCGTAGCGCGTCGCTGACATCAGAAGCGGAACGAACCATATCTGGAAGGACACTGGACTGGACTGGACTGCAACTAAACGGCTCGAACAGTTGTTGCACACCGTGCACACACACACACCTGACTGACCTCATGCCCAAACCCAACAACTCTTTTGTTCGCATAAATTCACTGCACCCTTCGCAACGCAACAAGGAGGGATAGGGGATACAGCTAGCCATCTGACTCCATGTGTGGCCGTTGGCCGTACGCTGCAGTCGCTACGTACGTGTGTACATGCGCGTGCTCCGCTTGCGTAACGCGAAGACTTCAAAAGCTAAGAATACATGCACGCTTCTTCACCCTTTGTTTGTTTGTTTGTTTGCCAACAAGGATACCACACTTAACAGAGGTCGTAGTAATTAATTATTATCACTTTACTGATAAGGAAACCAAGAGAGAGCTGTAAAAGTTCCAGGATCGCGCTGTCGCGTAGTAACCGTTTTGAAGTGCTTGCTTTATCTTTCTACTGGTTTCTACCTCATTCCGGGGAATAAAACTCGTCGCCATCGACTGAGGTCGATCGATAGATGCATTCGCTTGCAAAGTTAGAAAATCCTCCTGTTCCGTAGTGCGACGTCGCATTCACATGCAAAATATCCTCCTAGAGTACTCGGCAAGTGTTCAAAGCCGATAACGCTAGTTGCTCGATCATCTTGTTCACTTTTGCCTTTTTTTCTCTGTCTATATGCGTGGCTTATTACACCCTTCTCGGTCTCGTGTGCGTCGTGTGCGTGTATATATATCCTGGTGCAGGGTCGGAGCCGAGCTCAGACAACCAGAGCGCGGGCGCGGCGGCCATGGAGGCAGAGCACCACTCGGCAGCAGCGGCTGCGCTGCTGTCCGGCAGCCAGGAGGGCCCCGACGAGACGCCGCGGAGGAGGTACCGCGGGGTGCGCCAGCGGCCGTGGGGCAAGTGGGCCGCGGAGATCCGGGACCCGCACAAGGCGGCGCGGGTGTGGCTCGGCACGTTCGAGACCGCCGAGGGCCGCGGCGCGCGCCTACGACGAGGCCGCGCTGCGCTTCCGCGGCAGCCGCGCCAAGCTCAACTTCCCCGAGGACGCGCGCCTCCTCCACCCGGCGGCGTCGTCCACTACGGCTGGTGCCGGTGCAGGTGCGGGTTCGTCGTCGGCGCCTCTCGCCGCCGCGGCAGCGACCTCACCGGCTGTCTACCCCAGCGGCGGCGTCCAGGAGCGTCGGACTACCTGAGGGTACCAGATGCTCGTGCAAGCGTCCACCGGCAACCAAGGCAGCCTCCTTCCGTTCTACGGCGGTGGCGTCAGCAATAATAATCCCTACGGCGGCGGTGCCGTCGGCATGAGCAATAATCCCTACGGTGGAGCCGGCGGCGGCGTTGGCAGCACGAGTGGGTTCCTGGGCTCCTACTACTCGTTCCCGCCCTCCTCTGTTTCGGTCGCCACCGTGCCATCCTCCACTTCCTCTGCTTCGGGATACTACTACTCGTCGCCGCACGACTCGCTCCAGAGCAGCGAGGCGTCAGCGGCGGCGGCGGCAGACTGGAGCTGGGAAAGCACCCTGTCCTGGCCCGACTCGAGCCAGTACCCGCCGCCACCTCAGAGTCAGTAGCAGCAGCAGCTAGTAGCCGACTAGGAAACCACCGACGCCACTCGTCATCTTCTTCTTTCTTTTTCTCTGGAACAATAAGGTGAGTACGGCTGGGATGATGGAGACGGCGAAGCAAAGCAAAGCAGATCAAGAAGAGGAAGATGGTTTCCGTTTCTTTCGTGTATGAGGACACCCAAGTGGTCGTTGTTTGTTGATTATTAGTTTTGGTCGACGATGTGGCTATCCCCATTGTCACCCTTTGATTTTGGCTGCAAATTAAGAAATGAATGAAAGCTCCACTCCATTCTCCAACGGTGTATACTTTTTTTTTGTTTTTGACAAAAGTGTATACTTCTCCCTTAGTTCTCTCTGGGACGACGCATCGCGTTCAAAGTTTGCGAGCAATGTTCTAATTAGAGTTTCTTTTTTTAGGAAAACACTAATCTTCTTCTGATCACAAAATGGAATGGAGGATTCCCTGGGTACCCGAGGTCGTGGGTTACTAGAGCAGACAAAGTTAATACAGCTTCAGAGTTGATCTGTGGATTAGCTGGACAACATTACGTACGGGCGATTTTGGAGTTTAGAGCGTGCAGGTTTTCATTTCCAGAGATTTTTAATGTTATTTGCTGGCATGCACGAGCATCATCGTAACACAAAATACTGAACCTTGTTGGGGTTTGGCTGTTTGGGTATCATCGCCGAATTTTGTTTCCTACATGTATCAGCGTCAAAATTAATTACATGAAATTAAAATTGAGTGCTTTTGCTCCACTAATTGCCAAGGCAGACAGGTACCTGGCAGGGTGGAAAGCGACACTTCTTAGTAGCGCAGGTAGAGTGGTACTGATCAACTCCGTTCTGGACGGGCTGCCAACATATGCAATGGGTGCTTTGTTCTTTCCACCTGGTTTCCGAGCATCGTTGGATGTGAGGCGGCGGGCTTTCCTCTGGGCTGCGGCTGACAAAGTTAATGGCGCTCAATGCTTGGTGGCCTGGGAAAATGTTTGCAAGGAAAAGGAAGACGGTGGCCTGGGCATAAAGAGAATTGATACTCAGAATTCCTGTTTGCTGCTGAAACTAATAGATCGCCTCTATAACCCAGAGGGCTCCGCCTGGGCGTCGTGGGCTAGAACACAAGTGGACATGAGCACCCTGCAAGGGGACTTGGCTGGGGCACACTGGGAATCCCTCAAGGACCTGCTGCCGGCTTACAGAGCTATAACCAGAGTTGATGTTGGTAATGGCAAATGTACTTCATTTTGGGATGACACATGGCTCGGTGATCAGACATTGGCAGCATGCTACCCGGCCCTCCGCAGTCACTTCGAGGCCAAGGCTGCATCGGTTAATGCAGTCCTGGAAGGCACTTTGCGCTCTCAACTTCAGCGGAGGCTAAGTCCTCAAGCGACAGAAGAATTGGAGAAGTTAGAACTGCTGCTGCAAGATGTTGTGCTGAATGATAACGAGGACAACAGGACCTGTTTTCTCTCAGATAAAAGGCAACGTCTAAAAACCAAACTAGTTTACAAAGCTTCGATGAAAGGTGACTCTCAGTGCCCGGCATACCACTTTGTCTGGCAAAACTTTGCCATCCCAAGGGTGAAGTTCTTTGGCTGGCTGCTTACGAAAGGAAGGATCAACTGTAAAAGCAATCTGAAGATCAAGCATGTGCTGCAGGATGATACCTGCCCCGTCTGTAATCAACAACCGGAAACTCCGGACCATTTGATCTCTGGGTGCTCTTTCGTCCAAGGATTCTGGGCGAAAATTGGATGGCGTCCAGAAAGCATTGCCGAAGTCCACACCCTATGGGTCACACCGGCGCCGAGATGCCTCCCCCGGGTTTTGCACTCTACGCTGCTACTGCTTACCCCAGCATAGTGCCCGTGCTAACGCCTGCGGGACAAATCAAATAAAATATATTATAAAAATATATTTATAAACATAGACATGATGTGGTGTTCAGAGGGATGCCGCCAGATCACTCACGGCTGATCATGGCCTGCAAGGAGACGGCCAAACTCTGGAGCTGCCGCCTCCCCAAAAACAACAGTCGCTTCTCCTCTAGTTGGTGCAATATTTTTGAGCCTTTTTTATAGATACCATTATAAAAACTCGTGTTCTCATGCATACCCCTAAAAAAACTTCGGTCTTTTCGCAGATTAACATCGAAACTTTAGAGTCTTTTGTGCGTGCCACTCCGTCCTGATTGCGAGTTGTTTTCCTCCGTTTGGCCTCGACACGCGGGCCCGGGGCACAAAATGACTAGATTGCCCTCCTATTATTTCTCCTCCCCTCATTCACTCTCACCGATGAGCGGGTCCCGCCATCAGCCCCATCGTGCTCGCCCCGTCCATGCACCACTCCGTGAACGATTTCGGAACTCCAACAACATGTGGCCGCGCGTCAATACATGCACCACTCCTAGTATAGTATATGCGTACATGCATCAATACATGCGGGGGGCGGACACCGCGACCCGCGCGCAAACTCAGGCCGCTCGAGTAGGATCCATGGGCGCGACGCCCGTGGGCTACCCGAAGGGCTCCGGCTCGAGGCCTTAGTTTGACATGCGCTGACCAGGCGGCGTGACGATTTCGTCGGCGGTATCCCAGCCTTGACGTCGCCAGCCCTCGGTCGCGCGTGGGCATGGAGAGGGGGAGCGAGCCGGTTCTAAGGTGCCGCTCCCCGCGCTACCGGGCCGAAAAGGCCGAGCGCCAGTCTGAGTTCCGCCCGCCGAAAGCTCCAGCTGCGGCGCCCGCGTCGGGCGAGGGGCCCGGCGCGGCGGGCCGCGCGCTGCCGCCGGGGCGATGCCGCGCGACGGGCGTCGTGGCGCGACCTGCGCCGCGCCGATCGAGCGGACCCGCCCGCGTCACGGCGCCGCCGCCGCCGTGGCGCAGATACAAGTATGGGCGCATCCGGCGGATTCGTGGCCGCTGTTTTGCCGTCGGCCCTCTGCGGGCCTCCCGCCCTGGGCACGGGCGCCGAGCGCACCCGCCCCGCCGCCGCCCGAAGCCGCGGCCTTGCGCGGTACGATTTCCCCGAACGCGACGACGACGATGGCCTCAGCCTCCGGGCCCGCGGCGCCCCTCATTTTGCCTTTGCGGGCCGCGTCGTCTTTGAAAACAAACAAAGAACGGCGGTGGTTGCTCCTTTGTTTTCCCGCAACGAAGAAGGGGCCATGAGAACATCTTTTATGGTATCCAGGAAAAGGGGAGTCATTTTACTTAGGCCTTGCTTGGACCCACATTTCGAGCAAAATCTGATCTAGATTCTACTGGAGGAAAAACAAATTCTTAACAAAATCAACTTGTTTGGGCAAGATTCTAGAATCTGATTTCATCTTTTTTTTCATTGGGGTTTTCATGTAATACCAACAAATAGTTGAGGGGCAAAAACGTTAGAAGCACCACATCTCTTGATCCGGTTTTTGCATCCATGAGAAAGGCCCAAGCTTTTTTTTTTTTCACAAGATTTAATTCATCCAAACGGGGCCTTAATTCTCCTGTATTCTTTTGATGTAAAACAGTTTCGGGCAGCTTCTGTTTTTCCTACCCTGTGCCTCTGCTCTCCCCTCGCCGGAACTTTGGATTAAAAATATATCAGGTTCGGTGATTTCTACCCCTCCCTCAAAAAAAAAATTTTAAACTGATCAGTTCCACACTTATCAAGTCCAAAATACCACGGCGTTATTTAATGATGATGATTCTGATTAGAACCGTGATGTGTATGTGGCCCATTGGGCCTCAAGTACTACCAGCTAGGATAAGCTCTGAAAGTCTCTGATTCTTGTCATGCCAGGAGTAAGAGGCAGACCCAAATCCCCAAATCAAAGAACATCCAGTCCGGCCCATGTTTTCTTGTATTTTATAGCCCAGTGGTATTATAGCCCAATGGGGTGGGTCTGCTGCCCCCGGTTCCGCCACTTGTTCACGTCCCATTTGAGTTTGTCTTAAATCTGACTATCAGGCCTACAATGTTCTAAAGTTTTTCGAGCTATATAAAATTTAGAGAATGGGATTCAAACAGGCTCTTAGTTTTGTGGCTGCACACAACCCGTCTCTCATGGTCCTACTATGGACAATAAACCGGCGAAACTAGAATGAGTCTATGAGCCCAAAGGTCTAGACAAGCGAGAACCGGACAAAGCCATCGGGCCCATAGATAATGATCATCGAGCCTCTACTCGGCGGGCGTGCACTTGCAGAGTAGCATCGCACGTGCACGCGAAAAACAAACCGGTAGCTCTGCGGGATTCTCGACACGTGGGCTCTATGGGCCTGTTTCTACTTTCTCATGTCAAGCTTATATGAGGCAATCAACACATTTGTCATTCTATGTTTCTCGGGTGGGCCTATCCGTTGGATTCTACAAGTGTTTTTTAGTGTTCTTCGCAGAATAGTGGCTATGTGAGAGTTGAAAAGGGTGGGGTTTAGTTTCATATATAGATAGATAGATAGATATAAAAATAAAAGATATTTTCAAAATTCATTAGTATTGAATTAAATCTACTCCTCGAAGGGAGTAGTTCATAAGGTCTTAAAACAACAAAGCAAACAAATGAAGCAAACACAATCTACCTCATACTAGTACCAGTACCCGCACTTGGACGATGAGCCAATGATCCGTGTGACGATCAAGGCTTGTGCTACAACACGACGTTTTGTACTTGAAGCAAGCGTGAACAGCGCAAGGCTACATAAAAGAATGTAATAACCATGGCTCATGCGAGCGAGATAACAAAGTACTCGCAGAAGAATAGTTAAACAAAAAGCCCTAACTAATAGAAAAATGAAACCGGTGGTAGGCCACTAACTTGGAAAGGAATCATAGATAGAAAAATTACCTTGTGCCCTCCTAGTATCTAGTTGGGCGTAATGGTTCTCCTAGGCCTTGCTCTTCACTTCGAAGTAGACGAACAACTTGTGTTGCAAATCCCTTTGAGCTCCCTAGAATACTTCTAGGCACATCAATCTTGGGGTGGCGAGATCCACGTTGCTGATGATTTTTCGAATGGCTTTGCTCCCCCTCGGAGTGGACGAACACACAACTAAAATCACAAATTAGATAACAACCCAAGCTCTCGAGTTGATTTAGTCTTTTAGGGATATGGATGGACGATAGATGATGCGTTTACCAATCGGAGAAACCTGAACGTGAAAGCAACGAGAAGACCACCGAGGCGATGAAATCATGACTTGGGTGGACGGTTCTGGAAGGCCGGCGAGGAAGAACTCGCAGGGCCCTGACACCTTTGGAATCTAGACGACCCTCACACCTCCGCCTCCGCCTCCGCCTCCGCTACATGTTGACTAGTAGAATGGTTGGTGCTGCCAAATCTAAGTTGTGTCGTCCGCCGATGGGAGAAAATAGTTGTTGTTGGCCCAAATATTGAGCGAAAAAGAAGAGAGAGGAAATTAGTAGGCCATTCCAAATACCGCCGCTTCCACCTCCGTCTCGAAGCAAACGAAATAAACCTAGGGTAGGGAGTAAAAGGAAAGAAACGGGAGGCAACTGCTTTTTTGAATATTTTTGAAATGACCGACGCGGGCGCGATAATACGCTTCCAATTCGAGAGGGAGGCAAAGCGTGAAAAAAACGAGATGGAAACGGAACGCGTTTAAAAACACGAAGAGTGTGTCCCTACCCCGTGTGGCCCACGCCGTTGAAGCTAACAAAAAATTCGAAACCGGCCTAAATAAGGCCGTGTTTGGTTAGAAAAAAGTCATAGGACTTTTTTAGTCTCATGAACTTTTAAAAAAGTCCCTCCAAAAGAGTTTTGTTGAGACTAATAGAAGAAAAGTCCCTTTATATTTTATTTTTGGCTATTTTTTAAGTTCCGGGACTAAAAAGTTCCTCAACCAAACAACCCTTAAAATGACCAAGAAAGTAAGCGGGACTTTCAAGAGGGTTTTAAAAAAGTTCTCTTATCAAAACACCGTACGACCGAATTTTAAAAAAACCTCTTCTCTTTATCAAAACACTGGTAACCCCACGATCGCTGAACACCCCCGTTTCCCAAGGCCACCCCGCTGGCTGAGCAACCTCTGTTTCGGACGCTGCCCGATGACGCTCATTTACTGTGTGGTTTTTTTACCAAGGAACCAAACCGCCGGTCGGTTTGATTCGGACGATTTCCGGTTCCGGCCTCCGGTTTGGTTTTTGAATTCAAATGAATTCAAATTTTCCGGTCATCGGTAAAATCCGGTTTACGGCCATTTAATTTATACCGGCATAAATTAAAAACCGGTTTGAGTGGGCCCTTGACGAAGGCCAAACGAACTCAAATTTGAAAAATGTTGCACCGCCGATAAATCAAAACTATTTTTTTTTTTTCCACGATTTTTTTTTTCAATTTTTAGATTTTTGAATTTCAATTTTTTTCTCTACGGACGCGTTTCCCCGATGACGCCGACCGGTATAAAAACCCTGGTCACGACTCGTCGTCACCCCATCCGAAACCATTCTGACGAGGCATCCGTGTCACGCGCGGTCCCCGCAGTCCAACCGATACGCTGACCGCCGCGTGGAGGACGGCTCGCTAACGGAGAGGCACGCTGACAGGTAGGGACAAAGTGTCAGAGGCGGCTCTCGCCTGGGTCGGCCGTCCCCGTCCCCGTTCCGTCCGTCCCTTGCGTACTCCGCCACCAACCGCTTTTGCTTGCTGCTACTCGCCGCCAGCCAAAAAGCAGTCGTCCCCCCCCTCGCCCGCCCGCCCGCCCGCCCGAAGCCCACGCCTCACCCGCAACGCATCCCGCCCGCCCCGCGAGAAGCTTCTAGAAGGGGGAGACCGGGCGGAGCCATGGCGGAGGAGAAGACGTCGATCCCGACCAGGCCGATCCGTCGACCCCGAGGACCCAGCCAGGCCGCGGAGGCCCACGACCCCGCAAGGTCCGGATCAAGCCTCGCGCGCCGCGACCCGGCATTGGGCCACGCACCTCCACACGCAAGACCGTTCGACGGAGATTTGTGCCTCCCTGATGCGCGGATACTTCGTTCGCCTTATGAGTTGCGGCGGCGCCATGGATACGGGATACGTATCGCGCCTGAAGATTGCTGCCACTGGATACTAGGTCTTATTACTGACCGTTCGACGAGTAGATTTGTGCTTCCCGTGCCTCCCAGTGGTCTTATCTTTCGAGCTTACGGGATGATGTGCCCAAATGAACCTATTGTGATCAATTCGATGCGTTTGGTGATCTATGGATGACTTTGCGATATTTTAATTTGTGAACTATGTTTTATATTAAATTATGTTATTAATATTATTAAAAAAAATCTTAATCGTAATTCATCGATTTTGTTGTCGGATACGCAGGTATAGATTTAGCTTCTGGGATGATTTTGCTTTATTTTGATCGAACTGTTTATGTGACATCAGTGCGAACGGGACGCTATCAGCAAACGAGGATATTCCTATGGGCTGGATTGCTTGTTTACTAGAGTCCACCTTTTAGTCTGAAGATGATTGCTGTCGCGTGGTTGCTGCATAGTTATGTAATTGCTGTGTGATTGTATAATCCTTATGTGTCATTGAGCTTGAGTTGGTGTAATTGCTGTGGTATTGTCACACAGTCTTTTACCATAGCCCAATTGTTTTTAAATACAAGATACTTCGTAAAAAATATGTATTGTTTTACTTTATGCTCTATTACGAGGTGGTGTAACATGATCTATTTTGAAATTTGTAATGACCTAAGGTATATAGAGAAATGTGGATGTTGTAGGAATGTAATATGGTAGAATCAGTCCTTTGGTTCTATCTCAGCACCCAAAGATGTTGCACTATGTCATGTATGGATGAGAAAAAATGTACAGTTCATCTCTGGAGGTCAAACTTGTTTTTTTGTTGCCCTTGTGGCTTGCTAGTTACATTGTTAGTTGGACTATGACAACACACATGCTGGACCCCTTGATCTCCAGGACATATTGAATAAATCCTTTACTATTTTGCAAACATTATATGCAGACTGAGTAACAAATATCGGTCAGGGCTAACCAGGTATATTTTGTGCAGGCATGCTGTGCTGTTCTTCAAAGTTGGGTCTCAAGAAAATTTATGACCGGATGGTACACCCTTCACTAGAATTGAGCTAAACCTGTTGGCTGTTGCCATATCTATGGATAACCTTCTATTTATGCATGATATATTTCTTGTGGTCTATGTATGCAGTGTAGTCCTTTTTCCCTGTTGCAGTCACGTTCTTCATCACATGGTGGTTTATTCAATTTGTTGATGGTTTTTCAGTCCCCTATATGCCCAACTTGGAGTTGACATATTTGGTAATCCTTGTACAAATACTTCAAACTTGCTGTATATGGTGATTGTAAACTAAGGAAAGGCTATATGTGTATCTCTTATTTTATTCTTGAGGGTATTTTGTTGACTTGTCACCCATATAGTGGTGCCGTGAATGCGATCACCCATAGTCCTAAGAAATATAGGCTCTTCAACAGAGTTAATGGAAAAGTTTGCACTATGTTTTGGTATTGGAACTTTGGCTCTTTGGCAATATAATATTGAAACTTTGGAAATTTGGTGGAATTCATATTTCTGGTTGAACAAATGCTTATTTATTTTCATGGTCGGTTGCAGGTCTTGGATTTTTGACTTCTCTGGTATTCATATTTCTGGTTGGAATATTTGTTTCTTCATGGGTTGGTTCAACCATCTTCTGGGTGGGAGAGTGGTTTATAAAGAAAATGCCATTTGTAAGGCATATATATTCAGCGTCGAAACAAGTCAGTACTGCAATTTCACCAGGTTAGGCAGATTATTTTGCATGTAATTCTGTTTTTATAAGTATGATTTAAGATATTTTGCACAAGAAGATTTCTTATGTAATTTATCTGTTGACAGATCAAAACACGACAGCTTTCAAAGAAGTTGCAATAATTACCGTCATCCACGAATTGGTGAATATGCGTTTGGATTCATAACATCAACGGTGGTCCTTCAGGTATTTGATCTTCTATATATAGAAAAGTTGCTGGAGCAGAATTCACATTCTATATATAGAAGTTGCTGAAGCAAAAAATTCATCCTTCTAGTGCCAGTATGATGCTTTATAAATAAAATCAACTGCTACATGCTATTAACTTTTGATTTTGTCATGTCATACATGCATTCTTCCCTTTGACGTGGATGTACTTTTCTTATTGCAGACTGACAAAGGCGATGAAGAACTGTGTAGTGTGTATGTGCCTACAAATCATCTATACATTGGTGACATATTTTTGGTGAACTCTGAGGAGATTATAAGACCAAATTTATCCATTCGAGAAGGAATTGGTATGGTAGTTTTGTTTCTACTATGATGCCTAAGCCTCTCCATATTATTATGCCATGTGGCAACTTTCCTTGAAATTCTTGTTACTTGTTTTCCCATCTAGTCAATTTTGCACTGCAAATACAAATCCATTAATTATTGCTTGCTAGGATTGAGATACCAATATATTATTCATTCTTTTGGTTCCTGCAGAAATAATTGTTTCAGGAGGAATGACCATGCCTCAGGTGATTGCATCACTGGAGCCTATGCCGCTGGAAAAGCCAGAACATTCGTCTAAATAGAATGACGTGATGTAACACAAGTCACATGCAACCAGGTAAAAGTTTCCAGCCTATATAACCTCAGCTGGTGTGTTGCATGTTTACTGATATTGGGCTTGTGCATCAAGCAGATAGCATGACCTGTGAGGCACGATTCGGTGCCTTGGCCGTATGCTTACCATGTGATTTGGATTGAGGAGCAACTCTGCTGAGCCATCGTGGCATTCCAAGCACAGGGAAGCATCGTGTTGATGCTCTGGGATACGATTGCCTCACTCTTGTTGACTCGTTGTGCACTGACTAGTACTTGTCCAAAATGTTAACGTCTATGCGTGAGGTGTGTTGAGTGATTAAATTCGTTTACAATTGTGCGCTGTACAACATCTTACGTTACAAAGAGCACACAACTCTGACAAGATTTCTTCTTTCATATTAACATTCATGTTTGTTGATTTGTTTTGTATATTGTAATAACATGGTACGTGTCTAACTGGATGTGAATCAGCTGTACGCAGAAAACCAAAGAGTCTGTAGTCATAAGTGGGGCTTTACCTGGACCAATGAATCACTATTTTTGAACTTATCGTATAGTGGAGCTAAGCCAAGTGACAAGGCTCAACATGCTAGGCGAACATTTATTATTATTATTTGCAGAACCAGGATACGCACTTGTGCTACGAACTACGACGATCGAGCAACATTAAGGCTTAAACCGGGACTTGCTTCAGGAAGGAGGCGACAATCTCTTTGATGTCATAGCCATAGGTGAGGCCGTCCCTGCCATCAAGGTAGAAAATCTCTAGCATCCTTGTCATATGTCAACCAACCATTGCAGCGCTGGCTGCAAGTGCATGGTGCGGTCTAGCTCCATACACGCCCAGTTTATCCTCCTCCAAGCTTGCTCCACCATTGTTTTGATAGCCGCAATCGCCGCCTCCCCGTTGCACCATGTTCCTTCATGTAGCTTTCCACGGTTCTAGAATTTTATGATAAATTAGGAGTAAAACAAATGACATTTGTAACCCTAATAGGCTAATCGCAGTTGGGTTGACATTTAACAATATGCACTAAAAATAGATACACAAGATGTTTCACGTTCTATGTTTTATATTTAATAATGGAGGGAGTAATTCCAACCTTACAAACCCACAAGTTTACAGTCATTAGGCTTAAGATTTAACAAAAACCTGCAAAGAGCGCTAGAGAACTTAAGCTCAAGTCATTAGACTAAAGATTTAACCCAAATTCAGAAAGAGCACTAGAGAACATAAGCTCAAGATCTCGAGCAGAACCTTAAATGAGGATCCCTACTTTTGATTTTGATCTTCTTTTTAATTTTTGGCTTACACCCAGACAGGCATTGGACAGGCATTGGAGTAGCTCTGTCTTGTTATTATGCCACCTTCTCAGACAATACAGCAGCATTTGACCAGTCGTCTCTCAGACTCATCCCAGGAAATTTGATCACTGAGGTCCAGGTAATCGTAGCTTGGCTTACTAACACACGATGCACCTTCAAAAGACTATGTTTTCAGTAATATTCGCATACTTGAGTAGTTCAGTTTTGAACAGCATATATGGTAGTATAAGAAAGCTTGACAGCCAATTCCACAGTGGTCCAAAGTTCACGCCCTTTACAACAGATATAGATTTTGACTAATTTTACAACCTTAAGCCTCCTGCTCATATAAAGACCAAAATCCCCACGAGACAATTCACGAAGACTCCATGAGGGTAGAAGCATTGTCTACTCGAACTTGTATGTATTCTGGTGGTTTCAATCATCCACAATTAAAGTCTCAACTCTTCAGATGTTACTACAAAGCTTGCCCCTCATCATTAATCAATGGCAATTATGAGGAAACCAACTGAGATATACATCAGGAAGACAGGATATAGGGCCAGAGCTTTTCTCCTTGGGTTAACAGCAGCACTCATGAATGGATAGGCAGCCCAGGAGCTCCATGCCAATGTGATTGTCACCACGACAATCTTTAGTATGACATTGTCCTTCAGCATGCAAACTAGAGCACCAACATCCAGTGGAAACAGGCAATAGCCAAGAAGACTCAGGCTTTGGAAGAAGATGATGTGTCCACCCTGAAAAGTGATTGAATAAATAACTGTAGAATACTAGGCAGGTACTTTGATTAGCACAGGGCAATTGCTCCCCAACAGCCATGTGCATATGACCGTGTTTTGTGTGTTGAAGAAAAAGGTCTTACCAGAAGCAGAACATTCAAGGTCAGAATTATAGCCCCAGCTGCCAGGACAGCAAATGCAACAGCAAATACTTCAGACTACAAGGACAAACAAAACAGGATCATTACTTTGCACATTAGGAGCTATAAAATTCAAATATTCGACTAATGATAGATGTGATAGAGCGAACCAGAAACACACACTAACATGCCAACTGAGAGATTGAAACACAAGCTTACATGTAAATGGTTTGTTCAGCTTGCAACTATGAAGATTCAATGTAATACAGACAATTTTCTACCTGCATGTTTTCTTCTATATGATGTGCCACACAAATGTGATCAACACTAGAGCCTCAGTGACCATGTCTTATATTTGAACATAGTACAAGAAGCAGCAAAAGAAAATGGTACTTTTGGAATATTTCTGTTCATTCAGGATATCTTGTTCTATAAGAACTAGGGGAAATACCAACCAAGTATCTAACAAGCTATACTACCAACACAGCTATTGCTTTTGAGTAAAATAGTAGAGAAACATCTTGTGCAAGAGAATGCAAATAAATTTGGTTTTGTCCAGGCAACCATAAAATTGTATACCTAATTGTGTGTGTGTGTGTGGGGGGTGGGGTGGGGGGGGGTGGCAGTTGTATACCTAATAACTATATATAAGAACTAGTGAAGCTTTCACCTAATAACCAAGATTGTAGTTTCTGCTGCATGAAGTAGTTCTTTAGAATTTTTGTTGTCATTACTCATTACTAACGCAGAATCAAGCTCCAGACTCTCCTTTTTTTTTTTAGGTTAGGTATGAAGGCATAGTTTGGCTAGAACACTACAGACAGTTAAGCTTAGCCATTGTGGTGTGATACTTCCCAGTTCATTATCCATTTTGGGACTAACAGCATGACACATTCTGAGAAATCAACCCAAGCAGAGTAAGTGACATCAGATTGACACTTTAACTTGCACAGGTGCAAGGGAGTAACTGATTAGTATAAGAAACTAATTACGATGGTAGAGGTATGAGATGTGATGCACATGCAACATTCAGCATGCGCCACTTAAACAATCACATGATAAGTATCCTCCTTGCTTTGAACCATATATGAATCAGAAGACAAGGTAATACAATACAACACTCTGGGTGATTGCTAACAATATCCCCATGTTATATTATCTTAAGACATCATAACTATCACCGCAACGGAAACATTGACCTTGTAAATGGTAATTGCCTACCTCCTAAGAATACTTCACATGCTGACATGTACCCAGTTTAATTAATGTTACAGTCGACCTGTTTTCTGGTGTACAGTATTTGATGAAAATGAGAACTGCACAGTTTGAACTAGTGGTATATCATGAAACTCTTCAGAATAGATACTACCAACGCAACAACTAGATCCATACAAAAGCGAGCACCAGATCTCGTTGCAGGAGGAAGTGAGTACCTTCTTCACGGAAGCCGACCAGGAGAGCGTGAGGCCAAGGAAGACGATGAAGAAGAAGGGACCCCACAGGTCCCAGTCCCTGAGCGCCTTGCCAGGGTCCTCGCGGTAGGGATTGGGGAAGACGACGAGCTTGAGATTGCTGACGATGCGTGCTAAGTCTCGCTTGACGGTGTCCCATACCGGCTCCGTGAGCGTGTTAGGCGGAGGCCCAAACCCGTCCGCGCCGATGGGGACGGAGACGGACGCGGGAACGGGGGAGACGGAGACGGAGATCGGGATGGAGGCGGGCGGGAGAGGCGGCTTCGTGGGGACGGGCGCCGGCGCCGGCGAGGAGGATACGGGGATGGAGGCCCGCGTCGGAGACGGCGGCCGCGCGGGGAGCACGGTGGCCGGGGATGGCGCGGCGTGGATGAGGCTCTCGATCTCGTCCATGTCGGACTGCGCCGACGAGGGGTGGAGCGGGATCGTGTCGCCGTGGTTGTGCGACATGGCGGCGGGCGTGCGGCGGAAAGCGCGCGAGCGCGCCGGCGAGGGGAGGCGGATCTGAGGGGCCGGTGAGAGATCTCGCGGGAGGGTTGGTGCGGGTTTGCGAATTGCGGGTGCGTGCCGGCCTGCCTGCGGCGTGGGCGTGGGTGTGTGTGACGCTAGCGACTAGCCTAACGAGGGAGATGCGAGGTCACGTGAGTGGGTTCGGCTGCTTCGCCGTGAAGGCCGCGAGCGGCCGTACGGTGGAAGCGTCGGTGACTCGGTGGTCAGCCTTCGATTTTTAATTGACGTTATTTTGGTGTACTAACTTCTTTGAGCTTAAAATTTCTGCGAAAACTAGTTGAAAATGTACGTGTGGTACGCAAAGTATTTATGTTTAGACACTCAAGTCACTTAATAAACAATTAGACACTCAAACCGATTAGTCACTCGGTCATTCAGCGAATTTGTTACTTAAGGCCACGTTTAGTTGGCTGAAAATTTCTTAAAAAATTGTAAATTTTAGACTTTCTCTCCATCACATCACATTAAATGCACCCAAAAAGACATATGTTCGGAAAGCGGTAAATGTAGGTAAAAAAATACTAATTACATAGTTTTGTTGTAGATCACGAGAGAATCTTTTTGGCTAGTTAATCCATAATGGACAATGTTTACCACAAACAAACGAAACGTCTTCTGGTGTGTGCTACAAGAGAGTCGAAAAGTCACTTTTGCTAAAATTTAGCCATCTAAACAAGGCCTTACTCCAATAGACCAATATTACTTGGTGTTTAGTTCCCCTTTCATCTAAAAAAAAAGGTTTTGGTCCATTATTTTGCACAATGGAACTAAACATTATACAATTTTTTTTTTGCAAAAATGTGGTTATTCTCTATTTTGGATGTTGGTCTCAAGAGTCCAAAAAAAAAAAAAAAGCTTCCCACCCCCACTAGCACCATGAAACATTTGGTATTTTGGATGGAAGTAAACACACCTAAAAACTTTGGCATTTGCATATCATTCCAAAGTATTTAAATTTGTCATTTGCATTTATCGTTCCAAAGTACTTGGCATTTTGTATTTTGCATTCTATGGGCAACTAAACACAACTTTAATCACTTTGTCACTCGCCATTCATGTACTCGTCACTCGGCTCAATCACCACTCGGAGTTTGGTCGGTCGTTTCTATGGCCGATAAATCGACCGATGCTAATTTATTGTGAAGAAAAAATATGGTAGCATAGGCGATAAGTCGGGCTGATAAGTTCAAACGAACATGAGGAACTATGAAGCATTATAACAAAATAAATATATTTATGTTTAGATAGTAAATAATGGTGTTCTCTTCTAGTCTTCTAGAAAGCTTGAGCTCTCATCAAATTGCACGTTTTGTTATTTTCGCGTGCCATGAATAGAAATAACTTGTGTATGCAGCTTCCAAAGAGATATACTCTACTGGCCCATTAGCTAACCTGGACACCAACGTCACTGTTGGAAAAATCAATAGAAATCTCAAACATAGTTAGTTAGAGGTCTGTTTTCTAGGGCCCAAAAGATCAAAAGGAAAATGAGATTCAAGATCTTAAAACTCTTCAGTTTGAGGTTAACGCGGCACAACCAGGAAAAAAAAAAAAGGAATGAAAATATACTCCATTATAAGATAAAAAGCAAACTAAAAATTGTAGGTTTAAATTGAATTTTCAATGCTTTATCGCTTCCAATACTTGTGTGCAAATACGTTTTCAAATTTAGACATTGCACAAAAGAAATGATCGCATGCAAAAAAAGAATTTGTTTTATATATATTCTATAATTCTTTAACAAATGTAGCAGATTATACCACATTTTCGCAGTCGTGGTTCTGTAGCCATACACTCATATTGGAATGGCACATCGGGGCACAAATTTCAGACCTACCAGCAAATTCTGAATAGAACTGTAGCTGCCCAAACATTTACAATGGCGTCAATCCTTTTATTGCATCCACAAATACAATGAGGACGAAACCAATTACCAATGGCTTATTCCAGCATTTATTTCAAGTTTAGAAAATTGGTGTGATCGAACTTTTCAACCCATAAATGAATAAATTGTACCTCTGCCTAGCATATAGACCACCGTACCTACAAATTGAATGGGAAACAACACTTCTCCAGGGCTCGAGAAAACCATTGGAATAAGTCTATGTGTTCTTCCTCTACATTTGCCGGTGGCGACAGTGGCAATTCTGATGGCAGGTGACGATGAAATGCATCTACAGCTGCTGCCACACCATCCTCATTGCCTATGGCTATCGCCAGTTCCATTGTTCGTGATTTTACCTTCAGCAAAGGACCATATAAATGAATTAATTAGCACAATGTGGCCTTATCAAAGCACAGAGTTCTGCATCAAAAACACTGTTGGCATACTAATGTACATAGAAGAATCAGATAAGTGCATCACATATAACCAGATGCATATAGTGAAAGCATAAGAAATAGGGCTACCTCTGGATCAAGCATGAATCTTATTGCATTTGATAGTGCCTCTACAGTAAGTTCTGCAATAGGTATAGGTGCAGGACCCACTCCTCGTGCATGAACTCTCTCGCCCCAGAAGAATTGGTCTCCAAAAAATGGCACTACGGCAGTAGGACACTGTCAAGGGTACAAAGAGTTGTCAAGAGCACTTACAAAGGATTGATGGTAGTCAATGCTATAAATGCTAATTGCATGCCACCATTAGGTTGTATGCTTTTTGCTTTACAAACAATGTAGATTATGCTGAACCTTTATATGGGCACCCTCAAGTGCTCTATTTTTCTTTAATTTAAGTGACACGTTTGCACAAAAAAAAACATTCATATCCTAAGGCCCTTATTATGATCGCTCAAACCTCTGTAGCACAGAGAATTTCATTCAGCAAAGAGATTAGCAGCTTACCCCAGCTATCATCCCTGCTGCTGTAGTACCTGCTCCACCATGATGCACCTAATAGTCGCACATATAATCTGATTAGCACATTGTATTCATATACAAAAAATATATTGGATAGAACAGCTAGGCACGCCTCCTCTAAAATTTGTCTAAGAACAGTTTGTAAGCTTCATGTCATGTACCAGACATGTATACATGTCTGACACAAGGCATAACTGATAACACCTCCCTGGCATGTCTGAAATAGTAAACTCACCACTGCAGCACACCGAGGGAAGAGCCAATCATGAGGGCAATCCTCCAAGATGAAGACATCAACAGGAACTTCTGAAACTGCAGTAGCAGGTTGATGAAATATAAAGAAGTTAGGCTATTCATGCTGTTCTATATACATCAGATAGCAATAAAAAAAAAACTGGATTATAGGAGAAGACTCTCCTATAACTTTGAAAATAAGAAGGTGCCAAGCTTCGAACCCGGATCGGACATCAGATAGCAATAGTAACAAAACTTCATCATGATCTGGTAAATGCAATGAAGGACTGAGTTGCAATGCAACAAATACTAAACCAGGTAACCTACAGCTTCCAAGATCACCCCAACCACGGCTA
Source organism: Hyparrhenia diplandra (assembly GCA_015847255.1). NCBI lineage: Eukaryota > Viridiplantae > Streptophyta > Magnoliopsida > Poales > Poaceae > Hyparrhenia > Hyparrhenia diplandra. The sequence goes on along the minus strand of JADLZK010000845.1, from coordinate 77,999 downwards.
ATGATTCCCCTTTGTCCAGTTTCTCTAAGTGCATCCAAAATGATAGCAGTGACTTTCTTCTCATCATCAAGAGGCTTCAAACATAACATAAACCAAGTTAGCAGAAATAAGATGGTAGCAGTTTCAGCACAACAAAAGGGAGACAAAGCATTTTGTAGAACATTATATCAACAAATAGTAACAGGATGGTAATAAACAATGAAAGAGGGGTTAATACAGGATGGTAATAAACAATGAAAGAACATTTGTTGGATTTGTTGGATGGTAACAAATAGTCACAGTGGTACGCTCCTGTCAAGAAAACAGCAAGTAGTACCTGACATGATCTTTGGTACTTTTAATACAGGTTGGTTATCAGTATTACTTTTAAAAAGACTCATATATCTATTATGCGTAAAAGCTAAAAAGCAGAATGACCATCCATTGAATATTATTGAGATCAAGATGGCAGAAATCATGCTTCAATGCAACAAAGAAACTGATATTTAACCTGCATAACTTTAATGACCTCAAGATAGATAGCATCATATATACATCATTCAGAAGTTGAGAGCTCCATGTATCAGCAGGCATTACAAATTCCACCCTTCATATTTTCATTTGGCTATCTACTCCATAAGATTCCCTCCCCATTTTTCAGCATACTCCAGCAAACTAGCCAAATCTCGCTCTCCATATCCAATTGATTATATTTTATTGGATAAACATGAATTGATACAATTTTCCTAGATTTTTTACAAATAGATGATGCCCTACAACAACTTAGCCTTTTGTCCCAAGTTAGTTGGGGTAGGCTAGAGATGAAACCCATAGGAAACAAGTATAAAAGAGACACAAAAAAAGGGCACAAGACAAAAAATAGATGATGCCCTAAAGTTCAAAAAATTAGAAAAACAGACAACTTTGAGGAGTTTTAATTTAAAGTCAGTAAGAAACTTTGCTAAATCCAGTTAAATGTGTTCTCTGTTATTTATTCTACTAGTAAAAATAATAGGAGTGATCTTAAGACCTTGATATGTCACCTTTTTGAATTTATGAAAGAGGAGCATATGAATGAAGCTTTGAAGCAAAACACACCAGCCTTAGCTGTCAGACTCAAGGAATGGACGATAGTGAGGCATGCTGACCAGCAAAATTTAGCTGCCCACACTCGCACAACAGCGTGCCAACAGGGCTGGTGATGGCATTTGGTAGTCTGCTGGATGCTCTGTGCTATAGATCCATGGTGTGTGCTGAAGTAAGCAATAGGAGGCAATCTTTTCTAAAGAAAATTTTTGCATTCTTTTTCTTGAACACGCAGGAGAGCTGCGTATCATTATATTAAGAAGAATAGAGGGGTGGGTTTAGAAACCCAATACAACCACACACACACTCTTTTACATCTGATCTCTCTCTCACACACACACACTTCTCAACTTGACCCAAGACCACTAGAGAGGAACTCATGTATTGACTGGCTCTAGAGCAAGGAGATTGGATATTCCCCGAGCTCCGGCCAACCTCCACAGGAGCATCTCATCTTTTACTGAAACCAGAACACTACTTAGGCTCGGTTGAATCTCATCAAACACACAGCGATTACGGTGATTCCAAATGGACCAAGCTCCTAAAATGATGATGGACTTGAGACCCTTTTTAGTGTAGTTATCAATGCCAGAGTTTGTGCTTGCCCACCAAGCATCAAAGGAATCGTTTTCAGGCTGGGGGAGAGGTCCTGCAGGCCGACCTTATGGGGTCATACATGTAGTGGTACTAGAAAGCTCTGTGGGTTGTCTTTGTGGACTGCCAGTTCAGTCATATGTTTCAGACTGTAATAAGTTTGTTTGTCCTGCCTTCTCCTAGTACAGCAAACTCTTAAGCAGAGTTGTTGGCTTGGAGGAAGTAAAAGGCCTTCCTCTCGTCGCCTTGTGTTGTTCTTTCCTTTCCCTGTTTTCTGTATCTAACTCTTGTATTTCCATTTTTGATAAGGGAAATGGGGAACAGACTCAATTCAAACAATATATATCAGCCATAATTACTGAAATAAAATTCTTCCCTCATAGAGTACATACCATGCTACCAAAACCAATGTATATTGGCTTGGGCCCCTGTTGAAGCCACCGTGATAGTTCTGGTGGTGGTTGATACTTTGTTCCAAGATTTAAGAAGCAATATCCCACAACATCCACTAGAGGACCCCAATCTGAAGAGGACAAAACATCATTAAAAAGGTCTTAATGTAAACTCGATTATGGTAGCACAGAAACAGTGTACTAGTTATGAAATTCATAAATTAATTTGAATGCCATCAATGTGTATACATCTAACAAAATTGATACATGCAGAAACCTGCGTGGTCTGGATAAGAGAGAACATGGCACATGACTTCTCTTGTGTTCAGTTCTGTACAATATTACAGAACGGTATATTCATCTAGCTTTGCATACGCACAAGAAATATTTTATGCCCTAAAAATCATGTGAAGTCTTTGGTCAATGTTGTTTGTAGGGGCACATCAGCAAGGCTACACATGTACAAAATCATCGGACAGTATTGTTTCTAAGATACAATTCTGCGGGATACATTACATTCAGTGCTACCTGTACCTTCTGCATTTAAATTCACTGGGGCACATTATGTTCACACTTTTGAAAAAATATCAAGCAATTTCAGTTGAATTAAGTGATATAAGTAGCTCGCATCATGAAGCCAAATAAAGTAAATTCAGATTACCTTTTGGCTTTGGCATAAGTTGAGGGCTCCACATGTATCCAGTAGGTAAGTGTGATATAGATCCATGGTATGTGCTGAAGTAAGCAATAGGGGGCAAATTTAATTTCTTCCTGAAATCGTTTATGAATCCCCTGAGCCCCACCAAACTATTAAATCCAGAATAAGATATGATAGCTGAACGTGAGAGGTGCAAAGATGTCAGATTATTTTCTGAAAAAAATTAGAACAATTGTACCTTCCTATGTAAACAAGAGAAAAATCACACATTCAATCTAGAATAGTGAAAAGGTGGAGGTGGTAATACCCTATAAGTTGCACTTTGAGGCATCCGTGCCAATGGATGTGGGAATTCATTAGTTGGCCTATCAACAAATGCTAGCAGTTAGGAAAAACATACATAACAGAACCATCCATAAACGTTAGTTCAGAAATACGTACAATCTCCCACAAGCATATCAAACATATATTTATTGAAGTTTGTTGTAAAAAAATATAATTAGTAAAGTCATATTTCTTTATTTTTTTACAATGTATTCTCTTCTAAAAATATATTTATTTATTTACAATGTAACTCAGGAATCTATGTGGCATTATTTCCGTCCTGAGGTGACCATATTTGCATGCCAAAATGAGGGAAGCTAACCTGCAAGAGGCAGTAATACTGATAGGCATAGGAACATTCTATAGCAACACAAAAATTAATATTAGGTTAACGTGCCCTTCAACTTTTGTTGTTTATCTTGTCAAGCTTTACTCTATGGTGCTTAGGAAAGTTGTTAGCAGTTCCACAGTGATGAAAAATAATGTAGAAATCTACACAGGGATAAAAACTTCAATTTGCTATAAATATTCCATTCTGGAAGATTCATCGGTACATACTTACGTCCATGGAAAAGTGAAGAAGATATGAAGAGGTGCTCCAAGTGCTTCTGCGATATGCAGATGACCTGAAAGTCATATGATTTGTTAGGAACATAAAACAATACGATTCAGAAATGAAGTTGGTAGCCCTATTTTATTTGGACAGAATAACTTTATGGCCAACTTCAGACACTGATGATTGTGGTACAGATTTAAAATGTGAGCAAGCACTAAAAGAAGGGGTACTATGCTTGAAGATGTTATGGAATAGGGCAATCTAGAAGTACCGGCTGCAAATGAGATTGATTCTTGAGAAGTTTCATGGGCTGACAAAACCAGAATTGCTAAACCAAAAGGCAGTAATATGCCATGGTCTTAACTCTTATATGGATTAGTAAATCTAATTAAAGGCGGGTAATTGAAGCATTATGTTTGGTTGGTGAGTAAGAAATTTCCATAGTAATCAGAAGAAAGGAAAGTCTCAACTTCAGGTATAGGAGAAAAAAGAGGTCATATATATTGGGAATTATGGTTTTACTAGGTAGGAGAACATGTCAAAGTTAGAAACAAGAATGCCCCTGTTACAGCCACAGGGAAAAAACATTGGATTTGTAATCAAAGTTGATTAAACCCCTGTTACTTTGTCTTATGGTCCATAAGCATAATTTCTATCATCATAGTGTTTCATAAGCCCCACCCTTATGAAACTCCAAGTGTACCAAGTGCTAACAAGATGGAAAAACACATAATGCCACATTGTCCTCTGTACACTCCACCAGCGCAGCCATATTGTCAGCTCAGGTGCTCGCTCCTAAAGGTGGGGGTTCAAGAAATATTAGGATGAAAGACCCGAGGATAATGGGCAAATATTAGCATAAAAACCACGTTTTTGTTTCAAAATTTATTAAAGAATGTTGAAATTTGGTGTAAAATAGCAGTGTCATGATGGTCAGACCCACCATAAGCAGGAGGATTCGCAATTATTGCCTGAGCTCTGAAAGGTGTTCCGGTATCCAAATCAGGTTCTGTGCATGCAGGTAGAAGTGAGAAGATGATTTCCTTAAGCTGCTTTCTTTGAACGGCAATCTCTGTTGGTGCAGCCAGGAAAAAAACCTTTGTTTTTTGTCATATCTGCAGTTGAAAGTGCACCCGTTAATCAAAATTGAGTACGTAGGACACAAGCATCATTATATCGGTTTAATTGAATAAAGAATCGATATCTTGTCCTTAAATAACAAGGTGTTATTTCATTCATTAACAAACCACGATACAATTTTTTTAGGCTCTTCAACAATTTTGACTTTTTTTTTTTCACACATGCAGGTGAGCTGTGTACTGTTATATTAAGAAGAAAAAAATAAGCATGATTAGAATAATAATAAAGTGAAGAAAAATGACCAAGTGGCGCTTTCTAGTTGGTTGCTTTTTTTTAATAGAGTAAGGAACCGAGGTGACTATAATTATCTCAGCAAATTAGACAGCGTTGAATGCTCTTTATATGAGTAGAAAACCCAATATTCAAGATCAAAGAGTATTTAAGCCATACACTGAGCCATGACCCGAGGATCACCACCCAATGGGTAAAAATCAATGCCAGCTGACTTCACAAAAAATACGGAAATTGACATGAGTTGCCAATCTAACATAATGACCGAATTCCTGCAGAAAAATTGCAATATTCAATTCAAGATACAAAACCATGAATTTGAAAAAGAAGTTAGAGACTAGAGTTTAAAAAAGTCAAGAGAAAGAGAAGTGTAACAATATTACAAAGTCATCATATTGTTTCTTGATGCGAGTAAAATTAGAGGGTGTCGTATCATGACTGTTTGATATTCTGATGTCTTGAATGTAAACTCAAATATTTTTAAGTTTTGTGAACACCTACTGGGAATTGAACTGAGCGCCACAGTGGAAGATACCAAGATTGACCTCTCTATTGTCAGAATCCAGTCAAATACAAAAAGGGGCCATGTTCAATCCACGAAAAATATTTAATGGGAACTGTATCATCTAAAGATTTTGAAGTAAGCAAGGCAAACATAGATTTGCAGTTAACTTAGGACAGTAAGCAAGATTAATCCCGATTTCAAAACAAATCAGAGGAAATAATGATAACTTTACTCTTGGTATACTTGACTGCATGCTCGAAAAAGTGAATTAAAAAGCTGCATTTTCCAGAATCCCGTTATATATCAGTGTGCTGCACAATGTTTTTATTTTCGGAGAGCCTTAGTCTCTCTAGCAGGTGCTTACAGGTTCACCTACCTGCAGTCGTTTAGCTAATGCTATAAAGGCTGTACATCCCCTCGGGTTCCAACTACAAGTATAGCAATCTTCAGCTTTGGGACTGACTTGGTGATTCCAGGTGTAACTTCTTCAATATCACGTGGTACATAACCAAAAGCATCAATCTCTGAGAGTTCTGAGGCAACAAGAGCACTGCGTGTCACATCTACCTCCACTGTACCATCATTCTGGATCTTTACCAGCCTTTTTGGTTATCTTTATCTGGAACACCAAATAACAATGCATAGCGATAAGTATAACATAAGTTTGAATAAACACCAAATAAAAGGAGACGCGCATGTAACTTTCAAGACAAAATTTCTCTTTTTTTATGGAAATGCTGTTCCTGAGTTTCACAAGTGCTTCTGAACTAAAACAAAATACTCGGTAAAACCATTGTTTAAAAAGACCTCAACATTTACCGGCTTAAATTAATAAAGAGTGGGGTAGCAGAATTACATGTGCGGAGGCAGTACTAAAGTCAACTGGTTTCTTGCAACAACATAATGAAAACATTACGAAAGGATGGAGTATACTGGTAGTGATACAGTGATGATTGCAATTAGATATCACGCTGCTTGTGAAGACTAGCATTCATAAGAGACCAACTCTCAACATCAGAAAATCAACAGGACCACTGTAGTACTGAGATTGAACAAATAAACAGACAGTATCCATGCACATGCATTTTTTAGATAAATGGACAACTTTTTTATCAACCATGCAACAATAATAAATAATAAATAGATAAATAAATAAAGTGTGTGCGTTGATATGCCTACCTTATCATTTTCTGATAGCATATCCAAAGTGAGGTCACACTTCAGCAACCTATCAGAGTATGACCTTACAAAAACGTTTTCTTGCCCTTTAAAGGTACCAGAAGTAGCAGTTGTCGATTTACTATGCCCAAGTGCTGTAGAAGAAAAAAATGTGTAATGTTTCAGAGCAGAAAAAATAAGCATTTTAGAACTCTCTAGTAGAGTTCTGATGCACTGTTGTACCCACGTCAATATATTTGTTCCACTATTTTATTATATCAAATTCCTCTCTATTTTTACAAAATAACAGTATAGAAATACGGCAGCCTTGCTTTACCATTTTATACAACTTATTACAATACATCATGCAATCACATAGCTGATTGAAAGATTAACTGCAGCAGATGGCGTAGTGTTCAGTAACTTGCTTTTCAAAATGAAGGAGCACACTTCTACCTCCACTGAAATTCAAACCATAGTAACTTTGATGCAGATGTGTGGCAATAACAACGCACGACATGACTAGCATGAAGAAAGCAAAGCCTAGCCAGTATTGTGATTTGCGGCTGCCAACAAGACCGCGTGACAGCAGCCACAAAACAGCAACCCTCGTCATATATAAGTTTGCTATGGTTCATTCTTACATGTTACATCTACAATCGTGAATTTTTAGTCCCAAGCAAGATGGGTAGACTAAATTAAAACCTGACTAAATCTTAAACCATAGCAGTTCTCTATCAGACATTTCATCGCACACCCGCATTGGCATGGCACTAAACTTGGCCATCTCATGTTTTCCCTTCACGAAACTTACCACACGTAACATCTCAGTCTCCACGTTTACATAGTACACTCATGCTACTACTGAAATCCTCATTCACAAACCCACCTGAAACAAACATAACAGTCTGGAGACCGTACCTGGCTGCCGCGACGAGACAAATAACTCATCGTCATCAACCGATCCGGAGAACCTGGCGTCCATGGACCTCAGCACGAATTCCCCCATCCCCTCCGCGAAGGAGGAGGATGTGCCCAAGCCGGCAGCCTCGGCGCCGCCCTTCCGCCTCCGAACGCCGCCGCCCACTACCGTCTCCTCCCACTCCTCGCCGTTGATCCCCATAATCTGCGATGGCGAGGTTGCAACAAGCCGCCACAATATGACAAACTACCAGTGCTCCCGGGCCCCGCCGCCATTGCTGGCGCTCGCGCCGCCAGAGAGTTCAAACCCTTGGAAGTGTGGACTCGCTGGTGCCTTGGTGGGCAGAAGACAGGCGGGGACGTGCCAGTACGAGGTGTCCGTGTGTCGCCGAGAAGGATCGGAGCGTGGGTGGGGCCAAGAGGCAGCACCTCGAGCGCGCGGCGTGAGGCCGGAGGGGGAGACTGACGGAGTGACGGGTTGAAACGGGTTGTGGGGTGCCGTTCCACGGGAGAGGGACGGGGTTCTGGGCTGGGAGCCTGGGAAATATCCTGCCGTAGGTTGTTCGATGAACCGTAGATTGATGACTTCGGTGCATGGACTCAGAGCATATAGGTGGTTCAGTGGAGAACTGAAGATGGTTTTGGCCTTTGATTGCCCTTTGAGACGTTGCAATTGCAACCCCGACGCAGCAGTGAGTACGGTGTGGTTACGTTTGGTCAGAGCCCATAGAAAATTGCCTCGCCCAGCATTCAACCAAATTAAATCTCTACAACATAAAAAAGAACAAAAACTAAGACTATTTTTGGTGCGACATATGTTTTGGTTTCCATCACTACGCCTCCCATGCGAAACCAGCCCCGCTTCCTCTCTCCCCACGCAAAAAAAAAAACACGATCAACAACGTGATTAGAGGAGAGAAAAAAAGAAAAGATTAGTCCTGGCCATCTCACATTACCCTCGCATGCAACACTCTAAAAAAAGGAAAGATTACGCCATGCAACACCGTGATTCCAAAAAAGAAAATATTACACCTGACCCTCTCACCTTGCCCGCATGCAACACCGTGATTAAAAAGAAACCTTCCCTCGCACAGCATCAATCGCGCGCTCCTTCTTCTCTACATAAAAAAACAACTGCACCTCCCTCTCCTCTCTGTAAAAAAACCCATCCACTCCCTCTCAATCGATTTATAAAAATACGTTAACATCTACAAAATGCGCTACCGAAATAAATGATATGGTCATTTGAAAAAATGATATGACGTATCTAACAAACTTGGTTCCATTGTACATGTTTGTGCACTTTTGTATAAAATTTAAGTCAAAGATAGATAAATCTGACTTATTAGAAAAAGTAAAATGATATATCTGAATCCCGCGCGTAAAAAGAAAACCGTGACGTGCTACCCTTCCCGCTCCGTGAGAAAAAAAAAAAAATTGAAAGGTGAAATCCATTGCGATTTCAAAAACAAGAACATAATTTTGTCAATCATGGACACCCTTCATTAGGAAGGCAATGTTGTGATTTGAGGAAAGAAAAAGAATCTACATCTACCTGATACGTGTGATCGGCCCACTCGAAAAAATAATTACGCATGCAAGGAAATCACGGACAACAAAGAAAGTGTACTAATCGGTTGACAAATAAAGAACACAATCAAGGAGACGGATTACTCTCCCCTACCATCCAAGCATGCATACATGCAAGGAAATCACATACAACAAAGGAAGTCTACTAATCAATTAACAAATAAAGAACATAATTAAGGACACGGATTACTATTAGTGTGTTTCTATATAAAACTTGTGTGTTTGAAATGTTATTTTAATATTATTGTTTAATTTCATAGTACTGTTATTTTATCATGTGATCCATATGTTTTTATATAAAATTTAATTATCCCGTAAAGAACGCATTTTTTTTGATGCGATGCTAGTTAAATTAAATGTTTAAGATTGTTATTTGAGTATATGTTTTGTTTTCTTCAGCCACCCACCTCGCTCGTCTTGCTCACTCATACAAGAGTATTTAATTTATTTATCTTTTGCTAGCCTAAAAACGCCATTTGGCATGCTTTTTGTTAGCAAGGGAAATTAAACTTGTCCATGTAGATCTTAAGGTACTATGGCTGAATATCCAAACAAACAATCTAGCAACACATCCTTACTTGGGAAGGGTGGCGAATCTTAAGGAAGGTATCATGGAAAATTAACATGGTCATAGGAGGAAAAATGCACGCGTTTGTTATCGCCGACTAGGAAAAGGTCACAAGAGAAAGAAATGGCATGAGAGAGGTCACACTTGGTCGCACACAAGCCTCACCCGTAGTGTCGAGGAGCAAGGACCCTCCATCGTCTAGTCTAGTCTAGTCATAATTAGGTTTTGCCCTATGGGCTACAAGAGGATATCACCTTTGTTGATTCATTGCCAAATCTTATTTCTTACACAAAATTCCAATACAAATGCCTAAGCCCAATATTTTTTCATGCCATTTTGTTTTTTGAAGGTTGATGGGACTCGTGGGGACAATCATGTCTTCCATTTGGATTTATATGTAACTGGCTCGCTATATGACTAGATTCCATCTCATGATAGAGGAAAGTTATTTAGACTTGCAATTTCAGCAAGACTAGTACTTTCAAATTTTTGGGGAGTACATGTGTCACTATATATATCACAACGTTTCCAAAATTGTTGGACCATGTCGTTGTGGATCATTAAAGGGTGATGTTCCATCAAAGGCTGTTTGCATTGTTATACTCTCAATTTAACAGAATCTCTTCCCAAATATTTGAATCTGGTTTTTACTCTTTTGTTCCCAAACAAATAAATAAAGGGAAGATTATCATTGGCTCATTGCAACTTTGCCAAGACGACAATTTTTACATCATCGCGCTGGCGGAGTTGCTATCGCCGGTGGTTTTCCTCGACACACCCTCGTTCGAGGTGGATACTACTACCGGATAGCAAGGGCAGTGTTCAGTTGCCACCGGATACGTATTTGCGTTAAATGTAGGTAAATAAAAACTAATCGCGTAGTTTTGGTTGAAAAGACCAGTGATCGGATAATAATTACCAAATACAAACAAAGCATACGATTTCACCAACCAAACACCTTGAACTGCCAGTGCCAGCATACGAGCGATGAAAAAGGCCGCCTGTGTCTAGCCGCCAAGTCATCGTTCGGACGCTGTCGCCCACAGGTAAAGGTTCAAAGGCGCGCGCCGCGTGGAGATGCTTCTAGCGCCCGCCCGTCCGTCCAGGTGTGGACTCGGCATGACATGACAACTCACCTCCATTAATTCGTCCGCTACGGAGCGGGGACGTGGGATCTCCTGTGGCAGCAACAATTCAACCCACGACCACGAAGCACTAGCACCGGACCACCCACCGTGCTCCGCGCCTCCGCTATGCTGAAAATCGCGACGCCGAACTCACAGACGACACGGCTCGGCGCCCGCAGGGGATCCCTCGTCTTATCTCCTTGCTATTACTCTGACACGGAACCTATCCGCAATAAACAATCCAGTGGGCCGGCCGGACTGCCGGCCCGCGCGCTGCCGAATGCCGATCGAGTCGGACGCCGGGGAGACGGTGAAGCCTGGAGGGCGTCATGCCCAGCTCCCCTCTCCCTCTAGTGACCGCGGCTATAAACTCCCCCGTCCCGTCGCGCACGCATAAATCATGTGTCACTCACCGGTGATCGGACTTCCGTAAACGCCACCAACAAACCTCTGACCCTTCTCGTTCTCGTTCTGGGGGCACGAGACGAGAGCACACGGCACGACACCAGCGAGCGCTTCCCCACGTTCCGAGCGCCTCGTCCCGTCCCGTCCCGTCCACCAAGCTCGCAGCTCGCATTCCGAGTTCCAGCCAGCCAACCAACCAACTGAACCAACAACCGCTCCTTCTCCTTCCTTCCTTCCTTCCCCTCGTCTCACCGAGGCTCAGAGCTGCGAGGGAGAGAGAAAAAATATAATCCGACGGAAGCGACAAGGGCGCGGCGAGGGCGGGGACGGGGAGGCGGGGGCGCCAAGCGCATGGCGTCGTCGAGGGTGATGCCGTCGTCGTCGCCGTCGCACACGGCCTCGGATCTCGCGCGCCTAGCGCAGGCCGCCAGCAGGCCCGGCGGCGGCGTCGGCGGGGGAAGCGGGCTGGGCTCCATGAACGTGGAGGAGCTGCTCCGCGGCATCTACGGCGACATGCCCACCCCGGCGCCGCCGCCCGTGTCGGAGCCCGAACGCCCGATGCCGCCGGCACCGGCGCCGGGGATCGCCACGCAGAAGACGGCGGGAGGAGGTGTGGAAGGAGATCACTGGCGGAGGTCCCAGCGGGGAAGCCGTGGCTGTGGCTCCCGTGGCGGCTCAGCCTGTCGTCCCCGCTGGTGGGGCTGTCGTCGCCGCTGGAGGCGCCGGCGGCCCGGAGATGACGCTGGAGGACTTCCTGGCCAGGGAGGGCGCGGTGACGGAGGACGAGGTTAGGATTTCGGGGCCCTCCGCGCCGGTCATGGGGTTCCTGGGCGGAGCGGAGGGCGTGGGTGTGCCTGCCAGCGGAGGCGGGAGGGGAAGGAAGCGGCAGCTCATGGATCCAGTGGATCGCGCTGCGATGCAGCGACAGAAACGAATGATCAAAACCGCGAGTCTGCTGCCCGGTCACGGAGAGGAAGCAGGTGGGTGCACTTTGCACAGATGTTGCATTTTAACGTGATTAAGCTTCGAATTCTGCGAATGTAAGTGGAGAATTTGATTGCCTTTTGCTCCGTTGCTGAAGGCCTATATCGCCGAGCTAGAATCGCTGGTAACGCAGCTCGAGGGAGGAGAATGCCGAGTTGTTGAGAGAACAGGTAACACTCGACTCTGACACATTCATGGGGTTTGCTGTATTTCTAGGATCTTTTTTTTTTTAGTGTCCATGATGACTAGTGAGTTGTGAGTTCAAACACAATGTCATTCTAACAGCACTTGGCGTTGGGATCTGCAGCCAAAATGTATCGTGGTGACACTTATCAGTAACCTTTTAGGACATCTGGATTCTTGACTAGTGGATAGCACATGGCCAAAACAAGCTCGCAACACAAAATCTTACACAAATCATGTGAACCATATATATTTTATACATTATACATGTAAAGTCCCAATGCATGAAGTATACGTAAATGTATAGTAACAGTTAGGGGCCCGTTTCTTAGTTCTGTTTACCTGTGATGTAAACTGGGTTCAATTTTTTTTTGAGAGAAAAACTCGCTGTACTCACCTTATGTTATTTTCCCCAACTCAGTTCATGCTATATGTGATCTGAATGTGTGCGAAAACCATTCTTTTCAGAGACCTTCATGAATGTTCATCTATATCTATATGCAAACATCTTACCTTCTAAATGATGTTCATGCATTTCAGGAAGAGCGGCACCAGAAGCGGCTTAAAGAGGTAACTTTCTTTGGCTCATGTTAACTTTACTATATTGCAATAAAACGGGTATGAAGTGCATATAGTTAGTTTATATGGCCCATTAAATTCAAAGATTATTGAAATTTGGTTGTATAGCATTGGAAATCAGTCTAGGATACAATACTTGAGAGTATTTAGTCAAATAATATACCACTGGAACTGCTGAACCATCACTACAGAAAGCATAAAGCAGCCTTTCATCTCAATTTAGCACTCATGTTCCTGAGCATGCGAAGAATTTCTTCAACGAGAACATACGTAAGGACCATAATCATGGTTAACAGACACTGTTCATGCTTAGAATAAGCAACTTCCTATGATTTCTCGAATCTGGAAGGTTTGGTATCCTTTGCCTATTTGACACCCAATGAGCTAACGTGCCAAAGGCTCCTTTGTTGCCGGCCAAAGTGGTTTGGCAAATAGATAACGTTTGATGTTGATAGCTTGCAATTGCGTTGCAGCAACACATGACAAGTGTGAGATTGTCCTTTTCATCTTTTACTTTCTCTTGGGGCCATTTGCTTCTCAAGATGGTGAACCGCGTACACCTGTGTTTTTAAAAAAGGCTGGAGCCTGCAATCCTGAAAGTACTCTGCTGCAGCCCCATGTGTCAAGCTGAAGCTGAATGCAATTAAATATCGTGTAGTTTTGTCACTATCAATAGGAGTTGGGACGGCGACGTTTTCTCAACACCGTTAAGGCAAAATAGTCAAATATGGAACTATGAAAGAAGCATATCGCATCGATCCACATCCATTTGGATGTTTTTTTGGGTGGGGATCCCATCCTTTTTCTTTTAGCATCCACTTTGTCTAATGGTGATCACTAGTTAAATGATCAATGATGGTTAGTATATTGTAGTAACTAGTACTCCCTCCATTCCAAATTATAAGACTTAGTTATACACTATGTCTAGATACAAAGTAAAGGAAATGTATCTAGAAAAGCAAAGTCTTATAATTTGGAATGGAGGTAGTGTTTGTTATCATGAAATTATGATTGGTAAGTGTTGTGCTGATTAGTGTACAAAACTGGTGGGTCAATCAGAGGATTACTAGTGGTAATTAATAGAATCTTTATTGTTAACTAGTAATTATTGTGACTATAATAATTTAGTTAACTAATCTCATTCTAGCCACCTTCCCTCCTACCAAAAAAATTGACTAACATATGCCCAAAAACATGAATGAATAGGATGATCCCATCCAGCCTTGTTTTCTAAGCACACTCTTTTTATGGCTCTTTAATTTGGCTTTGGATTTACTGAATTGAGCAAATGTTCATATGCTTTTCTTGGAGAAGCCGTTTTATATGTTTCTCTAAAGCGTACATTTGTTTGATGCAGCTGTTGGAACGAGTGACGCCCGTCATTTTGAGGAAAAAACCATCACAAGATCTTAGAAGAACGAACTCAATGCAGTGGTAGATTTGAGCCAAGCTCGGTCGCCGTCTCCTTACAGTTATAACATAGAATTTGCCCCTGTATGTCATTTTTCTATTTATATGCACCAACTTAGTTGTAGTACCCTAGCTGAAATAGCATGTGCAATTAGCCGACACAAAGCTTAAATGAAATCATATTATGTAGGAGTGCTCATGAGTTCTGGCCAAGAAAGGTTATTGTTCCTGTCTAGTCGTGTTTCATTCTTCCTGGTTTATTTTCTACATTTTCTTGTCGATATGGCAGGTAGGTTTAACAAGGAAGTGGACAGTCTTGCTCCAATAAGCAGACGTACTTGAAATTAAACTGAAAAATCATAATGCTACGTAGTCCAGTGGCGCCTACTTGTTTGTATGCCACCTTATCACAATTCAAATCTGTTTTTTCTTAGATAAAATTAAGCAGGCTTACTAAGTAAATTGAAACATCCAAATGCTACGGAGATTCCAGGGGCATGTACTTTGTATAGGGCAGCATATCACAATTCAATTTTTTTTCTTTGGTCTTCCGAATTTTGAATGTTGGTGCGTAAATGAATCATTAAAATACTCAATATAAAGTGCAAAGTTGACGTGATTCGATGACTGCCGATACTTTGCAATGCCGATAGTCCTTTAATAAAAGATTGCAATGATTGGTTATACTGATACTGTACAACACAACTTCTGGTGACTAAATTCAATTCGATTCAATTTGATGGATGGAATCTGGAATAATCATGTTTTTCAAGAACCATAACAGCTGATGAGCGTAAGCTACTCGGTACTGGAGAGTTGAGTACAGTTCCTCCTCTAAACATCGCGTTCTTACAGAAATGAAAAAAAAAAAAAAAGAACATACAAATGCCTTGCCTTGGTGACTTCCGAGGCTCCAGGACATCAGATGAAGGGGATATTCATCCTATAGCTGCCTAGCATCAGCAATGAAGATACTTCCAGACTCGCACCAACCTGCTATCACGTCATTGTTGGCACACTGCAGCGATTCGAAAACAACAAGG
The DNA here is from genome assembly GCA_015847255.1 of Hyparrhenia diplandra. Classification (NCBI taxonomy): domain Eukaryota; kingdom Viridiplantae; phylum Streptophyta; class Magnoliopsida; order Poales; family Poaceae; genus Hyparrhenia; species Hyparrhenia diplandra. The sequence continues at coordinate 62,566 of JADLZK010000845.1, read as the reverse complement.
TTGTCAAAAATATACGTCTCTTGCCACAAGAATCATCTGACTGCATTTGTATTCAGGTAGTTGTGCACTTTTAGGCACACATTTGCTTGTAGCCTATATTCTGCATTTAAATTATGTTTGGTGGCCTTCAAAAATGGGGCCTGGAGATGGGAGTACCTTTGAAAACCCCAGCCAGTTGGAATCCCCTCGAAATGAGAATGCTCGCTCACTTTGTTTCCAGTGTCCACAGGTAATCTGCAGCATGTATGTCACAGAGCCTATATTAACCATGATCAGCTAAAATAGCATAAATGATTTTCATATGGGCCAAATCTAACTACATTCTCTAGGCTACAAGTGTGTATCTCCATGCTATACAACAACAACAACAACAACATAGCCTTTAGTCCCAAGCTAGTTGGGGTAGGTTAGAGATGAAACCCATATGAAACAAGATAAAAGAACGTAAAAGGTACAAGACAAAAAATAAAGATAGGGTAGATAGAAAAGGAAACAAAGTCATGGTTCGGAGCACGTTGATAGCTAGCCTCCATGCGCTCCCGTCCAAAGTTAAATCCTTGGAGATATTCCACTCCTTAAGGTCTCTTAACCGCCTCGTCCTAAGTCGGTCCCAGGCCGACCTCTACCTCTCTTTACATTATCTACCCGCTCTAGAACTCCACTACGCACCGGCGCCTCCGGAAGGCCTCCGTTGAACATGTCCAAAACCATCTCAACCGATGTCGACCGCTCCTCGATAGGAGCCACCCCCGACCCTATCCCGAATATCTTCATTCCGAACTCTATCCCTTCTAGTATGCCCGCAAAAACCAACGCAACATACGCATCTCGCCACGCTTAGTCGTTGGACATGTCGCCTTTTGTAGGCCAACATTCAAGACCATATAGCATCGCGGCGAATCGTTGTCCTATAGAACTTCCCTTTTAGCTTCGTGGCACCCTCTTGTCACATAGGATGCTAGAAGCTTGACGCCACTTTAGCCAACCCGCCGCGATTCTATGTATAACATCTTCATCAATGTCGCCATCCTTCACGAGCATACTCCCTCCCAAGGTTGGTATTAGAAGTCGTTTTTGAACAAAGTTTTGGTCAAACATTAGAATATAAATCATCAATAACTTTTAAGTTATTGAGTTTATAAATATGAAAATTATACGAATAGATTTGTCTTAAAAAATACTTTGATAAAAGTATACATATATCACATTTCTATAAATATTTTTATAATAATAAGAGGTCAAAAGCTCCTTGTCCCTAAACGACTTCTAATACCAGCCCGGGGAGTAGATCCTAAATACCGAAAAGTATCCTTCTTGGCCACCACTTGTCCATCCGGGGTGACGTCCCCATCCTCGTGCCTAGTCGGGCTAAAGTCGCACATCATATACTTTCGGTCTTGGTCCTACTCAGTCTAAACCCTTTCGACTCTAGCGTGTGCCTCCACAACCCAACTTCCTATTTACCCCCTACTCTACTCTCCCACTAGCACCACATCATCAACAAAAGAGCATACACCAAGGGATATCACTCAGTATATCCCTTGTGACCTCATCCATCACCGTAGTAAATAAATAAGGGCTCGCTGACCCTTGATGTAGTCCTATGTTAATTGAAAAGTCACCGGTATCGCCATCACATGTTCGAACACATGTCGCCGCATCCTTGTACATATCCTTGATGAGGGTAATGTACTTAGTTGGGACTTTGTGTTTTTCTAAGGCCCACCACATGACGCTTTTTGGTACTTTGTCATACGCCTTCGAGGTCAATAAAGACCATGTGCAAGTCCTTCTTCGCTCCCTAAATCTCTCCATCAACTGTCAGACTAAGAAAATCGCCTCCATGGTCGACCTCCCTGCATGAACCCAAATTGGTTTTGGGTCACACTTGTCGGCCTTCGTAGGCGCGATGCTCGATAACCCTCTCCCAAAAGCTTCATCGTATGGCTCATCACCTTAATCCCCCCAGAGTTAGTACAACTTTGAACATCTCCCTTATTCTTGAAGATTGGTACTAATATACTTCGCCTCCATTCTTCGTGCATCTTGTTCGACCGAAAAATGTGGTTAAAAAGCTTAGTCACCCATACTACCGCTCGCGCTCCCGCACATCTCCACACCTCAATGGGGATGCCATCGTGGCCCATCGCTTTACCTCCCTTCATCCTCTTCAAAGCCTCCCCGATCTCGCCTCCCAAACCTCCTCACAAAGCGCCTACAAGTATCGTCAAAAGAGTCGCCCAACTCAAAGGTAGGACTATCATTCTCCCCATTGAACAGACTTATCGAAGTACTCTATCGCCATCCGTCCTGATCTCCTCGCCCATTCAAGAACAATCGACCTGTCCCATCCTTGATGCATTTGATTTGGTTTATGTCCCTTGTCTTCCTCTCACGTATCCTAGCGATCCTATAAATGTCCTTCTCCCCCTTCCTTCGTGCCTAGCCGTTGGTAAAGGTCATCAAAAAGCCCACCCTTTGCTACACTCACAGCTCGCTTTGTAGCCCTCTTCGCTATCCTATAGCCCTCGATGTTGGCTGCACTCTTGTCGAGATGGAGGCGCTTGAAGCACTCCTTCTCCTTAATAGCCCTTGTACCTCGTCGTTCCACCACCAGTGTCCTTCGATTCCTTCTTGCCTCCCCTACTCACACCCAACACTTCTGAGGCCACCTTCCGTGCACATGTTGCCATCTTCAGCCACATATCGTCTGCATCTTCTCCTTCTTCCCAGTATCTCCATGCTATAGAGTTACCTTAATTTGCAGAAGTATTCAATGAAACCCTCAATGGTACAGAATGCCAAAATGAGAATTAAACATAAATGGCACTCATGATGGAGGTTTTGCAATACAATTAGGCATTCAACTATCAATCTCACACAGTAAGCCAGAGTAACAGACTGCTAATAGTTGAAGCTGTAAGTGATCAAGTTCCACAAAATACATATCAGATGTATACCTCATAATCAACACCTTGGACGTAGATATATGATTGGTCAACTGATGAGAACGAAAGACCTGTAATCTGCACAGGACATCAAATCGATTAGCTGAAAACTTCGTGTGATTTTCTGCATGAACATCTTGTTCCTATTTATGCACTTCAATATATCAAGTAAAACCAGAAGGAATTAAATCTAACCTCATACTTGGAGCAGCCCACCCATCGTGACAGAGCAGACCACCTACACACAAAAAATGGACACCAAACTGATCAATCAAACCAGACTGATTCAGACAAGCTGTATTGCAGTTCTGTCCATTCTCTGTATCAGGTACAATAAGGAAAATGAACAAAAGATACTGGGATGACAAATGCAGACAGAGTGATTAATGCAGTTGCTCATCAATGAATTCCTTAAAACTCAACGAAAAACCATCAAAACAACCTGCGAGGATCATAGATGGTGACAGCACGATCAGTTCCGCCACTAGCAATCAGTCCTGAGGGCGAGCTACATGTGGAGTATATAATGTCCACAATTGATCCAGAAATGCGTTGCACGCATCCCCCATTGTTATTCATTCTAAGTCCCAGATGCTCAGCTGCAACTATTGACAATGAGGAAAGAGAACAGAAAAAGAAAATTTAACAAAGGCTGAGCTAGAGTCTAACCTGAGAACCTTCCGCAATTGCCAAGAGAGAACTACTTCCATTCACTTGTGGCGAGCATTGAACAAAGCTAAATGAAGATGGATACCATAACCTGCAGTTTTAAGTTTTACCCGCTAAATCATGCAAATTACAGGCTACAATTGTGAGATAATGGATGTTACTAGATGACCCATGGGTAAATGTGTTTTATGTTGAATTCACAGCAGCCTCTGAATGTAAAGATTGGGCGTGCAAAGATCGTATAAGAGAGTCAACAAGCACGTAAGGTAGAGTCATTCTGGGTAGACTGTAGCCTCTAATGCAGGCACTAGCTGTATCCAACAATGTCATGGGTTAGCATTTATTTTAATTGAAGGGTGATAATTGTTAGCGAAATCTGATGTAGACCTAAAAAAAAGCAGTTGGACAAATTGGCACAATGCTAAAATTTTTGCATGAGTAAACTTACGTGCGTAAACTGCGAACATGAATGTCTTGATCATAGATATCAATGGTCTTGCATAACTCACGAGCAACAGCTACCTGAAAAGATCAATAGCATGGATTTTATGTACTCAGTGAACATGGTCCTTATGCTAAACCATATAAAGGTCGCTAGAAACCGTATCACAAGTTTTTACAAACTTCAATTCAACAAGGGCAAATTGAAGTAAATATGTAATAAAAAACACAAATATACCATGGATCGCTGCATCGGGCTAAAGCATATCCCAGCCCAACTGCCTTCCCCCCAACACCACAATCACGAGGTGGTACTGAATAGGACGTCCTGTCGATGTCTGAGCAAGTTTAGTACTGATATATGTTGTGCCTTCCTTCAAAATTGAAACTAGCATGAACTAGATTGAAAGAAAAAAAATCATATTGCCATTCAAGAATGTGATCATCTTTATGATAAATTGCTAGGTTTGACTCCCAAACGACGGTAAAAGCATACATTGAAACTTATTTGTCAACACTGAAATGTTTTGTTAGAGCATATGGTATTTACCATGACCAAAATGGAAAAATGAGGCTAAAACAGCGGATCCATTACTACATAACAAGCTCTCTTATTGGCAGAACCAAAAACATAATCATTGGTTTAGATATTTTTCATATTTATCCACATCATGTTCAAGACAAGATAGTAAAGTTACCATCAGCCACGATGTCCAAACGAGATACAATAAGGTGACCATATGAGTCAACCGTTCCAAGAATCAAACAGTCATCTGGAATGCCACAAAACATAAAAGGATTGAAACCAGCTAAATAGCCAAAAAGATCCAACAAACCACATCATCAAAAAACTTTAAATATGGTACACAATGCTTGCTACAAAAAATTGAAGCAAACGCTATTCTAATATCATTTCCTCCGGTTATAATATAATGTATGGCATGCTACTCATGCAGGCTCTCTAATATCTATAATATTCTCTAATATCTATAATAGTTTCAGCTGGTAAAGGTGGATTAGAACACAAAGCAGTATTCAGAATAGGTTTTGGTGGAATATTGCCACATTTCCCAAAAAGGACTATTGCAACTACCACAGTTAATAAGTTTAACTTGAGAAATAAGATTCTACACCATGTTATCATGAAATGCTGAAGACTGCACCTTCACCCTCTCTTTAGAGCTACACTGTGGATCTCAGAACGATGTGGACAGCGATCCACAGTTGACTAACTTATGACCTTCCATATAGAATAGTTTTTCAATAAGCATAACTGAAAGACAGAGGGAGAGAAAAAAGAACAGCTGAGAATTATGGAATCATACCTGTGCATTATCAGGAATCAAAAGGCTCTCCTTTCCTTTGACAGCATCGCACCATCAAGGCTTATCTTTCATCTCGAAGGAAAAGAGAGGAAAAATCAACTTCACAGAAATGTCACTGTGAAAACAGTGAAACGGGCGACATTCTCGTTCTGCCACTAATATACCTCACTCGACACCTCACCAATGTAATCTCTAACATCAACAGGAAATCGGCAATTGGACAATCATACAACAATTTCTGTACCCATAATTTCCAAGCCCAATGCATTGAGTTTAGGACCTAAAATCTAGCACATGATATCCAAAGGGTTGATGTTACAAATCACCGCTGAACACTCTAACTAGCTGTTTTACAAGCGAGCATGGTTTGTAAAACAGTTCAATTGTACGAAACGAGAGGAGCAATAGTAGGGGACGCAAACCTCGATCCTGTAGACGCAGCAGCCAGAGGCGAGGTAGACAGAGCACGAGGAGCCGGCGCCGTTGACCTGACAAGCGGGGAAGCCGATGATAAGAGGTACTCGAGCTGCAGGGTTTAGGGTTTACGAGGTGCCCGTGCTGGGGTTGCGGTGAGAAGGGACGGCCGCTCGTGTTCATACTCACATGGGCGGCGAGGCGGGTGGGCTGGAGGCTGCCGGGCGTCGGGTCCGAGAGCAGGGCCGGCGGGACGGATGCCTTCCGCAGGCTCCGCGCCACCAGCTCCGTCGACGGCATGCTTTTTCCTTCTCCCGCAGCGAAATCCGCGTGTTCTCGCCGTTCCCCTGCTTCTCCCGTCTCCTCCAGGGCGGAGTAGCCGAGTTGAACGAGGGATACAGAAATTTCAGGAGCGCCGTCCCCTAATTCGTTAGCTAGTTACGCTATGTGACGTGGCGTGGAAAAAAGTAGGAGAGAGAATAGTCAATTAACTACATGTAAATATTAGACTATTTCACGTGCCCCAAAAACGTGTGAGGAAAGTATGGGTCCACCAATATAAAATAGTCTTTTCTTATTGTCTCTCACCTCCACATCACCCGACCACGTAAATTTAATACTAGCTATTACCATTGCGGACGCCCTTACATAATTACATTCTTGCTAGTTTAATGAGATCAGTCGATATATAAATTTCAAGCTAACGAATAGAAACATATCATCCAAAGCTTGTTTTAATGAGATCAGCAAATATTAGTTTTTTTTTTTAATTCTTGCTAGTCAAAATAGAAACGAACGATCACTCTATTAATTAAAGACATAAAAAAAAAAACTATTGGAGAACAAAAATATATTGAGAAATGCCTCTCAAATGATAATTTAGAGAGAGTGTTTAAGAAAAACTCTTACAAATGTTCTTAGAGCCTGTTTAAAATCCCTTTGAAATAAATTATGAATCGCTTTGACTCTTTTTAGATCCATTTTATTATACATCTAACAATATGTCTGGAAACATATTATTTAGAACAGAGGGGTACCTAAAAAGGTTAACTAAAAATTAGCCAACATTACTCCTAACCCATTCAAATAGAAGGATTAGAGCATCTCCAAGAGCTTTTCTAAATCCTACTAGATCTGTAAATCATCTTATAAAGAATTATTTGTATAAAAATCGCTTTCTACTCTTGAAAAATTTTATATTTCACACTTATAGATAGTCATTCTCATTTTACCTTATATTTTTAGCCAGTGAAAATTCTAAAATAAAAGAAGGCTATATTCAGATAAGCATTTAGAGAAGTTGTTCAAAGATAGTTTTTCACTAAAATATCTATTTCTAACATTTAGGAGAGATATAGAAAGTTTCTTAGAGTTACTCTTAATAGGTGGGCTAAGTTTTTAAAAGACTTCAAAAAATTCCAAACTAGTTTTTTTTTTTTTTTTTTTTTGACATGGTCAAACTAGTTATTAGCCTACCACATAACTAGTACATAGCTAGTTCTAAATAATTTAGGGTAATCTTTAGCTCTACCTAACAACTAGCTCTACCTCATTTAAACAACCTACTACCATCTTTCCAGATGGCACCTCTTCGAAAACAAATCTTCTTATAGAAGTTAAAAGTTCCTATAGCCGAGAAGTTAACAATTCATAGTTTTTAGTTATTTGGACCAAGCTATGCACGGTATTGTTGTTCATAATGCGCGTCATCCAAGTCGAAGGTGCATATTAATTGCCGAAGGTGAAAACGTTGAGCACCGGCACAAAAAAAACGCCACCAGAGGGAAGGAGCCGGTTTTCTCTCTCCCTCCCTTCCCTCTCACCGACATGCGGCCCTTGTTTTTGGGTTTCCCCCTTCGGCTCCCAAGGGCTACAAAGGGAGGAGCCGGAGCCAGCTCATTGTGCCAATCATGCCCTAAATTTGAGGACTGGCCGTAAACTTTACTCATTATAACAAATATTATATATGAATGTATTATTGCATTCATTGTAACATACTAAAAGTTTATTAAGATGTGAAATTCTTACACAATCGTCCTGGCAATGACACGAGCACTAAAAGTTTATTAGGATGTGAAATTCTTACACTCAAACCTTACAACCCTAGCAGTACTGCAAGTACTTTTAAATAAAATTCTTAAATACAGCTGCGTACCCTTAATATTAATGTAAGTACTGATTCTACTATCAATTACTTGTCAACGCATGTATACTGATTGGTATATGGGTTTCGTGTGCCAGAACACGCGATCTTTTCGGTATGTGCTGCTCCGGTTGTTTGGAGGTTGTTGAACAACCGGGTGTGTCAGGTCGTCACAAAGCACCCAAATGAGGCGGTAGACACTCCCTTTCTGCAGATTCATTATCAGAAATCCCAGACAGAGCAACAATGGTAGTTATGCAACCCCTCCAACCCCAACTGTTTTGCATCAGCCTCTCCGACCTAGACTACTCCGCTCCACATCCACTGCTATATAAACACTGCCCCCAGATCCCTCTACTCAAATCACACAAACCTCACTCTCTTCCACACACACAAACACAAAAAGCACCGTACACACACTCACGCAGTCACGTCTTCAACCATGGTGAGTGATGTGCTAACGTCACCATTAGTTGCTAACCAAGCACAAATGTCTCTGACACCATTCCCGTCACCATTTTCTTTGCGCGATGCAGGTTGTTGAGATGAAGGAGAACGGCGGCGCGGCGTTGGCTGCGGGCGAGAAGCGCCGCAGCTGTTCGTGAAGCGCGGCGAGCCGACGCTGGTGGCGCCGGCGGAGGCGACACCGACGGGCGAGCAGTACTACCTGTCCAACCTGGACCAGAACATCGCGGTGATCGTGCAGACGGTGTACTGCTACAAGCCGTCGCCCAGCGACGGAGACGTCGACGTGGCGGCCGCGTTCCGCGACGCGCTGGCGCGCGTGCTGGTGCACTACCACCCGCTGGCGGGGCGCCTGGGGATCAGCCCGGAGATGAAGCTGACCGTGGAGCTGACCGGCGAGGGCGTCGTGTTCGTGGAAGCCGACGCCGCCTGCGACCTCGCCATCGTCGGCGACCTCACCAAGCCCGACCCCCGCCGCGCTCGGCCAGCTCGTCTACTCCGTCCCCGGCGCCAAGCACATCCTCGAGATGCCCCCAATGACCGCGCAGGTACATACACACATTAACTGCTTCGTTCTCTTGCATGCTTCCGGTTGGGTGTCCGGCGGCCGAGGTGACCCATCCGGGTTGCCACCAACGAACCGTGCCGTTAATGGCGGCCTGTCTGGGGTGCCTGGCTCCGTGCGCCATTTTCGTGCAAAGTCGCAAGCGTGGATACATGCACGCGTCCTACTTTTTACTGCCGCCGCGTGCAGCAGCAGCCGCAGCAAAGGAACCGAGGAGTTATTGGTTGGATGTTGACGGGGATAGGGGAATTCAATGAGATTCCGCTTTGGTTTTAAGCTAGCATAGGAAATTGAACAACGGAAATAGAAAAATTTACTGGTCCACCTTGGGAACTGGCCTCGTTCCTCGATTTGTTTCGTGGAATTACTGCGCTCCAAACTGGTGATAGGGCAACATCTTGCGAGAAATTGTAACGGCTAGAAGCATGCATGTTTTGTAGTATAGTTTCCATAAATAAAACAACCCGGATGGTCACTAGAAAAAAAACGATAAATGGATTTCTGGTCTCTTTCATAGTATTTCTTTGTTTGCATCAAAAAAGAAAACTATGTTAGGTTTTCGTTCATTTTTTAAAAACAGATTAAATTTGGTCCATACTTGGGTTCAGTTATTTAAATTTCTTTGGTCAATATTTGGGTTCAGCTATTTAAAATTGTCGGCGTATTATGAACCTTTACCTTCCCCGAGTGTAATAGTACTACTGTTACTGTACACATGTGACATGTCCTGTAGTACTCACCTGATCCAACAAGTGCAACCTTTCTTGTTCATTTTTTTTTATTTTGGTGAATAACAATTCTGTTGATTTGACGGTGGGGGTTATGGTCGACGCAACACAAATAGTTTGTCTACTTTTTCCAGGTAGACTGAGACAAACCAAGTACTGCAATTGTTTTTCTGATAGTGTCGTTAGATCACCAACCTCTACCTATAAACCAAAACCAAATTACACCAACTTCTATCTTCTGGCTTCTGTACTCATGAATGGACACAAGGAATGTGATTTCCGACATGTGAGTTTAGTTGTCCACCAACTCAAGTATTCAAAGTCAGAAGACATCTTTTCCAATTTTTTCCTCAGATTTGTCGGTAACCAGTGATGTGGAATTACTCAAACAAGCAAAAAAAAATTTAACCATGGGTTAATTGATGCGCAGGTGACGAGGTTCAAGTGCGGGGGCTTCGCGCTTGGCCTGGCCATGAACCACTGCATGTTCGACGGCATTGGCGCCATGGAGTTCGTCAACTCGTGGGCCGAGACGGCGCGTGGCGTCGCTGAGCTCACCGTGCCGCCGTTCGTGGACCGCAGCGTCCTGAAGCCGCGAGACCCGCCCGTGCACACCTTCCCGCACCACGAGTTCGCCGAGATCCCCGACGTCTCCGACACGGCGTCGCCTCTACGGCTCGCAGGAGCTGCTGTACCGCTCCTTCTGCTTCGACCCGGACCGGCTGGAGCGCGTCCGCGAGCTGGCGCTTGCCGACGGCGCCCTGGGGACGCTGCACCACCTTCGAGGCGCTGTCGGGTCTCGTGTGGCGCGCGCGCGCACCAAGGCGCGCGGGCTGGCACCCGAGCAGCGCACCGCTGCTGTTCGCCGTGGACGGGCGGCGCCGGTTCTCGCCGCCGCTCCCGCGGGGCTACTTCGGCAACGGCATCGTGCTGACCAACGCCCTGGCCACCGCCGGCGAGCTGCTGTCCGCGCCCGTGTCGCGCGCGGCCGGGCTTGTGCAGGAGGCCGTGCGGATGGTGACCGACGAGTACATGCGGTCGGCGGTGGACTACTTCGAGGCGACACGGGCCAGGCCGTCGCTGGCGTCCACGCTGCTCATCACCACGTGGTCGCGGCTCGAGTTCCACGGCGCCGACTTCGGGTGGGGCGAGCCCGTCATGTCGGGCCCAGTCACGCTGCCGGAGAAGGAGGTCATCCTCTTCCTCGCGCACGGAAAGGAGAGGAAGAGCATCAACGTGCTGCTCGGCCTGCCGGCCACCGCGATGGACGCCTTCCAAGAGCTCATGGACGAGATATGATTGATTCATCGTCGTCGGTGATGATCAAGCAATGACAGACAGGGATGGGATGCTATACATACATATATGATGCAGGGTCCTTTCATTCTTGAACTACTCGGGTTTATAGTACGACCGTGTTAATATTCGTTCTATGTGGTGTTTTAAGTTTAATGGCTATATGAGAATTTGTAATCGATTGCAATTGTTCTAAGATGGTTCACGCTTAATGGAAAATAGTAATGGTTGTTCCTTTTATTGTAGTTGATTGATTGAGGACATGTTCCCTTTTAGCTTATTATTGAAGAGAAAATTTGGTACTAAAGTAAGAGGAAATTTAGTACTCCCTCCGTTTCTTATTGTTAGTCATTTTTTTTTTTGAAAGGAACGGCAAAAGCTTTGCCGTTAATTTTATTAGACGATATTATTGTTAGTCATTTAGGCTTCTATTTTGGCAGTCCAGGTTTAGAGCACCGTTCATGTATTTAGATGTCACTTTCCATGTTTAGTGATTGTCTTATGTATGCTAGCAGCAGCCAAAATACCTAGAAAAGGAACAGAGGAGTACTAAACTAAGAGAAAACTTAGTACTAACTCATTGGAGATGATCTTAAGGATATGTTCTCTTTTGCACATGACTTTTTTTTTTTTTTTTTTTTTTTTTTTTTTTTGGCGCGCATGCTAAAGGAAAACAAACTGCATCTCTACCGCCAGTAGCCCAAAACTCCAAGCAAAATAGGCCTCGCTGGGCCGTGAACAAATCGCGGCCATGACCATTTCAGATGTGGCCCAATAAGCAACATAGTACTGGCAGTAGACCCTGCAGACATAATGCAACAATTTCAGTCTGAAAACGAAAGCAGGCGAAGAGTAGCTGTTAAAACGTTGTACCCAAATGCAACTTTTTGTTTTTTGAATTTTACCTAAAATGCAACATGACTCGATGGTCATCGTTGCATGCAGTCTGTGTTCAGTAAAAGCAAGCGTCCCAAACTCTTCCAAGCTCCAATCGCGCGCTTCTCTAAAACGAGCTGGGATGACACCGCGACAATCCATTAGGCTCTCTGTCCCCACTTGTTACACATCCAAAATTCCGCTGCCGATCTCCCACGACACTGGACAACTGTGCTGCGTACCGGTACTATGCCAAGGTAGCCATGTACCTTGCCGGCTTTATTTAGCACCTAACAGGGCAACAAAACAACACGTAGCCTGTTTGGCGAGACTCCCATCCCATCGATGCTTATCTGAACCTGAATATCCACGAAATATCCTACCCACTGTCCACGTCTCACGCGCCCCCGGCCGCCAGCGAAAGCTAGCACGGCTGAAAACCACAGCTCCACGTCCGCACTAGACCACAAAACCAGGCACCAGATACGTCAAGCATTGATGCATCATCAGTGAACGGATCGCACCCGACCGCGACGGCACACATTTGCCGATCGACGAGTGGAAGACCGACCTCGCTCGCCGTGCTTGCCACTGCCACACCAGCTAGCGCACATCGAACGAGAGTGGAACGGGACATCAGCTCGCGACGCCATGGCTGACGCCGTCCTCTCACCCGTGGTGGAGGCGTGGTGCGTGCAGAGCATCACCCAGCACTAGGAGCGAGCGAGAGCTAGCTCGCTAGCTAGCTGCTCGTGCCTCGTGGACTAGGCATCAGCGATTCACAATTATTTCTCTGAAGAAAGGTGGCGAAATGAATGAATATCTACGTTTGTGCGCGCGGCGGAACGCGGAGATCTGGCGTTTCTACGGTGCGTTCCAGGTCGGAGCAAATAATATTCCGCTGGCCGTGTCGTCGCGCTCAATGGGTCCAGGTGACCTTTCGCTTTCGCGCTCTTCTTTTTCTCTCGCCATGCTTCGCTAGCTCAGCTGTTCCGGCGTCTTCCCGAAACAACTCCAAACAAAAGACAGGGCCACACCGAAAGAAGCCGGCTTTATTCGGGCTGAAAAGGCAGCCAGGCAGGTTCATGTGAGATGATGCTCGTGCTCCCGTGTCACACACAGGCCAGCTACTGCTCCGGCCGTCTGAATCTAGTAATGCGCAACGCTGTGAGGGATACGCATTGTAGGCAAGGTAATGCAAGCAATGATGATTATACCGTAGGCGTGCTCATAATCACTGATAAAAGGATGGATGAATGGGGTTTGGCACTTGCCACTTGGTGATCCCTTTTGAGGTGAGACAAAGCCGTAAAAGAAGTCCTCTCGCTCACTTCTCAAGGCACGACGGCCGCCGCGGCATCACACAAGGACCAAAGACAAGATGCAGTAGTGAACTTTAAACAGTAACCAATCCAGAGACGAGCAAAAAATGCACACCGTACCGAGCTTTATTCGCTGCCCTTTTCTGAAATCATACAAGTCTAATCACCAATGGGAACTTTATCACGCGGCAATGCCACCGCAAGTATATTACAGATCGGGTAACATGTGGTCCAAATGCAACTTGTAATCACTTTAAGAGAGGGCCAACAACACATGCGTCCACCATATATGACCACTTCATGGCTACAGCAAGCACAATTACAACCAAGATAACACGAGAGTCAAATGAAAAGAGGTACACTAATGCCCTAATGCCGGCAACATGTTCTCCTTTACCTGCTTTGTTCTCCATTTATTCACAGGCCAATTTTGTATCGAAGCTGCTCAGACAAATGGCGAACGCCTGGAAAGCCGAGAGCGGGTAGCGATAGTCCATTGTGAACATATCCCTTGCCACTTTCCCAAACTGAAGAATCACCTTGTCTGGATCTGATGGAGCAGGCTGCGAGGGGGTTGGAGCACCTGCAGGTGGCGGGGTTGTCGCGGCAATTAGCTGGAAGTTCTTCACCGAGGCAATTGTCACACGGCCACGGAAGTTGAGGCACCAGCACTGCAGCTGTTCGTGCCACCTGGGCGGCTTGTTACGAAGCACCAATGGCCTCTCCTTGGTTTCACTCTCCTCATCGTTGACCAATCTTCCGCCAGCAATGTCCGAGAGCAGCACTGCTGCCAGGAATGCCCGGAGAAGCGAGCACTGCTGCCAGGAATGCCTGTAAAACGAGCACTGCTGCCTGTGAAACGAGCACTGCTGCCACCAATGTCAGAGAAGCGAGCACTATTGAAATCCATAGATGAGTCCATGATGGACTTGGACAATGAAGTGGTGCTACGGAACGACTGCGAGAAAGAAGCCATGCTGCGGAACGAGTCCTCCAGAGCTCGAGGTACAATCTGCTCTGGTTGTCCAGGCACTATGCCACCTGGCTCCACTGATGATGAGGCGGGTATGGAGTGCATGATACAACGCATCCGCCTAGGACCTCTTGTGCCAAGAACATTTAGCTCATACGACACCTGTGCAATGTTGTAACTGACTGAAGGCAATTTTGGAGAGACTTTTGTGGAGTTGAACCTCCTGCTGGTCCTTCCGACAGGAGGAACTACAGCCCCATTATACGGAGGTTGTGTATCATAAATTAAAAAATCTTGTGCCAAGGAAGTTTGACCTGAAAATTGGCAGTGCTATGCTTGTTGTTAAACTGTCTAACAAACCAAACAAAAACTAGAGTATATCTTTAAAAAACATAACGTTTACCTTATTTTTCCAATGTAGGTTCTGCTTGACCTTGAGATGTTGCCAGAATCCATTGATATAGTGTACTCGGTGCATGTAGTTTTGCGTGTCTTTTAGCTGATAAGAGGAATTTCCCACTTTCTGAAGTAACAACTGTGCACAGAAGAAATAAAATGAGTCAACAAATTTGATAGGGTGTAATAAGATAAACAGTCCATAGATCATTTAACTACAGATATTTGCATGAAGCTAAGATTGAAACACCACACAATGGCAGAACTGATGGATTGAGATGTAATTGTGAAATCAAGCGCTCAAACAGAGAAACATATCTGGCTAATAATAACATATGCTCCATAAAAACAGGATATAGTGCTATTGGATCTTGAAAGTGTGCAAAACATGCGACGTACCATTGCTAAGGCACAGGTAGAGATGGTAGGTGGATTTTGACCTATTCCTCTTTATAAAACACTGAATCATTGTGTTTCCATCTCGAGGGCCAGGCTGTCAAAGAAACAAACAATATATCAAGGACAAGAAGATATCCATAGCTCAAGGTTTGGAGCTAATTCACAACAGCATTCGTTCTCAAGATTGCTATAACCGAAGGAAGTTGATTATTCTTCTTCCCCTTACCTGTTTTAGAGACACAGGGAAGGTGAGCTTCCCACAAAACTCTGGGCTCAACACAATCTCTTTACACATCTCCCTCCATGTCCTACAAACAGCTGCGAAGCAAATGACATGCTTCCGTGCTGGCCAGGCGCTCTCATCAGCCTCCAGTCTCCGTATGATATCACGGATGAGTTCAGGAGGTAGATTTGCCCAGCGACTTTCACGAATTATGGAAGGCGAGTCATCGAGCTCATGTGATGAGCTCTGGGTCTTCCCTTTGTGATGCCCAGTAAGGCCATAGATGCTTGCGAGGGTCACCTCAAAGCTTCTCCTCGACAGGCTGCCGAAGCCATCCCTAACATCACGAACTATGCTACGGAATGACATCGACGGTCACCAATTCCAGATAACAAGGCATACAAAATCCAGGAGACTATGGCCTGAGAATGGAAAACAAATAAATGTTACAAACTAATACACTAGGTTTTCACTAAGTTAGACTTGATAAAAGATGAGCAAGGAACAGGTAGCTTGAAGTACCTCCTTTGAAATGACAACAGCAATAGAAAGTGCCAGCCGCTACAAGCTGCCCCTGCAAAAAAAGAGAAAAAATGATGAGAGAATGTTTAACATGGATGGAATTGACTATCTAGCATGTGGTCTTATCATCACAACTTTTAGTTGATTAAACATAGACATCACAACTACCGGCCATAGCCCAACAAGAGACTAAATTAGATTCCAAATCCACCATTGGTCGGGATGCAAGCGGAGACCTTTGACTTGACTCCATAACCTTATGTTAGGTCCGGAGCATCACTTTGAACCAAAAGAAATCTGGGATTTAAGCCAAACAAGCATGGCACATGGGATTTGCCCAATCCCCATGGGAGCTTTGAGCTTCTGGACGTAGCAGCAGAATAAACAGAGTGGCTGATTTACATACCCTTTTCGCCGACGAAATACCGGCGTGTACAGAACAAACGGTACAGGCGTACAAGCTACGGCTCTACTACAAGGATCCTGTTTAGCCTGCTTCGCGTACGCAAGTTGGGTACAAATTTGGACGCCAACTACGCGCGGTAAAAGCGTAGAAATCGAAAGGTTTGGCTCGTCAAAGGCGCAATGTAACCAGCGAAGCTAAAAGAAGCAAGACTGACTCCAGAAGTAAATAAAAGGCCTACAAGTCCAGATTCCTCCCAGAAATCTGCTCTGACAACACTGTATCCAGCGAATCAGCGCATGCGACCCACCGATCTGGCCAGGAACACCCCCGCCTTCACCGCAGCCCACTCGCCACACACACACTGACCGACCAGACGAACCCTCCGAAACCTACGAACATCGAAACCAGACCAAAAACCACTCACCACCACCCCTTGTGTGACGGCAACTCACATTCCTGGAAGCCGACGCCGCCTCGCCCCGCTACCGGGGACACGCACGCAGGCCTCAGATCAGTGCACCCGCCAACGAGCTCAGCGCGCCCCTCGCGGTTTCCTTCTTCCCGGCCACCGCAGCTGAAGGGGGGAGCGGCGAGCGGGAGCTGAGGCGAGGAGAGGGGGGAGAGAGGCAGGGGAGGGAGGAGAGGGAAGAGAAGGAAGGAATGAGGCAGGCGGACAGGGGACCGGGCCGCGGGCGCTGGGTTTGTTTATCCACCCGGCCCCCGGCGGTGGTGGGACTGACTGGGGCAGTGGGGTGGGTTGACCGCACCTTCCGTCCCGTCCGTCCGTTCCGTTCCGTCGGGTGGGCGGCGGCGTCGTAACGGCGTTTGGATGGGCCGGGGTCAGGTGGCAGCGCCGGCTACTTGCCTTGTCCCGGCGCTCACGCCATGAAAAGCGGGGCTTGCACTGCCCCTGTTTGTTTTTTAATATTTTTTTGCAGTGCCTTTGTGCTTTGCCGCCCCGCCCCGCGCGCGCCCCCCACACACGCGGCACGGCGGTGGGCCTCTGGACTCTGGTGGGGGGGGTGGGTGGGCCGGTGCGAGTCCGTGCACCGTGCAGGTGCAGCAGCACTGCACCGTTGAACCAACAGAGGGAGTACAGCCGTTCACGTACCCTGCCCTGATCTTGACACGTACCCTGATCTCATCTCTTGTTTGTACCATCTCAAATTCTCAATTCTCAATGGTATTACTTGTCATTTAAAAAAAAAAAAAAAGGTGGTATTTACTCCTATAGCCCTAGTGGCAGCAACCGGTCAAACCGTATGAATGTCACAAGAGATCCTCAGAAGCAGCTCGCCCAACCCAACCCAAGGGAGGGGGAATCGTTGGCAATCGATTGTTCTATCATCGCGCTAGCCCTTTGACGAGTGGCCACAGTGCACACACTCTGGGTGCACAGTAGAGTGATTCTAGAGGAAAATATTCGGCGAGATACAATGGCAATCAAACGTGCGCTTAAAGTTGCGAAAACGGCGAGTACAGTACGTGTACATGCTTCCACTAGTTAGCGTCCCATCAACCAAACTTTCTCCGGGGTTTGGTTGGCTGAGACTGAGACCTGCGAGTCGACGAGTCGAGTCGCTGTACATATTCCCACTGCAGACTTGACTCTGGAACAGCAGCTCTCGATCTCTGTGGGTCCAGGCCGGTGATGAGCTCGCCGTTTTCCGCCAGAGTCCACCGTCCAATTCACTCCGGAAACGCGTCGTAGGTCAGCCATGTCGTGCGTTTTACCGGACACACCCGAAGAGGAGAGGAGAGGCCAGGCCAGGGTGAATTTTCCTGCCGTGCACACCAGCACAGGCCCGGTGGTGAGCAGCACGCAAAGGCTCCGAAAACACAGCGAAAAAGAGTGGAGACTGCTCCTGAACGCGGGGGGAAAAGAAAGGAATGGCCTGCCCTGGTCCGCCGCTTTTCACTTTCCAGCGGTGGTGGAGAGGCCGTGACACAACACAATAGCAACAAGGAAGGCATAGGTACCTTCCCAGCGCTACAGAGACGCTACGGCTACGCCGTAGGGTGGGTGGTTGACTGGTTGTGTCTGTGCAGTTCGGTGACGCATGCGGATGCGGAGTTCACTTCACGGCCCCGCGCCGTCTGGTGTCCGTCGCCCGTCGCCGTCGCCGTCGTGGGCGTGAGAGCTACGGGAGCTCGTGGCTGGTCTGCCTGGCTGCCTTGCCTATGCCTGGCCGAGAAGGTTCCCAGCGACCGGGCACGTCACCGCAGGTGACAATTGCCCAGTTGTTTTTCGAAAGATCCGGCAATTACCCAGTTGGGGTTGGGGCCGCGTCAGGCGTGCAGCGGAGCACAGCATTCGGCAGCGGATGGGCGCCGGTGGCATCTGACGGCAGTCGCGACCAATGGAGCGTCCAAGCGCCACCGAGTGGCAGGACAGCGTTCCTCCGAAATCCATATACCAGTTTTGCTTTTGCACGAAACGAAACGAAACCGGCGATAAATGAACCATATATCTCCTATATAAAACCCACCTGTTGCCTTAATATACTTTGATGAGATAGCTAGATATCTTGCGAATTTGGAAGATGATGGTTTTATTGGGTGATCAGGATACCATTCCTATTCTATATTGCACATGTAGAGGTTAGATAAGCTGCTAGCTGCAGCCAAAGACGACGGCTTCAAGATAAATAAATCATGGCAGGGTGGCAGGTTCATACTACATCACTGGTCGAGATTATTCAGAGGTTAGCGCCGTACTGAATCTGAATGCCCGTTCCAACTCTTGAAATAATGCAGTGTCGTCGTCTTGTACAGAAGCATTAGATAGACGTACTATAAAGGCTGAAATCATCGGCGTTATCATTCCAACCACTGCACCATATGTAAACAAATCCGGTTGCTGGCCTCAGCATATAACTAAACCCAGCCGATGCATGAATCATGCATACGGCCAAGGATAAGATAATGATGCATGCGTACTAGTCCACTGTCCACGCATTTGTCTACCATCATACGGACGGACGAACTAGGAACTCATCAAATCAGTTTTTGTTTCATCGTTTCAGCTCTGCTAGCTCCTAATAATCCTATCTGCAGCTAGGTTAGCTTCTTGGGTTCTTGCCCTGAAAGACACGGATAGATGGATGGCAGTGCTTGAACGATCGACCGACTGCAGCTGCAGCCAGGGCTTCTGTTGGGGCTCTCTCGTCTCGTCCAAATCACCTGCTCTGCTCATGTGGCCGCATGCTGACAGACCGAAAGATGATGTGTGCTTTGGTTTCATGCTGCTGTTTTGTTACCCAGCTTTCCTCCTTTTCAGCGATACGTTTGCATCACTGGAAAAACAAAATAAAAGCTGTGGGTTTGATGCTACTGATGCTTCTTTTCATTCAACGGCAGCATCAAGAAAGGAGAGCACACAGTACTCCTACGTGAGCACCAGTGAATCAGTAATCTGATCGAGTGGTAGTCGTTCAAACAGCAGCAGGGCCGGGCAGCATGATAGTGCCTAGACGTTTCTCGGGAGCGAGACCAATAAAGCTGTATGGACTTTTGTGAGGAGTGAAGGGAACAAAGTCGTATATACGGCACGCGTAGATGAAAATGTCAACAGGGGTTGTACAGATACTTATCACGTACATACAGTCCAGCTGGGCACAACTTTTGCCGTCCAGGGATTGTTTATTTCGACATCAAATAAGATAACTTTTTAGCTTTTTCAGCGTATATATAATAACGGGTACAGTGTGTGGATGTGTTTGGATGTAAACGTCAGATGCCGTTCAGTCATATGCTTAAACAAAAGCCAGAGGAACATCAGCGAAAGCGGTAGCTCGGATTAAAATTCCAGCTTCGGATACTAGGGTCCGTGCGGAAAAGTACAAAGGGGAAGCGTTACGGAGAGGGCGACAAGAGGGTGTAATCTGGATGGATGCTGACCTAGGCTCTAACTGCCTGTCATCGAACTGTTCCACTATCGTGCGTGAGCTCTTGCGATGCATTTTCGTCACACCTTGCTGACATGTTTGGTACTGCTGGATTGGATTCTTTGAGAAATAGAGCAGGGCACCTCCCAGTGGGGCAAGTGTTTACATAGATATCCATTTATGCATGTTTGATTTCTTCTGCTAGGGACTAGTATGTCATGGTGCGTCGTTATAACTGTCAACTTTTTATTCGTCTTAATGCAAAAGACGCGCAAATCTTTTACGTGTTCGAGAAAAAAACAATCAGTTTGCATATGTCAATGTTTTTTTAATTCAAAATTTGACAGGTCGATTGGTATCGGCGTATCGCAGTGCTGGTGAGGCCAAATTTCTGAGGGCCCATGACTGAGCAACCTCTTTCGCATTAGAGGTCTGGCCCATCTGGAGAATATGGGCTTCTAGTATAGCCCATAAGGCACTCAGGCCCTGGTGAGCAACACCGCAGCGCAGAGAGGTCCGGCGTGCGCCGCAAAACACAAGCACATCCCGTCGCCGAAGCCAGTGCGAGTGTGCGACCCAGCGTTCGATTCGTTGGGTACCTAGGGTTTAGAGGTTTCTGGGCGCGTAGCGGCGGGTGGGCAGCCGGTGAACGAGGCGGCGGCGATGGCTGCGGCGGAGGAGGAGATCGCGGTGAAGGAGCCGCTGGATCTGATACGGCTCAGCCTCGACGAGCGCATCTACGTCAAGCTCCGATCCGACCGCGAGCTCCGCGGCAAGCTCCATGTAATTAACCTGTCTGCTTCTCTTTGGACCTTTTGATGTGTTTTGTTCTGTGCTTGTGGTTAGTTTGGTGTAGAGAAGATAGACTGGTTGTTGCGTTGGCCTGGTGCGTCCGTCTGCTGTGAGTAGGGAACAACGGATTTGTTATGGCCTAGAGATGAGCTTCTGTGCTGCTAATTCGTCATTGTTTTCTAATTAGGTTGCATATTCACGTCATGTGATGCGAAATCTGTCAAAACTAAATGGGCGGGTTCACTTAGTGCAACAATTTTGACGAAAATTGGAGCATGTTACTGAGTGATAGTAACATTCATGACTTTGAAATCGTCAATATGGATTGTATACTGATTACAGGGCAACAGGCATTTTTTGTGTAAGAGCTCACGTGGAATGAGAGGGTGTGGAATGAGTAGAAGGTCTTTGAGGCCCTAAGCTAAGAATCGCTCTCTCTGTTTAGAAGAATGTCATTTTAATGGTCAAACAAATTTTCTCCCACGCTGTAAGCTGTTTTCTGAACATTGTTAGTTGGGCTTAGTTGTTTGTGATTCTGTTTCAATTCGTGATGAAGGAAACTGGGGCATTAGTACTTCCCTAAATTCATCTTAATGTTCAAACAATTTTTCTGCCCCAGCTGTACAGTGTTTTCTTAATTGTCATTTGTGCTTGGATGTTTGAGATTATTTCATTTGTGATGAAGGTAACTGGAGCATCAGTCCTTTTATTCTAAACATAAATATCTTGTGGGTCATTTTATCATGTACTAACATGGTATATACATGGCACTTAGCACTAGCATTCTTTTATTCGTGGGTTATGTTTGGAATCTCATGACAAATAACAATTATAGATGCTAGAAATTTTGTGTCATGATCCCCTTTCATGGCTTGCATTTATGGTCTTATGATTTGCTGTAAATCTTCCTGTTGCATGCTCCCATGCCGTGGCTTGCTTTCAGTTGAATTTTTCATGATTGTCCCATCTTTCCTATGAGTTTGTCAATTCGTTTTGTCTGCTGATCTTGTATTTTATTTGGCGTGCTGGGGTAATTTTTGGTTGTTGCTGACATGTCCTTTCCCCCTTTTTATGCAGGCGTATGATCAGCATTTGAACATGATACTTGGAGATGTGGAAGAGGTCGTGACAACTGTTGAGATAGATGATGAAACATATGAAGAAATTGTGCGGCGTAAGTTGATTTGCTTTTCTCCCCTAATTCTTGATAAATATTCAGTAAGTCAATTAGTCAAAAACTATTGGATGAGTTATCATTTTCATTGCCCTTGCAAAGATAGTGGCCATTAATAACCTTTCAACAAAAAAGATAGTGGCCATTAAAGAGACCTCAAATAATGAGGAGTTAACGACTTATGCGTATATTGCATGCTACTACATCCTTAAACTTGTTTCTTTGTGTAGTTTCAACATGTTTATAGTGCGATGGGCATCCATTAAAGACATTCGAGCATAACAGTGTCTGAGACTTTTAGACTGCTTAGACTATATATAAGATAGTGTGATTCCATACTCTGAAGTGACTTATTGTGTACTTAATCTAACTATTTTTTCTGGATAATCTTTGCAGACCACAAAACGCACTATCCCCTTCCTTTTTGTCCGAGGTGATGGTGTCATATTGGTTTCTCCACCCCTCCGAACGGCATGAAGCTTGAAGTTAGATCATTCTGGTTGTCAACTATATGACTTGATGGTGTTGCATGGAGTGTATGCTATGGGCCTAGCTGCTACGTTTTTCTGATGGGCTGTAGGTTTAACATGTGATACAATCGCGTAAACAACTGCTTGTGCTTGGATTATCTGTCGAATCTCTTGTGGTGGTTCTCTGTCTATTCAACTCCTTGCTTGAAGTAACTTTGTTGCACGCCCCAATTATACTTGTTCAAATATTTGTTGACAATACTGCAAGTAAACACATCATTTTCTTTCTGAATGCCTGATCTTCCAGCCGGTGAAATACCTCGAAGGCCAAGCTTCCAGACCGGAACAAATCTGTGGTGCATTTTGAATTTATTTGAAGTGAGTGTTCTGAGCCGCATTAGGCTCATGAACTCTCATGCCGTACTTGATCAGTACTAGTAGAGGAGCAGCGGGTGATGCTGTTCTGTGCTGTTTGGAGCAAAGCTACCTTTGTTTCTTCGTCCTTTTAGCTTGGGTGATGCACTTTATGTACTTTGATGCGAGTTTAACTTGCTTTCTATTCTGAGGGCCTGTTTGGTTTCCATAAGTCGGTGACTTATAAGTCAAAAATTTTAAATAAGTGAATTTATTTTCGCCAAAAACAGAGAGACTTATAAGTCATGAGACTTATAAGTCACTTGCAACTATTTTCTCTTCTTTTTTTGCCCTTGACTTGTCGATCACTCATTTTCTTTCTTTTTCCACCCCGATTTATAAGTCACGTCATAACCAAAACAGATTATGACTTATAAGTCACTAAGTTTTTAAATCACTGACTTTTTTAAACCAAACAGGCCCCGAGTTTGGCTTGCTTTCTGAACGGTGTAAATGGAATTTATGTCCTGACGCAATGCAACGGACATAAGCATTCTCCATGGAACTCGAGTAAAAGAAAGAAAAGAAACAAATGTCTGATCTTCAACTGATAACCTAGCTGATCTCTTAAGGACGTTAATTAAAATTTCCAAAGGGAAGCTCTGGTTGAAACGAATCGAAAAAAAATGTGAAAATCCTGAAACCCGACACATCAGCAAGTTGGGACTTATCATCGTCACGAGTGTTTCGGCCCGTGTTTCGAATTCATAAAATTTCCCAACCATAGAAATATATCTTCCAATTATTCGATTCCCAATTATTCGATTCCCAAGCCACTAGGGAGGGCTCTGGAGGAACAACAGAAAGAATCCGGCAACTCTGGAAACCGAAAAGAGGCAAGTAAAAGAGGTCTAGCAGCTGCCGCTTGGGCCAAGTCGTCTTCTTGCTTGCCAATCCGTCGCCCCACCTGAACACACCGGCGAATCGAAGGCGAAGAAGGGATGGGCGTCACCAAGGAGGACGTCGAGGCGGCCATCACCTCGGCTCTCAGCCCTTCCAATCTCGTAAGCCTCTTGTCGCTCTAAACTAAACCCATCCCTCTAATCCATCGATCTCCATCATCATAAACCCTAACCGCACCGCCGCTGTGTCTCTCTGCAGGTGGTGACGGACACATCTGGAGGGTAAGCTCGCTCCCAATGCCTAAACTTTTTCTTTTTCATTAGCGTCTTCAGCTGTTGGCTGACCAACAAAGAGCGGATCTTTGTTGCTTTGTTGATTGATTGATTCAATTCGTCGGTGCGAAGGTGTGGCGCGAGCTACGAGATCGAGGTGGTGTCGGAGAAGTTCGAGGGGAAGCGGCTGCTGGAGAGGCACCGGATGGTGAACACCGCGCTGGCGCCTCACATGGCCGAGATCCACGCTGTATCCATCAAGAAGGCGCTCACCCCGGCTCAGGCCCAGCCCCAGCCGGAACCTGCCGCCGATAAGCCACAGGCTTAAGTTATAACACCCCCAAAACGATTATGCTCGAGTCAAGCAGTGCATAACGCATCTGTGTAATATGTGGTCTCTGCTTCATTGAGTATCTGCTTGAATAAATGTGGCAGACGCAATTGCTAAATGGGTATTGCTGGATGTTATCCTTGAGACCTTGACTGATTACAAACTTCGGCACTATGCATTTTCTCACTTCTGTGTTGTTTTTGGTGCTTCTGTGTTGCGGCACTGTTGTTAATGTTCCCTGAGGGTTTCTGTCCCAAAAAAAAAAAGTTCCCTGAGGGTGTTTTTTCAATCTTCGAATTGTGATATTTTTTAGATATTTGACTGTTGCTATGTCTCTCCTTGCTTATAGGGGTAAGAGGTTTATTCTTTAACCTTGTGGATTACTGTAGCCATCTGGTTGCATCATGGTCTGCAGTGGGGAGTGGGTGATGGCTGCATCTTATTAAGATGAATAATGTGTTGATGGTCTGATCAATCAAGATGAATAATGTGTTGTCCTTGCTGATATAAAATGGGTACAAGTATTTAATGCTGTAAATGCAATGGTTATACTGTTTAAGCTGCAAAAATAATTTATATTTATACAGGCTTCTATGTTACATTGTATTTGTAGTATTGCATTGTTGAGCTACTATAACTGATCCAGTTTTTTGTGCATATGGGGGTGCTGGAGCTCTTGTGAAGTAACTACATAGTGGTGTTTAACTTGTCTGAATGAACACAGTTTTGTCTTGCAACAGAAATATGGACTAGCATACTTTGCTTCTATTGAGATTTTACTAACTTTGAAGACAGGACCTTCTGAGCGACTAGTTCCGCCTATGGTCCCTAATTGCTGACAGTGGGTTCTTGATCCGGAGGAAGACAGATCATTTGGACCCAGGAACCTTCAGGTCAGTGTCAGTTGAATGCACGGCAAGATCAGCTGATGCAATACAGTTAGGCGGCCAACATCAATTAGATTTTCTAGCTACGATTTGGAAACCGTGGGGTTCGGCACGCTGCAAACCGTGGGGTTTGAACACTGATTCGCTTCCAAACACTTTTGGAGAAGGGCATTTGGAGCGAACTGCGAACCTGATCTCTGAATTGTGGTGCCTACTATACAACATATAACATGCAAATCTGGTTTAGAGACACGGTGAAGAAGGGAAGCAGGCGGTTCACTTCCTAACGGTTCTGATCTGATAATCTGGATCTTGTGGGATCAAATGAATGAGAGAATTTTCCAGCGCAAGATATGTTCGAATCTGATCCGCAAACGAAGTTTAAGTTGTTGCCCAATTCCGAGTCGGCTTGTGCTTGTATATATTCTGACTACTCATATACATATAGTCTCGAGGAGAGGTCTCGATTATACCCTCGCCTCATCCAGACGCCAACCCTAGCAACCGAGAGCCGGCGGCGCGGGGTAGCGCACGGGGCAACTGATTCAAGCAAGCCGGAGGCGGCGGCGAAGGAGGCAACTCATCTGGGGCGGTGTAGCGCGTCAAGGTGCTGCCCAAGCCCAAGGTCGACATGGAGAAGAGGAATCTGGTCAGTAGGCTGCAGGATGACCTGTTTCGGTTGCGTGCTTGGGGTTGTTAGATTTTCCGTTCCCCATCAACCGATTGAAATCTCATTTATCCATCAATCACCAAAATCTCGTTTATCCATCAATCACCAAAATCGCAACGGGGTGTGTAGCACGTGAAGATGAAAGCAGGACGAAGGAGAGAAAGGAGATCAGGTCTGGATGGACTGTTGGGTCAATGCCTAATGGTTATAGGCGTTGATTAAGAGAAAAACTAATGTTCAATCGATTGACACCGAGACACTTCCTTTGCGTTTTGATAATTGGTATCCCCAAGTAGAGAGCGTTGGTCCTTTCTGATTAGCTCGCGGACAGCTTCACTTT
This sequence comes from Hyparrhenia diplandra, assembly GCA_015847255.1. Taxonomy (NCBI): domain Eukaryota; kingdom Viridiplantae; phylum Streptophyta; class Magnoliopsida; order Poales; family Poaceae; genus Hyparrhenia; species Hyparrhenia diplandra. Next base: position 36,375 of record JADLZK010000845.1, on the reverse strand, counting down.
CAATTGGTGTTCGCATTGCTGGGATTTTTGGTAAAAAAAAATTGGGGGATGTTGGTTCCCTTATTCTGCTAGTGATGCTCAAATGCACATCTTACTGTTTATATGAGTATGTTATTAACACTTGGTTTGACTATTAGTTTGTTCTCATGTAAATAGGAAACTGGAATGCTCTACCCTGTGGTATTAGAGAATTCGTGACTGATGAAAAAAAAAATTAAGCACGTGTGTGTTCTGTTGGACAACTTTTTTTCCAAGTCTTGTGCTAGCAATTGCTATGTCAGTCGAGGAGCATGCCACATTAGCCCTAGGTTTATGGTAGTATTGGAAGATGATGAGTCATCAAAATGTTTCTGGCATGCTGACTCAGAACATAATCATTGTTGCACAACAGGTGCCATGTTCTATTTGTAGTTTTTTTTTTTTTTTATGACAGCAGTTTCTTCCTGTTGGAAGCAACCATTATGACTGTTTTTGGAAGTTGTCATTATGATTAGAACTGTGATCTTGTATGATGGCCTTGCTATTTTGATTAATGTGTCTTTTGACTAATGGTTTGTCACTGTGTTCAGGACGATCTGTGGCAGCATGCTTTTCCTTTCGGGATTGAGGTTTGCCCATCCCTTTTTTTATTCGTAATGTGTATGTTAGTCGTGCACACATGGACATGTTAGCTTAAGCTGTACGCATTTCCTTGCCTTGAAACAACTTATAGTATTAGGCTTGTCATCTGCAGTTGGAAAGCATTGATAAGATAGAGGAATTCAATTGGGACTTCAAAAATTTAGAGGTATGATAGTCAAATTTAATCTTGTAAGATTTACCCCCTTTTTTGAATGTTTAACTTCAGCATACAGTGATATGTGGTTGTTGTTGATGAGCAGGAAACACTACAGGAGGAGGGGGGACTATATGGGAAGACGGTTTACTTGTTTGTTAGCACCGAGCGTAAGTAACTAAGTATACTTCACACTCAGCTGTTTGTAAAGTTGATTTTGGTACTGTTGATCCTTGATACATGTTTTATAATGTTGATAATATTTCAGTAATCTGTTTCTAAAGTTAATTTTGCTACCATTGATCCTTGATACATGTTTTATAATGTTGGTAATATTTCATAATCTGTAGCAAAGTAGGGTTATCTGGCCATAAATTTACTGATGTTTGTTTTAAGTGCTATGGTTTAGTGAGATTCAACAATTGTATCTGTGTACCACTTTATATATATATATTGTATGTAAAGTGGATTTAGTATCTGTCATCTTCTTATTTCCATACTAGTTTTACACCTGTTGAATATTATTCCATACAAGTCAAATTGGCTCCTCTTGGCGTGCAGCACATGTATTGGATGTTAATGGTGAATTGAAGATGGTACCTGTTCCTGCTGTAGTTGCTGTAAGTTCTCATCCACTATGATTCTGTTTTCTCTCTCTAAGATTTCCTGTTAACTTGTCAAAAATTATTTGGCTGGTGACCTTGTCTTGTTCTTCACTGATGTTTTATACCCTAACATGCAGCATCAAATATTTTGTCATATTTGATCAAATACTTGTTTAAGGCCTATTATCTGGATTGTTTGTTATGTTTAGCAGTTGACATGTTCAATTTTGTAGGTTGACTGTCCTTTTCCTCCATCAGATCAGATTGGCATAAGCATCGTTCATACGGGACAAGAAGAAATAATACCAATGAAAGCGATGAAGATGGCATGGGAGCCTTATGTTCCTCTTGAGGACCGGTACTGTTGCGTTACTTATATCGAGCAATATTTGTTGCCTTTTGTTTTCATTGTTTATATCCCTGCATTTTCCCTATACTTTTTAACTTATTTTGCTCACCTTGCTATTGTTTTGCCTACAGGAATTTTGGCAGGATTGGAAGTTTGAAAACAAAAATCTTCATTCTCTGTTGCACCCAGCGGCGGTGAGTTTTATGAGTTTATGCTTTCAGAATTTCATGCTTTAGGTACATATTTATTTCTGTTGCTTATATGTTTCCAGGCATTTTCATTCTCATTCAATGATGTGCTATATTTCCATTACCACTAGTTACGATTACTAAATCTCAGGTTTATACATTTACAGGTTTGCGCTGAAGCATATGAAAACTGAGAGAGCCAAAAGGTTCTTCTACGGCAAGCCCATGCCATGTAAGCTGAATTGGATTTTTTTTTTAGCCTGTATTATGCTTCTCTAGTAATATCAATTTTTTTTTACTCTTTTTGCTTTATGATCCTTTGAATACCCCTTACCATTAGAGAGGTTCCACTGTTATACCTATCTTTGGCACATGTCAAGATTATGTAAACCAAACCATCCAAAATTGTGCATAATTCTGCAGAACTCCAGCCACTATTAGTTGAATGGTTGCAATGCAATTCTTCGTCTTGGAATGGTGCCCTTTTCCCTAATCAAATTGTTAATTCATTGAAGTGGCAGTTGAAGAAACATGCCTGCGCTTGCACACCGCCGTCGAGGTGCAGGAAGAACACTTCATGGAGTGGTGGCTAAGGTACAGGAAGAAGGTGCCCAAAGTGGTGCGTCGTGGCTTCGATTCCACCTTCTTCCTTGTTGGCTGGCTCCTTTGGAAGGAGCGGAACAACCGGACTTTTGAGGGCACGTCGGTTCCCCCGCCACAGCTAGCTCTAAAGATCAAGGTCGAGGCATCGGCCTGGTGCGTCCGTCGGGAAATAGGAGGTTGGCCGAGCTGCTGGCCTGGGCGGGCCTGTGACCGTTCTTTGCTTCTTAGTCGCAAACTGTTTGCAATGTAATCGTGTTAAGCAATCCAGTAGATGTAGGTGATGCTTTTGGTAACCCATGGTTACTGTTTGTTTTGTTGAAACTTTCTCCTTCTTAATGAAATACGCGCAACGGCGTGGTCTTCTAAAAAAAAGAAGAAACATGCCTGCGAACGCATGCAATGGCTTTTAAACTTGTGTTTTTGGTTGACTGGTATTCCGTTTTACAAAATCATAATGACATCATATTTAGTAACACCAATTTGAATTATATCCTGGTTGCTTTCTAGTAATTTGAGGGCACATAATATCCTGTTCTAAGCAAATCTTTCTTTAATTCTCCTTTTTCTTCTGAGGGGATAAATTTCTTCTTTTGAATTTTTGCACTTTGGTGCATATTTGCATGGCCTTTAGTGCTGTTCGCACCTTGATGGTTAGCATCTCTAAGGTGTGCGGATTTTCAAGTCATGCTATTTTCAGAAAGTACTCAGTGGGCAGCGAGGTGGTGCCTGGTACATATTACTGTCTAGCAATGCAGAAACCTAGGCAGCAGACAATGTTATGTGGCAGGGTTGTGCCTAGCGCCTAAGAACTGCCAGGATGGAATTGTCAATCACATTCTAGGACATCATAAGCACAGAAAGATTACTAAGTCCTCAATATGACCCTACACTGGCTGAATCCTGTGGCACAATCCACTCTCAGATACATGCCCATATTCTAGGGCTATTTTGATCACTCGATTTAAATTTATATGGCATTATTTGTTTTAATGATATCATTCTCTGTGGGGTAATCTCATCGGCATATGAACCTTGTTCACTATCTTGCAGATTACCCAAATCCTCATCCTCATGAAGATGATGCTACAGTTGTCAGAGTCGTATATCCTCTACTAGACCGCCCAGTAAGCTTTCTTTTAAGCGTATTATTGTTGTGAACTAGTCTGCTTTTGTCTGTGATGTGATCATCAGTCGACGAGGTCATGGTTTTTGTCTGGCGCTGGTGACATGCTGCCATTGTTGTTGCTACAGGAAATCTCGTCCTGTGGGGACCCCTCCTAATCTTCCATTGCTACTATCTGATCATGTGCATTGCTTCCGTGTTGTCTTAAATGTTGTCACCTGTTTTGTAGTATGTTGGATGCTTGACCTAAATTCCTGTCACAATTTGATGGTGAAAAACCCAAGTGGATGGGTGGGTTGTTTGAGGTCTTGTTGATAATAAAGCAACAATAAAATCTGCTTAGCCTACTTTCCACCTTGTAGTTATTGTATTTCTATTTCAAACACTATTCACAGAAGTGCACTCATGCATCCTAATTAAGTCTCCAGGTCTGTAAACTGCTCATACGTTGATGTTTACGTCGTGCTTCGTGTTGCAGATAATTTGTGATTTTTACTTGGGATTGGATGATTACAAGGTTTGTAAGGAATTTCAGTTCTACTCTGATGTGCAATGCTATGCTACCTATGGAAGGACATCCATGTTGAGTCATATCATGTTGCATGTAGGCTTTAGCTGATAAGATAGTAAAAATGAGCGTTTGCCAAAGGCTGAGGGCAAAAAGATTGAGGTCACTAATCTCTTCTTAATCAATTATACACTCTAAAGTTAGCATTGTTTTATAGCAGTAACTCCTTCCTAATTTTGCTGCCACGTTTCTTTGACAGGAATTTCTAAAGGTGAAGGTTAAACAAGGGGAAATAGAACTGAAACAGGTCCATTTAACTGAAATATTTAATTATTTTCCAAGAGATTTGATGCTTTACAATATTCAGTATTCCCCAAAACTTGCAGGTTGAAAAAGTCAGGCAGAAATTTATTGATGATATGGACCCTAAGCAAAGAGAGGCATTTGAAAACATCAAATTTTACAAATTCTATCCCGTGAAAACCCCAGAGACACCTGATGTTATTAGAAAGGTATGAAGTTGATCTTCAATGCACATTACTTAAATGTATCCGAACCTGCAGCACAAGATTTAACTGGTATTTACTATTGTCTGCAGACGAAGTACATCAACAAATATTATCCCAAAGCACATTATTTGATGTAATGGTGTTCCTGATGTCACATGTTTGCTAAACTGTGACTAAGGCTGGATGAAGAACTTGTAATTCGCACCGCCGCTGTGTCTCTCTGCAGGTGGTGACGGACAAGCTCGGTCCCAATGCTTAAACTTATATTTTTCATTAGTGTCTTCATCGGTTGTTAGCTTAGCGAACTGCAAACCTGACCCCTGAATTGTGGTGCCTACTATATATAACATGCAAATCTGGTTTACAGACACGGTGAAGAAGTGAAGCAGGCGGCTCACTCCCTAACGGTTCTGGTCATCTGGACCTTGTGGAAACAGATGAATGAGAGAATTTTCCAGCGCAAGAAATAAATATGTTCGAATCTGGTCTGCAAACGAAGTTTTGGTTGTAAGGCAGTCATCAGGATTAATAAGGACCGATATATGAATGAGCCAGCAGCCGATCTCCAAACGACGGCGTCCAGTGGCGCAGAGCAAGGTGGCCAAGCTCATTTAAAATTGGAAGTCATAAGTCCTGGTATTTTTCATGCAAAATATCGCGTGCAAAGTGGCCAGCGGGATTTGAACCCATGACCTCCCCTCGCGTACCCTTCTCTACAGCACCCATTTGTCACTCATGTATAATCCATTTTGGTCCTCAACATATTAAGGGAAATTCAAACATAGTTTTCCGTGATAAGATGATTTCAAATGAAGAAGTCACAAGTCGTAGCTTTTTTTGCGCAAAGATTATGCGTTATGTGGCTGACAAGATTCAAACTCGCCATCTTCCCCTCGCGCGTAGCATCCTCTACCACTGCCCCCATCTTTCACTCGTGTCTATAATCCATTTTGATTATCCACATATTACACTAAAACGAAGTGTAAATTGATTATTTAAGGCCCTAAGTTAATTCAAATAAAAAAGTGTCCAACTATAATGTTTCATAATTTTTGAAGATCTACAATTTTCATATTTGTGTTTCTTCATCAAGGTCATTTTGGACATGTTGACCAATGGAGGCTAATAGGACTGTTTGTCCAATATGGCCCATAAGATGGTTTTAAATGAAAAAGTTGTCAACTACGAACTTTCATAACTTTTGAACTCTGCAACTTTAATTTTGGTAGTTTTTCATCCTAGGTCATTTAGGACCTGTCAGCCAGTGGAGGGCCGACCTGCTTTTTATTTTATCTTGGCAGTTACTACTTTTGATTGCCATTGGATGAATGCCATTTAACGATTCACATTGTTGGAATATACACTCACTGTGCCATTACAACGAGTTCACGAGGCTAGCCCAAGGTTTTTCTAGTATTTATTTATTTATTCTAGTGAGAGTAGCATCGCTAGTGTACCGTGCAGGAGGAGCATCGACGCAGCTCCATCACGCCGCGGTTGCTTCGTACCTGACTAACCTGAGTGCTCGAAGTTTCGGCCGTGACGAGGGCGACCGGAGAATCCTCACCGTGGAAACTGGAAAAAGACTCGATTACTCCAGTCCAGTGTGCCGTGGCCTCTTAGTCGTCGAGGAAGCCGAAAGAAGTCGCGAGAAGCGGTGCGCCGTGGCAGCCCGCAGCGTGCCAGTCCCTGCCGAGCCCCATATATTCGTATTTCGTGCACGCACGGCACGGGAACGGGAGACAGAGAAAAATGAGCGGCCAGGCGGACAGGCACGCGGACGCGGGGGCCGATGGGGCGCCGCGGCTGAACGAGAGGATCCTCGTCCCTGTCGCGGAGGTCCGTGGCCGCGCACCCATGGCATGACCTCGACACCGGTGAGACAGCTCGATCTCCCCGTCCCCGCGCGTTCTGTTTTCAGGCGTCAGCTGCTCCCAGTGCTAATTCCAGAGGCGCTCTCTGTACGTGCGTGCAGGTCCTGACGCTCCCGCTGCGTTTAACGTTGTAAGCAACATAGCCTCACAATTCCTTCTTCTTCGTTGTTCCATGTACGTACGGCTGTGATCAGTGATCGTTGATATAGGTCGTGGAGATCTCGAAAGGGAGCAAGGTCAAGTACGAGCTCGACAAGGAAACGGGGCTCATCAAGGTCAGTACACGTCAGCTCGATCGCCATGGACAGCGTCCAGTAGTGTCGTCGTCACGTACATCAGAATTCAGAATCCGAGCTGTGTTCTGACAGGTCGATCGCGTGCTGTACTCGTCGGTGGTGTACCCCCACAACTACGGCTTCATCCCGCGAACGCTCTGCGAGGACAACGACCCCATGGATGTCTTGGTGCTCATGCAGGTGCGTGTAGCTCGCTAGCTTCTCTGCTCCGTCCTGTGCTAACCAACCAGCCAGTGCCAGCTTCTCGTTTCAAGGGAAGCCTTGTACAAGCTGAAGATGCAAAACCGTTTGTGATCGATCATCACCTGCAGGAACCAGTTCTTCCTGGCTGTTTCCTCCGAGCCAGAGCGATCGGCCTCATGCCTATGATTGACCAGGTAACATCTATTCATCGCACATCAAATCCTGCATCTTTATACCAGCCAGTTATAGGTGATCAGAAATACGATTGGTCTATTGTCGGATTCTCGTGGGGACAGGGAGAGAAGGACGACAAGATCATAGCTGTCTGCACCGATGATCCCGAGTACCGCTACTACAATGATCTCAACGAGCTCTCGCCTCATCGCGTCCAAGAGATCCGAAGGTTCTTCGAGGACTGTAAGCTGCCAGTCTTCTGCTTGCTTCTGTTTTCAGATTTCGAAATCTTTCTGTTAGCATCTCCAAGAGACTCTTTATACATTTCCTAGTTTAGAGGAATAGAGATTTTGGTGACAAAATTCTTCCAACAGCCTTTCTCAATTGAATATCTAAAATGTTCAGATAAGAAGAACGAGAACAAGGAGGTTGCCGTCAACGAGGTGCAGCCTGCAACCGCTGCCCGCGATGCCATCAAGTACTCCATGTTAGTATCCTAACTAGACCACTTCAAGGTTCACACAGCATGGACTTTCCTGTGTCTTCAAAGTATCCAACGATCTATGACATGATCACTGTTTGGCAGGGATCTCTATGCGCAATACATTTTGCAGAGCCCGCGACAGTAGTTTATTTCATCATTTATTTACTTGGGCACCTCTTCTTCACCAGTACTTAGCGTGTGTGGATAACTCGAATCAAACTTTAGTATCCTTAGGCTGGTAATAACACAAAGCTTTTAGGTGCTAGAGATGCATATATGTGCATGCTTGTATGTATATAATGTATGGTATGTGTAACTCGAATCAAACTATGAGTATGCAACTTTTTCGGAGGCCCTTAGTTGCTTGTGAAGCTGTTCCGGGCCTCCATACTATATTACACTGAATGTTACAAACTTACGACGACATCAAGGAAAGAAATGTCTGAAACTCTGAATCAGGTCATAGCAGAGCCAGGAACCTCATTTGGGTTCCCCAATCAAGCTGAGCTTGACTTTGCCTGCTCGGCGTACAAGGCTTTGATTTCCTCCACATCGTCGTAGCTGCCGAGGAATATCGGGGATCTCTCATGGATCTTGGTTGGGACCAGATCAAGAGCCTGCAGTGCCATGTTTCACCGCATCACGGTACAGGTACTGAACAAACAGTTCTATGACAAGGGAGCAGAAATGTTTTTTTTTTCTATTTAAAATTCTTAAAATAGAGAGGCGAAAAAACCTACCCGTTCTTTGCCTGTGAAGGACTGACCTCCAGCCTGCTCCATTAGGAATGACATGGGGAAAACTTCATACAGGACACTGCCAAACCAAACAAATCGAGACAGGTTCAGGGAGTGTTATGAATGTATATGCAACTGGAGACTGGAGGTAAAACGGATGCCAAATGAGAGTAGGCGTCAGCTTACCGGAGCTTTCCATTTGGGCTCTTCTGGTCAGCAGGGTACAGAAATACACCTCCATATAGCAAGGTACGGTGCACATCAGCAACCATACTGTAAAAGTAAGCCATCAACATCGACGAGTGTGTGTGTTTTTAGTATTCTGCATTGAACTATAAACAGTACCATCCTACGTCATGTAAAGGACATTTTACCGGTGAAAATCTAGTGAAAAGTCGGCTCACCTTCCAATGTATCTCAAAGATTTTGGTGGCGAACCATCTTTGGGGTATTTGCAGCTCTCCACGAACCTGTGATTTATGGTGTAAGCTATAGCTGGAGCTTGGTTTCCAAGGGGAAAAAAACAGGGGCAGGCCATTCTTGAGCAAGTAAGGAAGCACTATGAACACAAATGAGACCTACTTTGCAACAGGCACGTCCCAATTTTTGGCGTTCCCTTCATTGACTGAATAGATCCTCCCCTTCTTAGGTATCTGCACAAAGATAGAGATGAGTGGATAGTGATCAGTATTCAGTTTGCCTGAACAGTTGAACATGAAAAAGACTGAAGCTCAAAAAAGAACCTTAATGTCTGGATGAGTTAGTATGAACTCGCCAAGTGAAGGATCAAGTGTGAAGCCATTGACACCACTTCCAGTGCTCAGAACAAGCTGCATCAGATTAGTTGCACATGTCAATTCATCAGACGGGGCTACAGATGGATGGTTGTCTTCAGAGAAGATGGATTACCGTGCAGGAACTGCCATACATGCAGTATCCGGCGGCAAGCATGTCCTTGCCAGGTTGCAGTACGTCCTCCAGAGTGACATTGTCCTTGTCCTTGATCATGTAAATCCCAAAGATCTACAAAGCAAAGGAATTTACTTGAAGGAAACTCATGTAAAGAAAAATGAAGCCTGTTTAATTAAACACACACGCACACACACTGAAGAACAGACAGATTTTTTTTTTTTTTAAAAAAAACTCAAAAGATTGACAAAGGCGCAGTTTGTTACAAAATTTGTCTACAGTCAAGTCGCGATTACAAATTATATTGGACGCAGAATTTGCTATCAGCTTAAATTTGCAGTTATTTCAGACCCATAAATAAATTTAGAAAAGTAGGTAACGAAGGAACAGTTAGTATATATTGCTTTTGATATGTCGCTGTGCTGACATTTTTGTAACGAAAATTCAAAGTTCAATTAAAGGCCCCAGAGATTTCTTGTGTTCATACCGTTCCGATGGAGACGCCACAGTCGATGTTGGAGGAGCCGTCGAGGGGATCAAAGCAAACACAATACCTTCAATATAATTTCATCAGAAACGGCCGGGTCACCACGATACGATATATAGCAAGAAGAGCATACAGATAGGCTGGCAGCTCAAGTTGAGTGTGCTCACTTTCCACGTAGCTTAGGGTCCACGAACGTTGCTTCCTCGTCCTCCTCCGACACAAGGACGCACTGCACGTACCGAGTCATCATCAGAAAACAGAACACTCGGAACTCAATCGCAAATGGACAAGGAGGAGGATGGATTCGTACAGTGCGACCGCTGCTGACGAGGGCCTTGACGAACACCTCGTTGGACAGGACGTCCAGCTTCTTCTGCTCCTCTCCCTGTCGCACGCACGGCACGTCGAATGAACAACCACCAAGGCAGGCATCGATCGTTACATCTCGATCAGTCTCTCTGAAGAAAAAAAAAGAAAGAAAAAAAATGGGACCTGCACTTGCCTGCACGTTGGTCTCGCCGGCGAGCCCAATGAGCTGGGCGAGCCCGGCCTTGTTGACGGCGGAGGCGACGAACTTGCAGCCGAGGACGATGTGGGAGAGCAGGATGGTGAAGTCGCCGCGGGACTCGGGGTTCCGGCTCTGCTCGTTCAGAACGTGCCGCGTGATGGTCATCAGGTCCGTCCGGTGCGCGTCCGCCGCGTGGTCCATCTCGCCGGCCGCCGCGCTAGCTAGCTACCCGGTGACTGGGTGGTGATCACAGTGTGCAGAGCGCGCGCGGGCACGAAGAACCCCAGCTGCTGCTCCCGCGCGCGCAGGGTAGTATATCTAGTTAGAAAAGGTGAGGCTGGGAACCATGGGTCGCGGACCTCCAACGGAATCGGCGCCGAGGCCTATCCCTCTATCCGCTGCGTCGGTCGAGAGAGAGCTTGTGGTGGTGGTGCGGTGGCGTACGTAGCCCGCGGCAGCGGCAGGATCGGACGTAGGTAGGGGAGAGCGATTGAAATTAGAGACGAGAGCGAGGCCTTGTCCCGTCGTGTGGTCGTGTGGCGCGTACAGTACAGACGAGGACGCGACGCGAGCCGGAGGGGATCGGAGGGGAGGCCCCAACACGGGCAGGGGAAATTAGCAACGGCCTGAGAGCGAGACGGGCGGGTCCGATGGAGTGGTGTTGTCACTGGCACATGGGCTGATGGGCATGGAAGCTCGCCGGGCTCCGGGCAAGGCGGTTACCACTTTACCAGCTGCCTAATGGCCGTTATGCGTGGAATATGCCTGCGGTTCTATGGTCCAACTTCTTTTTTGAGAGAGTGGCATGGTGCTTCATCTGCACGCTAGCCCGGTTCCGGTCCATCCGGGGAGCTTAATTGCCTTAGGTCGCTTTGATTGGGCTGTCAATTCTGCTTTGGTTATTGGAAAAGTTAAAATCCAATCAACCAAGTATTTAGTAGGGATAGGATTCGTATGCGTGCATTTTCACAATGCACTATACTTATGTCACTAGTGATTTGCGCGCGCCCAAGCGCGCGACCAATGACCCGGCATTATTTCTAAAGGAAATTTCATGCAGATATTAGATGATTAGACATCATCATCCAGCCAAAAGCAAACGCTTCGGTCATACGGTCGGGATAATGAGAGTACCACAAGCCGAGCTAAATAGCACAAGAATAACAGATGTTCATACATGAAGCAAACTTAAATTTGAGACAGAAATATGAAACATTTATCTGAGCTTGGTTACTGTCACTCCCTACAATAATGAGAGTACCACAAGCCGAGCTAAATAGCACAATAACAGATGTTCATACATCAAGCAAACTTAAATCTGAGACAGAAATATGAAACATTTATCTAAGCTTGGTTACTGTCACTCCCTACGATATATAACAATTCTATCAACAGCCTGGAGAGATGATTTGTGTCATGGAACACGGAACTAACAGAACTAATTACGTAACAACTTGTAGTATTGAAGAAACCTGAACCTCAATTCCCTGGTTGTTGACACAGTTAGGTGCAGATGCTGCCGTAGTTTTTGGGAGAACATATTTTTTGGGAGAACAACCTGGTTGTCAATAAGCTGAGTTGGTCTGCCAATCAATACTGCAACGTTAACTGCACGATCCTGAAATGTAGTGTTTTGTGAGAACACATAACATCATGTGCATGACTTCAAATAGTCTGAGAAGAGCCACAACTCTTATGTCCAGGAAATTAATGATAAGTGATTTGAGATAAACCTAATAAGATAAGTATTTGCCTCAGTACAGCAAGCATCAGGATAGTAAGCACACATATTTATACTATTCTGCAAGGTACAACTCTATTGACCCATTGACCCATGTAATGGTTACAAACCTACAGTCATATAAAGATAGGTAACGTGAAAGACACAAACTGAAACTATGGTACTCTAGGGTAGCACCCTATTGATTTTCATAGTAGCCAATCAGCTGTAGCAAATGTACTAAAAAAAAGGCTGAAATAAACATACTATAAATAGGATACCAAACCATCTTGAAACCCGTAGTCAAATCAGCCTAAACATGTTTGCAGCAAAGAAATTTGCTTATAGCAGGCTACAAACCAATGGCTCGGTGGATCATTTAATGGGTTAGCTTTGCAACCTACGTAGCAGTTTTAATTGTCAGATTGCAGTGTTCTGCCACTCTATATATAGAAGGGAAAATAGACAAATAGAATTGTCCACATTAGCGGGATAGAGTATAGCAATAAGATAAAAAAGAAATACTGTTGCCAAAGTCTCTGCAGACCTGGCCTTTTCAAAGAAGGCGTCTTAAGATAATAGGAAAGCTTTTAGACAGCACAACATAAAAATGACAGGCCATCTAAAGAGAGCTGCAGTCCATACACATGCTACTTTTTTTCTACATTTAGATTAATTGCATATCTAAAGCCAATATTTTTGCTTTGTAACCAGCAAATTACGTAAGGAATTCATAGGTTTCTAATAAGGGAGGAAGGGGGAGAACGGTTGAGATGAAAGACATTTATATACCAAATAGACTTGGTGGAGTACAATACAACTCTCCAGGTCAGTGTATTGTTGGGCAATCACAGAATCCACAGCTCATAGACCAGACCTATCACTTGCATCTGGGTGTAGAATCTGTATTCCAACAGAAATAAGCTTTAGGCTTAGTAAGAAGTAGGAACAAAACAAACAACTAACTGCACATTAAAACAAACTGCAGAACAGTTGTTTTTTGGAGGTAGAAGGAAGGGTGGCAGCGCTGCACCTGGGTAGGGCAACGTACGTGTTGCAGTGAGCTTCTGTACAATGGGGGATGACTGAGGAGGGGACGATCCAGCTCCTGGCGCCACCATACCACCTGCGTGCTCGCCCCACCTCCTTGTACATCCTTGCACATAAATACACTGAATAAAATAACTTCGTTTTAATCTCATCAGCCAACAAATCAATGGACCATCTTTGCAAGACTCATCAGCCAACAAATCAATATACCATCTTTGCAAGACTCATGAGCTAACGGAAAGGTCAGGAAACATATACCATCTTTGTGGTGTGTGTTCCTATGGTTCGCAATGCAACAAGACTCATGGGCTTGTCAGAAAGGCCTGGGATGATCTTGAACGGCCATAGCTTCATGTCACCATGCATGGATGGGTCAGAGAACCTCCTGTCGATCAACTGCTTGTCATCTGCATTACAATAAAATGAGCAAGATTGTGTCAGTAACAGTGGCCAGCATTAGGGAGAAGGCATCGAGCAAGATTTCTTCTAATCTGTTCGGCTTATTGTAGACATGGTTATAACAAAAAAGAGCTAACAAAAAACAGGGGGCAGCAACAATAATGTGAGCAGGGCAATGGAAATCTCCTATTTATTTTGTCACAACAAATGAGCAGTGCAGTGCATCAAAGTACTGTCAGTTAATTGTTTCTTCAGGCAAAAATAATGCACTACAAATGAGCAGGGCAATGCATCAAAAGCCTGTCAGTTATTTATTTCTTCAGACAACAATATTTTTTGTAAGGACACTTCGTTTTAATTTCATAACAACGAAAGGACACTTCGTTTTAATCTGGCCACAACAAATGAACAGGATGGAGCAACAGCAACAGGTGCCTATCAATACCACTAAGCAGTAAGCACCAAATTAAACAATTCTCAATTTTTTTTTGTGTAGGTTCTCTGATTCCGCCTACCATGTCGCTAATTTTCCTGCTACAAAGCACAGTAACCAATCATCACAAAGAGAACACGATTTTAGAGGTCAATATGTAGATCCAGCTAAACCACTTGTGCATACAAGAGTTCTCTAAGCATTCAGAGAAACGTGGACGCCCAACTAAGGCGAGAGCGAGGAGTACCTGCCATGTCGCAAATTTTAGCTTCCTCTAGATTTCTGCAAGAATCTTTGAACCCTCCCATTCCATTACTGCTCACGGAATATCGCCATCGAAAAAATACAGTACCAAAGATACCTTCAAACACATGCAAATTCCTCAATCCCCCAAAATTCTCATTCCACCGACTACTCACGAAAACCCGTCGAAATGGAAATTCACATTTCATTGATTGCTCACGAAACCCCATCGAAGTGGATTCAACTCGAATCCCCAAAATCAAAAAAAAAAAAAAAAAAAAAAAAAATCAACTCAAATCCCTCGATAGGCTTGAAATCAAATTACCGGGCATCACATGGCGGGGGGTGCTCGGCGCGCCCCGTGCCGCGGAGGGGGGGGGCTCGCCGCCCGGCGGCCGCCGCGCCCCCGCCCGCGCTCACGCCGCGTCGCCGGCCGGCCGCGCCACGCTCCCGACCACCCGGCCCGCGCCCGGCCGGCGCGGGGAGAGGGGAGGGGAAGGAGAGGCCGGGCGGGCCACGGGCGGGAGCACGAGGCCCGTCGGGCATGGAGAGAGGAGGGAGAGGGAGGAAAGGCGGCTGGGACAGGGAGAGTGAGGTAGGGTTAGGGTTAGGGGTGGAGCTAGTATATATATGATGCAGAGGAGCCACGAGAACCGCTGGATCGAAGATCGGACGCACAAAAATATTTTGGACGACGTGGACGCCCTGGCCGCGGGTTTTCTCCACACCAAATATACTCTTTAAATGTGCCGTCAAGAGGGGGGGTCCAAAAGGGCTTGTCACAATCATAAAAGCCGCCCAACAGCCCGAAGGGGGAGGCCGCACGCCAGCGCCACCACGGCCGCCACCGCCCACCACCACCGCCATCATCGCGTCGTTTGCTTCCTCATTAAGTAATATTATTTAGGATAAAATAAAAATAGAATAGAAAATAAAGGAAATCTACTTCTCATGCAAGTCTTCCCAGGACTATAAATACAAGGGAGATGTAATCAGTTGGATCAAAAGAAAATAAAGGGGTAACACCCAACAACTTCAGCTCTGTGCACAGTGATAGGTGACACGGACAGGGAAAAGAAGAAAACAACGAAACGGTACTTTGTTGCGTAATTTCTTGGATATCTTCGCCGGGTGGCAATCAGCAGAGGCTCACAGCTGTAGGAATCGCGAGGAAAGGTTATCTTCTTTTACCCGTCCGCGTGACCTATCGGCAAGAATCGCCATGAAAGGGAGGGCCGCGCACTGGAGTTCCACCGGTGGCATCTCCTCCGCCTGCCGCGCTCCAAGGCTGCATCAGCTTCGCTTTTTGCATTTTCGTCTCAGTCGAGACGGTTAGGAAAGTACTAGTTTGTGAGCCTGACCACACAAATTCGAGCACGAGTGGCCGTCTGGTTTCACAGGGAACAAAACCATGAACTATGCAATTTGACAGTGTACCTATGTCCAGGTAATCGCAACTACCAACACCAGCAAAATGCGAGTGAAACAAGTACAAGCGCGCACCAAACTTGGTAGAGTTGTAACAATATGACTTAGGTTGTGTACATCAAATGTGCTCCAGCAAGCTTTTAGAATTTAACAATATCGGTGATTTCTGCAATGCAATTCGAGGCAAGACTTGTATAGTACAATAAATGGTGTTGGCGGGTGCTACAAGGTTTCATGATCACTAAAGAATGATACTCCCTCCGTTTCAAATTGCAGTTCACTTTTTTTGAGCTTTTCGAGATACATTCTTTTGTTTTTTGCACCTAGTTATACACTATGTCTAAATACATAGTAAAAAAACAATGCATCTGGAAAAGCTAAAGGGAACTGCAATTTGAAACGGAGGAAGTATCCATTAGCTGAAACTTGAGCTCTATTATCACTTTTGTGAAGAATAAATGTTGTATGAAAAAAATCTTACAACTCACTGTCCTAAAATATAAGTGATATAACTTTGTCAAGTCAAATCATATATCCTAAATTTCACAAGGTTTATAGAGTGCATTGACATAGTACAAACGAGAAAATATAATGCCTCTGACCATATACAACATCAAATATATAGGACATAATGGTTGCAAGTTCGTAATCTTGACAGTTACAATATCAAGGATCAGCACCTCTGATTTAACATGACATTGGTACAGTAACTTAAAATAAACACCCCAAGCTGAAAGAATAGTAACGAAAACCAACAACACACAATCCAACTCCTTCCAAAATTCAAAGAATTTGCTTCTGTCCAGATCAAGAGTGGTCAATCTTGTATGTTCTGGAAAAATAAATGGACTGACCAAATTTTGCAAGAGCAACTGCCTGAGAGTTTTTCTTTTGCTAGAAACAAAGTGATCTCTGTGCACAATGTTCTCAACTCTGCGAATACTACAGATTTATTCATTGTAGGGCCAAACACGCTGAAAGAGAACAGGTTAAGATAACCTACGTTTTCCATTGCTGACGCCAACAAGGAAACCATGCATATGGTTGTGCAGATTTTACATATATACGTACTATTTTATAGGGTGAATGCTTGTGCATTTCCTTGTAAAATAAATTCCTTGGCGCATAAGCAAAAAAATGAGTAAAACTAAACACTTTGCTAAACAAAGGGATGGTTATGTGATGTCATGGGCCATCTGGTCTGTTAGAAATAACCTCATCTTCAAGGGCATTCCTACTTCCTCGACAGAAGTAAAGGCAATGTTTGATAAAGAGACCAGAATTCTTTCCCTAAGGTGGAGACAAAGTTCAAAGCTTCATTTGATTTATGGATCCAAAATTTGTTGTAATTTGCATCTCTTTTTTTTATCTTTTTCGTTTCTTTCTTCGTTTCTTAATTTTTCGTTGTAAGACTCTTTGTAACTCTTCTTTTATGCCTTAATAAAGCTCTGTAAGGGGCAGCCCTGCCCCTAAAGTTATAAAATGAGTAAAACTAAACACTTTTGCTAAACAAAGGGATGGTTATGTGCATTTTGATGGAATTTGATATATAAACGAAGAATGAAAGCTTCAGTTTTATGATTAAAGGATTAAATGGAATACTCTGACATATATTGCTGCATAGGACATACATGCTTTGGTGCCACTGCAAGGAAAAATACACACTTATAACCAATGAAATCAAGCATACAGTAGGTAAGCAATGGAAGTGCCAAATCAAATAGAACGCCCCAGGATACGAGACATTATCTGCAAACTGTATCACAAACATTATTTCGAAACAAGGTTCCACATATTCCTGACCATTCACCGTTCAAGTGCCTCAGGTAGCATCTCTCCCTTGATATTTTGGCTATCCATATATAAATTTAAAAAGGAATCATGGCATAATGGAAAGGAACGCAAATTGCATGAATAATTTCCAGCAAGCAATTGCAGTATCAAATGTCAGAGCCATATGGCGTTCCTCACAGTTGCTAGCGTTAACCACAAACAGCAGTCAGCAGGTCAGCAGCAAAACAAACAGTGGACAAAGGTTTGTTGAGGCCAGCAGTGGCATCGATTTGAAATGGATTTAACCTGCCAGAATCAATTAATCACTTGGCCAAAAAATATGAAACAGTTTCAGATTGGCCGCATGATACTACATGAAAACTCAGGATGGTTAAATTAAGCAATAGTAAAATGAAATCAAAGGGTATGGCACATACATAGAGATAATCCACTGAACAGCTCAAATTTAAGATCATGCAGCCACGTAGTCTACTGAGATCTGAAAACCTCTGCTGCAAATCTCCACTAAAAAACATCACGAACCCCTTCTGAGCAAATGAGAAAACATGATGCCTGACCATATACAAAATCAAATAAAACATCCTTATGGCTAAAGGTTTTAGCCTCCGATTAACAACACAGGAAACATAACTTTTTTTGCGACCTCTCATCTAAGTACAAGCCTGGGTATCTGTTCGGATACAAACACACACCACACACACGCACACCACACACACACCCACCTTGTACACCTAACAAACCTACAACTACACCTAACTAGAACGCGGTGATAGACACTCGAAAATCATCCGACTCGGTATGTGGCGGGCGCGCGCCACGGCCATCGTTGGGCCCGTCATGCGTGAGGCAACGAAATAACTGTTCCCACTGTTCCCACCGGTGGGAAAATCGTGGACGAGCGAGGCTCGAACCCACGACCGGCCGTATCCACTCCTGGGAACGAACCAATCGAGCTAGCGCTCGATCCCCAGGAAACATAACATTGCTTCAAGTGGACAACACACCATTCAACCTGTAAAGACCGAGCACTTACAAATGCAATATCAAATATTATAACAAGCCAAGGGGACAAATAAAACCATTCACTGAAATTAAATCCACATGCATCAAGAACACACTGAGAGAACTGAAAGAACAGTGCGATAACCAACTTTTCCATTGCTGATGAAATTGAGATAGTAACATCTGACGCCTCATCAGGACATCACTACAAACAAGGAAACCCATACTTCACCATGCCACCACGACATAACACAGGCTACCACAAAGCACATCTCTACACTACAGAAGGATCAGGCAGGCACTAGGAACGACGACAGGCCATGACCTCTAGGCCCTCTCGCCACGGATGCGGCGCGCGAGCTGGATGTCCTTGGGCATGATGGTGACGCGCTTGGCGTGGATGGCGCAGAGGTTGGTGTCCTCGAAGAGCCCGACGAGGTAGGCCTCGGCGGCCTCCTGCAACGCAGCGACGGCAGAGCTCTGGAAGCGGAGGTCGGTCTTGAAGTCCTGCGCGATCTCCCGCACCAGCCGCTGGAAGGGGAGCTTGCGGATCAGCAGCTCCGTGCTCTTCTGGTACTTGCGGATCTCACGGAGCGCGACGGTGCCGGGGCGGAAGCGGTGGGGCTTCTTCACTCCACCTGTCGCCGGGGCAGACTTGCGCGCCGCCTTCGTCGCCAGCTGCTTCCTCGGCGCCTTGCCGCCGGTGGACTTCCTCGCCGTCTGCTTCGTGCGGGCCATTGCGGAAGTGGGGAGGGAGGCTAGGGATTTGCTTCGCGGGAGGATTCTTCTGCTAGGGATTTGCTCGGGAGATGAGATTGCTGGATGAGATGGAATGGGGAACGGCAGGTTGATTAAATAGGAGACGGCTGGCTGGGCGGGAGAGTGGGAGATTTTGGTGGTAGCGGCGGGGCTTCGTGGAGGGAATGGGGTTTCAAGCGTTGGATTGGAGGAGAACGGACGGACTGGATTGATTTTGAGGGTGATCACGCGGATCGTTGCAGAGTGATCCGTGGGAAGGGGGTTCCTGCGTTCTGATTGGCTGGAATACGAACTGGTGTGGGGGCGATCCGTGGGGAGGAATTGCTGCATTGTGATTGGTTGGTTAACGCGCTTCGCGGACTGGGGTCCGACTTCTACTGCGAAGTGTGTGGAAGGCCAGCCTGGTTCACCCGCAACTCCGCAAGAAAAAAATCATTTTGCAACCTCACAAGTTCTCGAAATCCTTTTCAATAAAAATATTTAAATTGCAATGAATTACATAGAATCTTACAAAATATTGTAACTATTTAGAAAAAAAAAAACACAGCCGCTAAAAAACATACTCATTACCAATGCACAAACTAGAATACTACATTTGTCCACAAAAAAACAAATCCTAGGCCATGTGTGTTCAAGGGTTGTCAAACTTTCACAGTCAATCCTATGTACAACCGACAAAGAAGAGGTTGACACAAATTCTAGTCGCACACCAACTAAATCGAGATCAACCGAGGACGACCTATATATACAGCGATGGAGATAACTGCAAGCAAACCAACCAACAAGACAACTACACAAAACCTACACTTGGGGTCCCATTTGAAAGGTATTTATAGCCCCAAGCTCGAAGATAGCCATTGCCAATGATCAGAAAAAGTGCTTCAATTCAATGACCGAAAATGGCTAGGCTAGGGAGTCCACAATTGTTAGAGGCGTCGCAATGGTAATAGCTAGTGCTAGCTACGTAGTCGGCTGACGTGGAGGTGAGAGACAATAACAAAGACTATTTTATATTATTGGACCCACATAAACCTCTGAAGATCTCTAGTTTGGTTTTGGATAATTAGTGACACCTAAGGACTAATCTCTCGATGCTAAGAGTTTAACTAGATTGGAGATTGGTGGTCTTGGGAGTTGGTGCATGGTGATCATGGAGGATGGATCGAGGTGATCCAAAAAATGATCAAGCATGCAACTCGGTGGAGTTTCGAAGATCAATTGACCCCAAGGCAAAGGTATAACCATAGGGCTTTTAATTTCACACTCAAGGCACCATAGAGGGTGTGAGTGATTATAGGATCGATAAGCCGTATTATAAAGAGGGGAAACTTATCGTACATATCGGTCCTCCGGTGCCTTTAGGTTCAAAATTCATATGCATGCATTCTAACCTAAAGAGCTAACTCCGCGCTTGCGAAAATATTTTCAAAATGCTAACACATGGTGTCGAGGTGTTCTTCGGCGTGTCGGCAACAAGAAACAAGTGACGGAAGTCGGTTTGGTGCAAAGGCAAAGAAACGGCAACACAGCGACGAAAATTCGCGGCTTCGGATGTGACCGGATCGGCGGCCGGAAGCGAGGAAGAATCGGCCGGGCGCTCGGTGTGTCGCGTCGGCGAGAGCATGTTTACGGCTCGGGGGTCGGCGGGTGGCCGGACCCACCGGCCGGAAGCATCCGGTCTTGACCGGACGCGTCGATCGGACGCGACCGGACGCCGCGGAGGCCGGGGTCGGGCCTTTGTTTTGGGGTTGTCGGTTGTGGCCGGACCCACCGACGGACTCACCGGTGAGTCCGGTCGATCCGTCGATCGGCTGCGAAAAACCGTGGGTTTCTCCCCAACGGCCACATTTCGTGGTGTGCCTTATTTATACCCCCTTGGCTGCCTCTTGCTCTCTCTCTCTCTTGGTCATTTGAATCACTCCTAACATTCTAGAGCAAGCAAGCAAGCCTCCTCCTCTCTCATTCTTGATTTGAGCTTCATTCTTGAGAGAAGAGTTGATCCAAGTGGATTTGCATTGAGTTCTTCCATCTAGAGGCACTTGGGGATCGTTGTGAGGCGGTGGGTTTCCTTTTGCTCTTAAAGACACCGCTCCTAGCCGGCTTGGTGATTTGGTGGAGTTGTTGGCAAGAAAAGGAGATTGTTCTTGGCCACCTCCCTCCGAAATTGTGAGAGGATCACGCACTCCTCGTCGGGAAGACAAAGTGTAAGGAATACATTGCTCGTGTCTTGGGTACCTCACTTGTGAGTGGTGTGTTGAGGCTAGCAAGGGCATCGCCACAGCTCAAACACCATCCTTGTGTTGGTCGGCACAACCGGAGACTAGCTTGTCGGTGTACAAGTGAACTCCGGTGAACAAATCGACTTGTTCATTGTCTCGGTGTTTGGATCATCACCTTCGTGTGATTGATTGTTCTTCCTCCCGGTGATTGGTTCATTCCTCTACACTTCGGTATATCGAGCTCATTCTCTTGTTGTTATATTCCTAGTTTACTTTGTGTAGAGAGCTAGCCTTGTTTTGTGTAGTTATTCTTGCTAGCATAAGGATCATATTAGGATTGCTCACTAGATAGAGTATTGACATAGACTTTGAGTGTCTTAGAGATCATAGCATATTTAGTCTTGTCACTAGAAGGCTTGCAAGACCACTAGAGCTAGTGCAAACCGCATATTAAGCCATTTGTTATACTAACCGGTTTGTTTAGTTGAGTTTGTAGAAAAATTTTATAGGCTATTCACCCCCCTTCTAGCCATCTAGGACCTTACAACCTCTCACATATTCTTGGGCAACGTGAAATAGTCTAGCTATTTACATGTGCGTAGCTACGACTACTCTCTCTCTAATTTTTCCTTCCCGTCACATCTAGATAGTCAAATAGCTAACCATTGTGGACGGCCTTAGCGAAATAATCTAGTGTGCGTAGCACCACTAATTATGAAACTTCAATGGGTATCTTATGCCATCGTTCGATGGTTTTTCGTCTAAGTGCTCACAAAACAACTTGGCTTGCTAAGGGGCGTGTTTGATTTCTTGGCCCTGGGTGGCTCGGCCCGGTACATGGCCAACTCATGGCATGGTCCTCTTGGGCAACACCTCTTGTTTGATTCACATGGTCCTAATGAGCCAGGTCAGATTAGAATTGTGTTTGATTTGGTGTACAAAATTAATAGGATGACTTTGCATCCGGAATACGGTGACCTTACCCCTCTCCTTTCTCTTGTTGGCATTTCGTCAAACACTTTGCTGGTGTCGCTGAGTGCTAGCCATGGCTGCTGCTGCAGCTGCTACTCCACGTGCCATGGTGGTTGTTGCTGCTCCTCGTGCCATGGCTGCTGCTGCAGCACTTCCCCTCTTGTGTCTCCCCGTCCGGTGCTCATCTCACCTCCCCTACGCGCCTGGGCCGGCGAACAAAGGACTCGCCATGCCCGCAAGTGGAGCTCATAGTCGCGGCCATGGAGAGCTCGCCCCCCGCCGCCACCACGGCGTGGGCGTGGGGGCGGGGAGCCCACCCCGGCCCGCCGCCGCGGCGCGTGGGTGTATGGGAGCTCCGCCCCGACCCCGCCGCCCATGGCCCGCGGCGACAGGTGCGGTGGAACTCCACCCCTAGTCACCAACGACGCGGGCGCGGGGGCTCGCCCCGGCCACCACCGTGAGAAGCGAGAAAGGGTGAGGGAGGTCGGAAGAACCGGGGGGCTCGGCCACGGCTGGGCTCTAGAGAAACAAGGAAGATTTGTGTTGGATGGGAGCTAAGAGAGAGAATGATTTTTGGTTCGCGGGGGCCCGGCTCGTCGGTGGGTTCGAAAATCAAACACCGGACCTTCCATCTAGGGATCGCGGGGGGCCTAGCTCGAGCCCATATCAAACACGCCTAAATGTCGGTGCTCACAAAACAACTTGGCTTGATTGTGCATCATGTTGAATATGTTTCAAATTCGGTTGCCCATCGTTATTATTGGGAGCACTGGGGGCCCCTCCCCCCCCGGCGGGCGCGCGGTGCGGATACCGATTCATTCTCTTGTGTCACATCGGTGTTGTAATCGGACTCTTGAAAATAGTGAGAAGTGTTTGCTAGTTGGCGCCCGTAATTTTTACTCTCCAACATTGGGTTTAGGGTTTTCCACGTTAAATCTTGTGTCTCCATTGTGGTTTGATTTGTATTCTTCATTGTTTATTGTGTCGCCGTTTATAACACATCATCGGTATAAAAAATCTTAGGCTTTGTTCTCCTACCCACTATAATTGATTGGCGACCTCATTGGTCACAAGCTAGACCATCTGGTGCATTGACTCCCTTCACTCAAAGGCACTGGCTAGACACCTTTTCCTTCATCCACTAAACTTGTGTGTCCTCGGTGTCAGGTTGTCGCTTAACATGTGCTTTGTGTGTGATCTCCACTTTCTTCAAACAAGCTTTGATTGAGGTGAAACTTGATTATCTGGATTCCTTGTTGCATCTCTAATCTCATTGGACCATTTGTTCATCAACATTACAACACCATGCATACTGAACATTTGACTGAGCTTCCCACATTCATATCCTCTTCTTGATGATGCCTAACTATTGATAATTCCTATTTGCGAATCCTTGTTTGCAATGCTTCACTCTTTTGAGATCACTGCCCTTGAGCTTGAGTCCTTGGTTGTTTTGTTTGACCACTGATTGGTCTTCATCTTCAATCCCGACTTCTTGATCCTCTTGTCATCAACTCTTCCATATGTCATCATCTTCATGCCTTATGGACTCACGTTATACTTGATTCTCGAATCATTCATTTAGCCACACATGCCTACTTGTTCTTGATTCCTTTTGTCGTCAACCTTTTAGGTAATCAACTCTTGGAGATGTATTCACCTTCATGCATTATGGTCTAACATTGTACTTGATTCTCCAAAGCATACACTATCCACATATGCCAAGTTATGATCCATTCCTTTTATCATCAAGCTTTTGATGGCACTTTTATCTTCAAGGTCCGTGACCTAACATAAAAGATAAAACATATTCTCCAAAACACAAACTTGTATTTATAGAGTGAATCAAAGTGATCTCTTAATGCTATCAATGTGCCTGTAGTTATACAAGTCTTTTCGGAGTTATAAATATCGGTATCAAAAGAATCCACAGATCTCTTGCATCTGGTGCTTTACCAAACAGGGATTATGGAGATCTCCACGGGTTATCAAAGTGATCTCTTGACATGTTTGTGTTGGCTACAGATTATGCAATAATCACAATTCTTTACCGAAATAAGAGCTACGTTGGGCCAGAGATTCTATTGCCTTGTTTGGTCACAACCTTAAAGATGGTTTGTTTGGTTCTCTCCCTTCAAGATGAGTTCTCTGCTAAGCACTAATCCTGGCTCTACGTCCAAAATCAAACGCAGACGTTCAAAACCAAATGCTTGGGGGCGACGCCTGCGCCACAATTTTGTCGGGGTAGTCACAGTTTTGTTCGTGGGTAATCAAATAGCCCCACGATCTGGCTAGTTTACATTCTGCGGTTCAACACACAGCTTTTTTTTACCTGATTGTGGTATACATACTGACTAACTTTGCCATTGTGCTCACACGTGAACAAGATAACAGAGACAATTATAACAAGCTGCCATCGGCTTTTGAACCCTCGTCTTTACACAAATATAACAAGCTGCTTCGTAGCTAAAACAGATAGGGCCTCAATAATAATAATAATAATAATTAAGCTCTCAGGGAGATGCAAGATTGTGTGAGTCATGCAAGCGTGCTAATCTTATCTTTTTGCTAACTCCGAAACTCGCATGGTACTCGAAGTAAATCCAAGGCATTATAAATGAAGTTTGCTCGAACAGTATCTAAAATATTTTAAGGATAAACAACGTATCCCTGTACAAACAATAACATCTGTTTCATGAAAAGGAATAAAACAAACAGCTCCAAGTACAAATCATCAACACCCATGCCACGCTTGGGCACTGACCACCAAAGGCGAACTTTGTTCCATGTACGGAAGTGCGGAAACCAACTGAAAGCTCTCAAAGACTCAAACTGCATGGGCGACAGCCGACACCCTTGCGTCGTGTAAAAACCCAGATCAACTGAGCACATCAGGAACGCCCTGATATGGTGCTGTTGAAAAAAAAATAAACTAAACTGACCTGACGATCTATACTGCTGAAGTACTGCACATGTTCCTTTATGTAGTACATCAATCGACTTTACCACCTTTCACAATGCTCCATGGCCAACAGCCCTTCAATGATCAGAAAGAACCAAGAATGCTATAGAAACCATGGGACAATCTTGCATCCCAATTAACTGAAAATACAACTAACAGATATACTGCTCCAAAAATTCAGAAGCACTTCATGTGGACGATGCCTGGACCAGATTCATCATACTCTGCCTTGGAGATCCACATCTACAATACAATAACAAGAAAATAAATCAAATTTCATATACAATAGAACTGCAAAGCAAGCAGAAACGTTGCATTTAGATTTTTTTTTTATGAAAGTTGCATTTAGATTTTGAGACAGTAACAACCTGCTGGAAAGTACTGAGGGAGGCCAGAATGGAGCCACCAATCCAAACACTGTACTTCCTCTCCGGGGGAGCAACCACCTTCACCTTCATGCTGCTGGGGGCAAGTGCAGTGATCTCCTTGCTCATACGGTCACCAATACCAGGGAACATAGTGGAGCCACCACTGAGGACAACATTACCGTACAGATCCTTTCTGATATCAACGTCACACTTCATGATGGAGTTGTACGTGGCTTCATGGATACCAGGAGATTCCATGCCAATGAAGGATGGCTGGAATAGCACCTCAGGGCACCTAAACCTTTCTGCGCCGATTGTGATAACCTGGCCATCGGGCAGCTCGTAGCTCTTCTCAACGGTGGAGCTGGTCTGGCAGTCTCCAGCTCCTGATCATAATCAAGGGCAACGTAGGCAAGTTTTTCCTTGATGTCCCTGACGATTTCTCGCTCGGCGGTCGTGGTGAAGGAGTAACCCCTCTCGGTAAGGATCTTCATCAGGTTGTCCGTAAGGTCACGGCCAGCAAGGTCCAATCGAAGAATAGCATGGGGAAGCGTGTACCCTTCGTAGATGGGAACAGTGTGGCTCACACCATCACCAGAGTCGAGCACAATACCTGCAGAAAGATTGTTGTCACTCACTACACTGCTATCCGAATGCTGACACGAAACAGATTAATTGCAGTAACATACCAGTTGTTCGACCACTGGCGTACAGGGAAAGAACGGCCTGGATGGCCACATACATTGCTGGGCAGTTGAACGTTTCAAACATAATCTGGGTCATTTTCTCCCTGTTTGCCTTGGGGTTCAGGGAGCCTCGGTCAGCAGTATAGGATGCTCCTCAGGTGCCACACGAAGCTCATTGTAGAAGGTGTGGTGCCAGATCTTCTCCATGTCATCCCAGTTGCCAACAATACCGTGCTCGATTGGGTACTTCAGTGTCAGAATACCTCTTTTGGACTGAGCTTCATCGCCCACATATGCATCCTTTTGGCCCATGCCCACCATCACACCAGTGTGGCGTGGCCTGCCTACAATGCTAGGAAAGACAGCTCTCGGTGCGTCGTCACCAGCGAAACCTGCCTGTTTGGCATCAAGATCCCATCGGTTAATTAAATCAGAAATGAATACACAGGCAAAAGGAAACTGAAGCAAATGTATGGAAGCTAAAGTATTGACAGCGGACAGAAGAACCAACCTTGACCATCCCAGTGCCATTGTCACACACAAGGGGCTGCACATCCTCTTCAGCCATTCCTCAAAGTGTTCTGCAGCAGAATGCTATATTCAGAATCTATTTGAATTTATCTGCAGCGGCGTTGAGCGTTAAAGTATCCATGGAGTCAGGTAAACCCCAACTAGCTTGGGACAAAAGCTAAGTTGTTGGCGTTAAACGTTAAAGTATCCATGGAGTCAGGTAAACCCCAAAAGTAAAAGTATCAATTTGCAATATGGCAGTCATCAGTCAAAACTAATGTCCACAACTGTTCAGGTGAAGAAACTGAACTTGACTTTGTGTTAAAAAATAAGCTGATACATGACTTATACAAGTATAAGCTTTCAAGCAATTCCTAGAGACGGCCAGATTTTGGTGCTAAGCTGATAACACAAATTATTCATAATCTTGATACTTGATTGGCCATAAATTTCTCTGCTACCACCATACCATGCATGTTTCATTTTTTATGGCCAACAAACATACCACGTATGTACCAGTACATGAATTGTCTGAAAACACACATTTGTATCAAGATTTCATCTGAATCATCAACAGGAACAGTGTGATTTCACTGCCTGAGATAATCTCAAGTTCTTCACAGAGTGATCTGAAAGCAATTTGCGGGTTCCGCTACTCTGTTAATTTTAAGGCATAGCACATATCTTAGCACATGCTGAATCATATATACTCCTATGAACTGACTGAGTAACTGGACACTAAAGTTCCATCACATAAACAGACAATCCAATCAAACACCACAGAGGTACTGTAGAAATCATACAACACATAGTCGGATTACACGACTACACATATGCCGGTAGTTTTTTGCTCGTTACGCTGGAACACCTTAAACCATATACCATAGTACCTACCACCAGACCGCCTATCCGGATTGCAGAATCGAAACAAACGCATGACAAAACCAGCAAAATCGACATGAAAAATCGAAGTCAACACGGACGGGAAGCTCAAGCGGGGATCTATCGATCGAACCGACTGTCTACAGCCGATCGCTTCCTCGGATCAAATCGGTGCCAGAGCAAGCGGGGAAACCAGGGTATACCTCGGCGTCGTTGACGAGGCCGCGGAGGGGATCGGATCGCTCGCCCTTAGGCGGTTGGAGCTCGCTTCTGAGAGCTCGGTGACGCGAGCGTGAGAGCGAGACGAGACAAATGGGAGAGCGGCAGCCAAAGTGGGGAACCACTTTTATATGAGCCCGCCTGGTTGGACTGGTCTGGTTGCGGGTGCCCAGCGTCGTTGGGAAGCCAGCCGCCTCCGCCTGCCACCGTGTCACGGCACGGCATGACAGCAGCGCTCGCGAGCGCAGGGACGACCCGGCCAACACCTCTCGCTCTCTCTGACCTCCCTCTCCCGTGCCGGGTCAATGGAGACGCAGCGGCCGCCGGATGAAGGAGATAAAAATCTGCGCAGGCGGACGGCGGCCGGAGCCGGGCTTTCGGTGCCGAATCCGGCGCACGTCCTCGTCGGATGATGGGGCGGGTGGTGGGGTAACCGGCGGCTAGCAATAGCAGCAGCTCTGCCAACTAACGCTACCGGTCCGGGTCCGGCCCAGTCATCGTTACCGTCCGTCGTCTGAGACTTCGTCAAAAGGCCCATAGACTTTTCTCAGGCCCACAAATTTGTTCCCTCTGGCACATAAATTTGTTCCCGTGGCCCAAAGCCTCGAGGATCCACCGAGTTGGGCCGATGGTTGATTTGGTGTTGTTTCCGTTCGCATTCGGCCTTTCCAGTCGAAAAAAAAAATAGTCGCGGTATTGCTGCAGGCTGCACAGAAAGTTTTTTACAAGTAGTTTGGATACCTCAGATGATCGCGATTCCTAGCATGCGTGTCTGGTATTTGTGTCCTAAACGACTAGCTACGAGAATTAGTAATACAGTAGTAATAATAATGCAGTCTTGTTATTCGCTTTTGGACTCTCCAGGCAGTCAATAATAGTCGGGGCGTAACAGTTTTGTTCCTGCAACGGTAGTACAGAGTCGCACTATCTTTCGTTTCTCTACTATAGCAGATTCACATGCGATATTTTCCAAGGTTTATGCAGGAACCCGTGTATCACGTTCCACTTTGGAGAGCTCAAAGATAACTCGATCTTTTCACCCTCTATTACCAAGTGCGATCTGAGCTCAAAGATCTTTCACAGCAGATAGAGCAGAGTCAGCAGAGGCCACGAGACAGGCATGTTCAGCGTCGACCATTGCTCCACCACCTCCAAATCCTCATCGGATGATCGCGATTTCTACCACCCGTGTCTGCTGTCTGCTGCCTAAAAAACGACAAGCTACGAGGTAAGAGCTAGCTACGACGTCAATTTTACCGTAATCACGGCCTACTACCGAGTGGTACACCGTTTCATGTGCCTCGTGACTCGGGACCCCAACAAGGAACGCAGCAATTGGAGCCTTGGTACTTATCAAAGGGATTAAAATCGACAGGAAGAAACATTATCTGTGCCGAAACTGCCCGCACCACCGCCGAATCAGTCTCGTTAGCAACCGCAAAAGCGCGAAATAAACCAAACCTCCCGGAGTTAACAAGTCCAATCATTGACTTTTTCCAGCTCCTCAAAGTGGCAATAATTCGCACGTTCTTTTGCGCAGATAGATCTGACGCGATTCCATCTCCTTTCTTTCCTCTGACGCCGGAACAGATCGAGCCGGGGTGAATGGGGTGGCCGGGTGGTGATACATCGTCGGTGCTTTCAGCACTCGACCGCATGATAAGGCGATACGCAAATACAACATAGACACAGCGTGCTCTGCGAGACATTTTCGCAAAAGCCGGGTGCTTTCAGCAATAGTGGCTGCATTATTGGCCGTCGAGCCACACGGCACACGCACACGCGTCGCTGTGATGCTTCCGCTAGTGGAAGGCCCGGGGAGAAGCCATTACGCGGGGCAATAATTCACTTCGTTTCGCCGGCGGGCGACGGCCCAGTCGGCACCGCAGCTCCCACTCTGGACGGGCGACGGGAGGCCGGGGAGGAGGAAGTTTCCAACGGTCCGAGTCAAAAGCGTGCTTCGTGCTTCCGCAATTATTTCAGCATTTTATTGCGATGAACAGCGCTAAACAAAGCAAAGTTCTGCACCGAGGAGATGATGGCTTGCAATTGCAAGCAAAACAATGGAAGAGAGCACATGGTATGGTATGAGTGGTATTATGAGTAATTTTTCGGGTTAAGTCTTGACTTTCATGGAACACGGTGGCGTCGCCATTTGGAGGTGGTCCAAGTCTGATCATTCAAATGGACGTTTCATTAGATGTGTAGTGGTTTCACATATACAATTTTTTTGCCATCGTGTCGAAAGCCACGTTTTTCATTAAGCGAGGAAAGAGTTTGGTTACAATACTAAAAGAGCATAAGCTAATCGTGAGTTTACCGAAACCCCTAGAAGATCAGCTTGCACGAGATTGTACACCTCCCTACTATCCATCCATCTATCACGCATGCATCCTCATTTGGAACGCCACAAGCCATTACGCATACATACAAGATTTGAATCGCTTATGGTGAACCTCAATTTTCCTTATAAAATTTATATCTCTCCAACCTGTAAGTCTACAAAGCCTTTGTAGGATCTCCAAACCCTTCATGTCTTCTGGCTCCTCCATTATATTGAAAGCAGAAGGTGCTGCCGTTGGCCAATGTTGATCGCCGGATGTTCACTGGTGATGACACACACACGGCGTAGCCGCTACCGCCAGGACAATCGCCACCATCAAGCTCCTCCTTGTGCTGCTGCACGGCCCCATGGCAAGCACCGAGAGGTGGCATCCCCTTGGCCGAAAGCCGGACATGTTTATGTACACTCCTCCTGCATCGACCATCGAGTTTTTGCCGACCATATCAAGTATCCCTGTCGTATCGTTAATTGGTAAGTATCGTGTATATTATATCCTATTTTCTCCTACTACTTTCAATTATGTTTTGTTTTTTGGCCACCTGCATGATTTGGTCAACAACATGTTCCAACCTTCCTAATGCACTGTGCTACTTAAAATTAGGAACATATATAGTTGTAATTACAACAAGAAATCTCATTTTCTATATTTTCATGTGGCCTCCGCTATAATTCTTCCTATTCTATGCAAAGCTCTTTTCTATAACATCTGAGGTCCTGCGACAGCGCGTGGGTAGTCACCTAGTTATCAATATAATATAATACTATCTACTACACCTATAAAAAAGTATCCCCCACTAGGGGCTAATTTAGGAGTTCTCGGGGGACGTGATTGGTCCACCTCAGCGAATTTTCAGTTATCCAACGATCCCACCTCCATTCATCCTATGCCAACGCTGCCCGCCGCCCTTCTGCCATGCATGCATCGGTGCTGGTCGATTTCTGGAACGTCAAGAGGCTGTTGTGATCCACTTACCTCTCTCAAGTAATCCTCGTCACCATCCTCTTCCCCTTCCATTTGGTAACTGATCGTAGTGTTAAAAATAGCGCCACCAACTCACTCCAGCACTCGGCCATCAAGAGTCTTTTTGTATTCATGCAAGAAGGTTGAAACTGATATGGCCATTAACCTTCCCAGGCTATATATATCTAAACAGCTGGGTGGGCGCAAATCCTCCCCCTCAGCAATCGACGATTGTGGCCTCGCCCTGGTGGTGGCGACGTATGCGGTAGGTGCATATGGATCCAAGGACAGGATGACCAGCGGCAGTAGGAGCAAAGGCACGGCGCCGGCGGCACACAACAGCGGTGGGGAGGATATGACGATGACTCGAGAAGCAAAGAACCGAATCCCGCAGCTGAACCAGGTTGGATGCGGTATTATACGTTGAAAATTAACACTTCGTGTATATCTAAAAACCAGAACTATCGTACACGCTCTCTGATAGATGCCTGCTCCTGGACCTGCCGGTAATTTAAAGTGGATTTCATTAGTATGGAGTTTTAATACTTTATTCGGGGTGCTGCTTACTACTTCCGATTTGTATGTATATGGTATTGACCGTTTGATTCCAATGAGCAAGTTTATATTATATCCGCAGATACACATAACATCATCTTTCATATATCTATATTTAATCCTCTACGTTTTTTCCTCCTTTGGCACCTGATGAACAAATGGTTCATGTGATCTGAAATTGCTATTCAATTTTACTTAACTTTCTCAGTCAATCTCCTTCATACCCACGGCAACGCACCCACCATGCACAACAATGGAAGAAAAAAGGCCTCCCTGACAATGGGCTGCAGTGCCAAAAAAATTCAGCGACCATTCTTTTTGTTTGGATATGGAAGTTATTGTTTAATCATGGATGCTCTTCATTGTGTGATTTCCATTTAGATTGATAAACATGTATGTAGATACTCCTCTAGATTTTCTTGAAGTTGACAAACACCGAATGTATGTTGGATGATCGGAAAGTTAGTATTTTCTCGAGATCTATTCCGCAAACTGATAATTTTATGTTGTACATTATGTTCTAAATATTATCCTCCATAGGTTAATGATATGTTTACTTTGATGAAGTTGAAGATATAAGATTAACATGATGCCTTTTCTTTAGTTCATTATTGAAATTACTTTTAAATTACTTTTAGCTAGGCTAAAATTACTTTTGCGACCAAGAAGAACGCGCGAGGAATCCACTAGTTACTTAAGTGTTATGTTCCCACAACACATTCAGTTGCCAATATGGTGACTACTTACACTCATTGGGTGTACACAACAAAAGGTCTCAACCCTTGGGTATGCAAATCCCCAATATTGTCTCAACCGTCTACTGAATTCTTTTTTATACTACATCCTAACCAAGGATAATCTAGCTAGAAGACATTGCAATGTAAGTCTAGCTTGTTGTTTTTGCATGAGACAATCCAACATCTCTTCTATGATTCTCATTATACTTATTTCCTCTAGCGTTCCTTGCATATTGTGTTTGGTAGAATTCCTTCTAGTAATATAAACCACCTTTCTAATGATTGGACAAAATTAATTAGGGGGACACAAAGGACAACCTAAAGTTATTGATAGGTGCAACAATAAATTGTTGGGCAATTTAGCTCACAAGGAATGATTCAATTTTTTAATAACTGCCATAAAAAACTTTTCTCCAGATAATTGTGAGCTCATTCTTCTTCGGGACTTGTTTGCATGCAAGTGTATATATCTCAATTGGATTATTCCAACACATGTGAATTGAGACGTACACTTAATCTAAACAAGGTCTCAATGAAAAGTATGAAGCCAAAACTCTTTCCATTATCTAAAAGAAATATATTTCAGTGATCCGTGAGCTAATAACTAATCGTGTCAATAATCGACACACAAAAAGAGTTTATAGTTCGTAAGATAATTCTTTGTGCGAATACAATTTTAGCTCTTTTCGAATGTTGTTGTAAGCTGTTTATGCATTTTTTTTTTTTTTTTTTTGTTCCGTTACTGATATAGTACTAGTAGTTAATGGGCTGGATGTTCGCATGTTCGCAGTGGGCCGTTTCACGCTTGATGGGCGATCTCACTTCCGAGTTCCGAGCTCCCAGTTCGAAGACGCAACTGTAAATCCCAACAGACGAGTGAAGGAGCCATGGCCCTATGCTAATTTGCAGTAAACTTATTATGCTAGTTGAAGTGAACGGGGCAGTTTTATGCTAGTTGTTGCAGGCTCTCAGCGTATATATTTACAATTGAAGTTAACGGGGCAGTTTTACATCCTTTACACACACACCCAAAAAAAAACGATCATGACTGCAGTCACAGTCACAGATGAGAGAACGTCAGAAACAAAATTGTCCACTCTTCACAAGCACTATACAGTTAGTCTTCGTGGCTTCCCGCTATTGAGTGTCGTGCTGCCCGGCCCCGGCTTCAACATGCACCTGAAGCTGCCCAGCCTCCGCCGCCCTGTCCGTGTCCGGCAGGGAGGTCGAGGGATTGGCGGCGAACGGCGCCCGCCTGCACGTGGGGCACGTCTGCCGCGCGGCGAGCCAGCGGTCGATGCACCTGACGTGGAAGCCGTGGTTGCAGTGCGGCAGCGCGCGCACGCGGGTCCCCTTTGCTGGAACTCGGTGAGGCAGATGGCGCATTCCGCCGCGCCACAGCCAGTGAGCTCCACCTCGCAGGAGTAGACTATCCACGGGGGCAGCCCGGTTCGCTGCCCGCGCTTCCTCCTGGGCCCGGTCTGGCAGGAGGAGGAGGATGCTGCCGCCGACGACGCATCCCCCGCCGCCGGGGGCTCCTCGTCTGGCCGTAGCACACGCGGCGCGTGACGCGGAACGCGCACCGGACCACCGCGTGCACCGCGAGCACCACCACCAGGCCGCACAGGGTAGCGCGACAGCACCGTGATCACCGTCGTGTTCAGCGAGCTGAAGGGCGCCACTGCGTGCGCGTGGTGCGCGACAGGCACCTGATGCACCGCCGCCGGCCCCGACGACGACGGGGCGGCCGCAGTGGCGACGTGCGACAGTAGCCTTCTTGCATGCAACTCCTGTTCGACGCTCATCTTGTCGAGCTGTAACGCAGATCGAGGAGCGCTGGTGGTGGTGTAGTGTGAGTGTGAGAGTGTTCTCTCGTGGCACGGCGTGGGGAAGGGTTTTTATAGGAACGTGGGAGGCGACAGTAAGTCAGTAAAGATATTTCGGGTCACCGTCAGTGGATTATTTATTAGCGGCAAATCCAAAATGAGGTTTAGCTTAACATGCAAGATGGACTGGTCGATCGATTCTAAACTAATGGAACGCGTGGGTTAATGGAGATAACATCGAGCTAGTAATGGAGATAAGATACACCTCACTAGCTAGCTAGACACCTGATGAATGAACCCATGCATTTGGGCGGCACAATTCATTGATTGATGAAGCTTTTCTTTGACTATATATATAATTAAAATTAAGAATCAATCTTGCAAAAGGAATGAAGTGCCTCATACCAACACGTTTTTGTACCCGCTTCATATTTAGATTACTCGTCGATCTGAGGTTTTACAGTCCATCATCAGTCTGAAAACGAAGACTAACTACTGTCTAGTACGTATATCAGAGGAGGGTGTGTGTTACGACGTTGTAAAGATGATGAAGCGCTACGGCTACAATGAAATGGGCACTGTTGTAAGTGTGATCAATGAGTGATCACGTACACCAGATGAAGACGAGAGCTCAGCAAACACCCACAGATTGCGTGCTTAAGCAGACTTTTTGTAAGACCAAAATGCGCTCGCTGAAACGAACGAAGGCCGAGCGCCAGACCGCACTCACGCTCATCATTAGCGACTAAATAAATAAATAATGTAAGTTCAAAAATATGGTCGACATGATACGGCTTACGGCCTGAGTGGAGCCTGCACTAACTGCGACCCGTCGGCGCGTGGGAGAGGGACACCTGGCTGCGGAGGAGCCACGGTGTCGATGACTTGTCAATGCGCGGCTGGTCCGTCGCTGCCGCGTAGGATTGTTGTCCGTCCGACGTGTCTGTATATAACGTTCCTGCGCGTCGGCGATTGGGCTCTGTGGGCGTGAGCACGCTACGGCTGTGAGTTGTGGGCTGGCCGGCTGGGCTATTATATTAAGAAAAAAACAGTATGGGCCTTTGTATCCAGGCAACTCGGCTACTTGCAGAATGGAGTTGGGCAAAGGATTTTTATTTTTAGCTACATAGCATTGCTTATCTCCTCATCATTCAATTGTGCTAAGCTTTTGTTCTACACTATTTTTTAGAGTTCAAGGGTGGCCCCTGGGCTTTTATTATATTGCAAAAGACCAAAACATTTAAGTTCATTACATCTCACAGCCACATGTTGGATTTAGCCTGAGCATTCACGCTCTCCCAGTTCAGTTCAGCACTCTAAAAAACAGGAACTAAAAACAAACGCCACTAGTTAAGTTTTCCAACATTTTTATCACATATTCGTTATAATGCATACTCCCTCCGCTCCAAAATAAACGACGCTTTTGGGCTTTCGCACTACAAGTTTGACCTCGATTTGTAGAAAATAATGTGAGAAGATTTAAATCTTTAAATAAATTTGTTAAAAACTAGGATCAAAAGACCTTCCAATGATACTAATTATGTAAATATAAATATATAATTCTATTTTAATATATAATCACGATGACAAGTCTTTCTAGAAAACGAAAACGCTGCCATTTATTTTCGACGGCGTAGTACATCACTTCGCCGCACCTTTTAGGGCGACGACCCATCACTTCCTCTTGTGATTTGCCCATCGACGCTACTCCAGACCACGGGCGCCTAGGAGCCCACGCGCAAGTCCGATAAGAGCAGGTTTAGTAGTCACGCGCAGCCGACGGAAACGCAGGCTACGGGCCGCGGCCAGCCACTCACGCGCGGCAGCGGTGGCAGCAGCAGCCGTACTGAGATGCAACCACACAGGCATCAAAAAGCAACACAAGCACAGCTAACGCTAAGGCCACAGAGATCCG
Source organism: Hyparrhenia diplandra (assembly GCA_015847255.1). NCBI lineage: Eukaryota > Viridiplantae > Streptophyta > Magnoliopsida > Poales > Poaceae > Hyparrhenia > Hyparrhenia diplandra. The sequence continues at coordinate 79 of JADLZK010000845.1, read as the reverse complement.
CTGCTTCGCTGTCAAGCGACTGCGTGGCTCGTCTGCTCCATTCCCTTTACTCTCACTTTCTTTCCATCGCTAGATTCAA
>JADLZK010000844.1:0-142410 GCA_015847255.1 Hyparrhenia diplandra | reverse complement strand
CAGTAAAGAACTACGAACACATGGTTGATTTAGGACACATGTGTTTAGTTTTGTGATCGTGTGATTGTCAACGGTCAACATTTTAATTCTATTTTTCTTTATTCTTTATGCTTAGACTATGTTCACCGGCACACGTGGAGTGTGTGTCGAAGACCGATCTCTTGGTTCGTGTTGTGCGGTGTAGAGCTCGGAGATGGTAGGTGGCGGTGGTGGGGCCAAGGGAGGACGTGCCGGGCCGACGGACGGACGTGGAGGTGAAGGACGGACGTGAGGCTTGGACCGAGGGACGGATCGCCCGGGTGGCTAGCCATGGTGGCTGACATATCCGGGACATCGACGGATGCAAGAGGGGCGCGGGCAGACCGTGCCCGATCGGGTCAAGAGCGGCGGCGTCGCGGCGGCGTGGAGCTTCGGATGACTTGGCGACTCGGACGGTCAAGGCGGCGATGACGCGTGTCGAGGGAGGTTTGGTGGTTTTGTCCTCAAAACCATCGGTGCGGGTTTCGTGGTTTGGGCCTCAAAACCACGGGAGCGGGTTTGGTGGTTTGGGCCTCAAAACCATCGGCCGGGTTTTACGGGTTTGGGCCTCAAAACCCGGGCGGGCGCCCGGTGGACGGGAAGAGCCGGCCGCGATGGCGACATCTGGGAGATTGCGTGGAGCAAGGCTGCGAGATGAGGAGCCGCGATGGTCGTCGGATCAAATTATCCCGAGTCGGGACTAAATTAGCCTTAGGGTTGCGGTTCGGCTCGCCGTATGTATCTACGGGTAGTTTGGGAAAGAGGATTTCAGACTATATGAGGAGGATGATAGCCTCCTCCCCTTTTTCTTTCTTATTTTCGTTTTTATTTTCTCCCATTTTTAGGGTTTTTTGTTTAGAGGTCAAGAAACAAATTCGGTGGCTATTTTACTGCGGTAATTTTTGGGGAAGGGCAGCCCCAATCACTCGCCTCCGGGCTTTTGGATCCTTTTCCTTCCTTTTGCTGTGATTTTCGTTGGATTTTTGGATCTTGTGTTCGTGTTGCAGGCCAGCAATCTTGAGCATCAGGCAGTCAAGCAGGGGGCCGGCCATCGTGCTGCATCGGAGGCGGTCTCCAGGCCGGCTCGGGGCCGTCCACTCAGGGGCAGCAGCACCCAGCTCGGCAGGCTGCGCTCTTGGCCAAGAGCGGTTGGCTCTGTTTGGAGCCTGGGCGGCTTCCATTGCTTGGCGTGGGGCTTCCAGGCCACAAGGCAGAAGCAGCTCCCAGGCGGATCCTCCTTTGGAGCACCAGCAAGCTAATCTGATTGGTGTACGTCTCAGCCAAGAGGAGCGACTCGGCAGCAGCAGCGTCAAGCCGACCGCGTCGTCCACCCCTGCACCAAGCTCGGTTTCTACGCCAACAAAAGGTCGAATTTTTGTGTGTTGAGGAGTTGGCCTTCGAGCCACTCATATTGCTTCTTGTGCAGGCTAGTTAGATGAGTTGCGTGTGTGCGATTTTCTAGCTTCCGAGAACTCAGTTTTGCCGGTCTTTTTCTGCGCTCTCAAGGTGTCTGACGAAATGCATTAGTAGTTCTTTTGGCTCTTTGCTTGAGCGGTTTGCATGGGCCGAGAAACGCTACCAGCGCCGGTACTCTAGCACCGAGTGTGCTCGAGTGTGCTCGATAGAGCAGCGCTCTTTTGTGCCCAATCAGCTCTTGCGTTTGGAGTTTTTCAGGCCTCGTTCATCAAGGAGTTTTTCAGGCCTCGTTCATCATCGGTCAGTCAAGCAGCAGTGAGCATCTCCTCTGTGCGTGCTGCAGGTTGGAGATTGCAGTACGCAATTCTTCTCTGCTTGATTCCTGCTTGTGCTGAGTTTCATTTGGTCAAAAGCTGCTCATCTCTCGGCCTTGTCTCAATCAAGCTACAGGACCATTTCTTGCTTGCTCTTGCATGTGTGTTTTTAATTGGTCAAAAGAACTAGCTTTTCTTGCATCCGTGAGTTGCTTGCTTTTGTTTAATCCAAACTAATCAGGTTGGCAAGTTTTGTTCGAAGTTCTGAACTTTCATCACCCGGGGGCAGTGCAGTTCCTGTCCTTTCTTCGTTCCTTGTCCTAGCAACAGCAGGCAGCGAGCAGCATCTCTGCTTTCGGTAAGTAGATCGGTGGCAACCAGCAAAGTGCAGCTCGTGATTGCTATGAGCTCTAGTTTTTTTGTTTGGTCAATAGCTTGCCATATTGTGATCTGAAATCAAGCACTTTGATTTGTCAATTTCAAGCTACAGTAAAAAATCATTGCTTGATCACAGCTTGAGTGCGGCGTGGATTAATTTTGTTTTCCTTTCTTGCAAATTAATCCGCAGTTTTTGTTCGAGCTCCGATTCGATTTCTGTTTGTTTCGTTGGACTCGTTGTGGCGTAACTCTTCGCGGTTGATATCTTGCTACCAGTTAGCACGTGTATCACTCATATCCTTGTGAGTTCGCTTTTGAGGTTGGGGTTGAGCTAATGACTCAAAAAATTGAAAAGGAAAATCGGGGCTCCCATTCACCCCCCTCTGGTCGCCGTTTCGGTCCTTCAAGAACAATCTTGAATAATTATGACGGTGAGCTACTTCTAGCAGTTGAAAAAAGAAGCTGAGTGCACCATAATGAGTGCTTTTGGGGCAACAAGAAAGGTTTTATACTTAAGCTCTAAAAAGAAGAAATGCTTTATACATACAGTCAAACAGTGGTTATCTTCACACACATTTATTCTCTGATGATATGCTTATACGGGATCACCCTGTATCTGAGTTCTCAACACATGACCAGTACGTGGGCATGCAGTCACATATAACATTCAGATAAGATAGCCAATCCTCTCTCTTCTTCTCTTGATTGAACAGGTTGTTGCCACTTCCATTCCAGCATCAGCATTGGCAATTGATTGATGCATAGTTAGTAATTCACTTAGGCGCTTTTATCCAGGGTTTTCTTCAGATCAAAGAAGTTTTGACCACCTTTGGCTGGAAATGGAGGTCTTCTTCCTCTGGCTACCCCCATCTGCAGAATTAGAGATAAAGGGTCATGACAAAGATCTCTACATTACTGATTGAAATCAAGTGCAGTTAATCGTAGCAATTGCATACATTGCCATACAACTGTAGACTTTTCGCAGGTCTCTGAACATGAACTCTGCATGTGATGTCCACATATTAATCAGTAACGTCACTGACCAACCTAGCTAGCATGCAGGCTGTAATCAGGACCAGTGTTTCACCTTAGCGGATGCAGTTAATCGTACGGTCTCTTGGATTATCGAGTCAAGATCGACTTCGTCTCCTGGTCTGACATAGATGACCTGTTTAAAAGTGGAGACAAGTTGGAGTTGGAACTGACGCAACGCAAGTGTCGCTTCAGAAATGAGAGCAGAAATCTTAGTGCTCTGCTAATTTCAGAACTCATACCGATGGATCAGTGTCACCGAGATCAGGCAGACCACTCTGATCTCTCCTGGTTGAAGACAGAACCGTGAGATTGAAGCATTCATCGATCTGCACAGCAAGAGCATGTCATCAGTTATCTGGAAATATGATTGAATTGAATGCGTCTACAGGTCTTAGACAAGTGTCAAGGGGTATCTAAATTATTAATCGAGCTGAGGTTGGTGCCTCAAGTACCAAGGTTTGGTATCTTTTCGTGCTATAATTGATGGTATCTCTCGGAAGATGATAAAGGAGCTCATTTCGAATAGTACAGTAGAAAGGAGAAGATTTTGAGTCAGAGAACAATACATTTGTGCAGTAAGGCAAGGAGCAGGAATCGCATATTTTTTTCTGAAGGATGTGAGGACTCGCCCTTTTATGGACATCCCAAACTGAGTGTGCTGAAAATAAATCACACGAATATCAGTTCTCCCCTCCAGATCCATCTATCTACTTGTACTTAATCTAAATCACCACATGTTCTTCAGACCCATCATTAACTGATAAGTGCACGGACACACTCATCAATCTTCATTGATCTGTTGCTGTAACCGTAGGCAATTACCTGCTGGACCAGAAGGTGCACGAGCACATCAGCGTCCCTCTGCCCGTCCTCGATCAGGTCGTCTAGATGCAGCTGCCGCAACGTCAGTTCGATGTCGCTGCTCCACTGATCGCCTCCGCCGCACGACGTTCCGACGGAGACCAGGCTCTGCCGCGCCGCCGCCGCCGCTCGCTCCCTCCGGCGGGTCCTCCGGAGGCTCTGAATCCAGACAAGCAGCCACCACACCACAATGAGCTTCAAGGATCGCCCAAACAAATTGCATGCTGTGAGCTCTGTACCTGCGTGACCTGCACTTTCTTCAGTGGCTCGGTCGTGTGTAATAAGCATCGTCTTCGGTGGAAAGCTGCGCGTGAACGGCGAGGCTTCTGCATCTGGCGCGGCTTCCGCTGCTTGCCAGCTGCGTGGTGATGGAATTCGGCAGCAATCTCAGCGCGCGGTTGCAAGCTCTCGCCATGATATCGGAATTTGCCGATGCCGTGCAGTGTGCAGCGAAGCCGATCGAGCTTGGTTCAGGCTGCTGTGGCGCTGCTCAAGCCTACTGTTACCTTATCAGCTTATCGTTTGCTCCACCGTGGCGTAAGTGACACGTGGCACTTATTTGAACACAACACATGTGCATCACCGTTAGATGCTTCTGCAGTGCTGTGACCTGTGTGAACAAGTCTCGCTACAAATTCAATTTTTATCTACACAGACGTAGTGCAATTTGCTCTCTCGTGTGATTACTAAATTGCACAAGAGCTATACTCCTTTGTTCAAAAACAAGTAATGTAATTTTCACTTCTTGAGAAGTCAGCTAGTTAAACATTTGACTAAAAATATATAAAAATAACAATTTCTAATATAAAATAAATACTATTAGATTACGCAATATTCATAGTAAATTTAGTTGAATATATAAATATTTATGTTATTCACTATAAAGTTGATCAAACTTAGACCGGTTTGACTTGTATAAATACTATTATTGTTTTGGGACGGTGTACGTGTTTAATCCTAGGTTTACACTGAATTGCATATGGGGAACTACCGAGATTATTATTCCTCTTAGTCTTGTTTCATCACATGATTATGACCTGATTTAATTGGGATAATCGTTGGCTTTTTAGACTCTATCTTCTACTAGTATTATCTATAACCCCGTAAAAGGAGCCCCACTAGAGGAGTTCTCTCGACATGCGGGGGGTGCCACATCACGACCCCACTATCATCTCACGTCATCTCCCATCCAAAGACCGCTCCTTCTCCAAGCCGATGCCAACGCCGCGTTTTCCGACCCCTCGTCTCCATCCCACCTCCACCCGATGGCTCGATCCCTCGAGTTGATTCCCGCGAGGCCGGCGGGTGCTCCTCCCTCCCTTCCTCGCCCGATGTCGCCCGGGTGCTCCACCCTCCTCGCCCGATCCCCGCTCCCCTCTCCCCTCGAGTCATCGTCGCCCCCCTTCGGATCTGTTGGCGATGCCGGAGCCCGCCTCCTCCGGCCCCACACGCGACGGAGGGGGGCGGGCGGTGATCGGCCTGTGCCGCCGGGAGAGATGTTGGCCGAGGCGTGGCGTGCATGGAGAGGGCGACCAACGACATGCTGATCGGCCCGGACCGGGTGGTCAACATCGAGCTCTGCGACATCATCGGCATGGATCCCGGGTCTGACCAAAGTCTCCCCTCCCTATCTACTTTTGTGTATGAATGATTTGTTTTTGCTTTGATACGTCTAGATCGGTATTGTTGCCCAACAGTGTAAATATGCGTTAGTACTAGATTGCTGCAGTACTTATCCTAAGATCGACTAGGGTTTTGATGGAATTATTTAACCCACTGATTTGTTCATGGTGATTCAGTTGTTGATTTTGTTAAATTATCCATTGCAACATGACATTGTTTTAGAGTAAATTCAGTTATCCCGCGGTGATGCAGTACTATTTTTGTGATTGCTAAATTGGGCTATTTTTGTGATGCAGTACTATTTTTGTATTGGCTAAATTGGGCTATTTTTCTGGAGGCGCAGTGACGTTGTATGCACGCCAGTGTTCGCGCGAATGCCTATAAGCATGTCAGGTGCTTGATTACTCCATGTCCTTCCCAAGTTCATCTTCCTGATTCAAATTCAAATAGCAATTGTAGTAATATCTTCAGCAGAGTATAAGTGTGCTCCTTTTGTTCTTCTATCAAAAAGAATTATTGATTCACAAATTTCAGTTTCAGTGTCATGGACAGAGGCACAGGTGACGACGTGTTCGGTTGCCTACCAGCGCCCTCTCTACATGACTACATCGCTTCGATCCGGCATTGAACCAACCATTTAAGCCAATCCGAGGTACATATTGCTTCACACACGTGCTTCTGTTTGATAATTATGCATGGTTGAAATGTCAAACGGGCAAACATTTGTTTCCTCCTTTTAGCTGAACAAAATTATTCACCTAAAGTTCATTGCAAATTATGGTTACATTTAGGCAATATTGTCACATATTCGGATTCTGACCACTATCCTCCCATTTATATATGATCAGTCTCATTTCGCAAAGAGTCCGAAAGTCAACTCAAAATATACACCGTACAAAATTGTTTCATTTTACATTTATCCAGGATGTAAACTGATATCTATGATGATAAATGTCATACTCGGTTTACATGAGCTAATTGATTGTTTTGGAAATTCCCATCCCATAATGTGTTGTTGTTGTTTTAACATGTATCCATTCAAATCTTCATATATTCCTACGGCCCTGCCTTAGCTTTGGACCATCAAATTGGGGCCCCTTAATGCACCTATGCACCTAGACAGTTTCTCAACTCTGCGACTATCACAGGATATTAAAAGCAAAGGTTTGTTTCCTCTTGCTTCTCATGGTTGGTGTCCTACTTTACAATCTGATCGTCTTATTTTTTTAGTGAACGGGATGATTGTAGTTTACAAATGAATTTCTTTGGCATTAGATTCAAATATTCGCCACATCCATATTGTTTTATTCTCATTGAACATGGTTTACTCAAACATGGAATGCAATGTTTTCTCATAGAAAAGAACATTTTTCTTCATGTTGCACTGAACATTGTCTCAAATAAAAATATTGAACTGTACATCTTTTGTTGCACTTGTGCTAATTTCCATTTTGGATGATGGCGGAATCAATTACTAAGGCTGTGACAAAGGCAAGATTAAAGAAACAATAAAAAAATATTGAATTGTACATCTTTTGTTGCACATGTGATAATTTCCATTTTTGGATTATGGCAGAATCGATTACTAAGGCTGTGACAAAGGCAAGATTAAAGAAACAATAAATTCATATTAAATATGATTTACTGAAACATGGAATGCAGTGCTGATTGGTTGTCTTACCGTATCGGCATGTTAGCTATTGCTGCTAAGAACTTTCAAGAAGCAATACAGATGGTTTGAGAGACCTATCACCATCTCAAGGTAGCTTTGAATTCTAACAACCTCATAGATACTTCAAGTATGTCAATGTTTTTTTTACCTAATCACTATCAGACTCTAATATAAATTAAGTGATTCTCAAAGGTTTCCAATCTCTAGAAGTGACTGGCAATTCAAATGTTGATCAGCTTGCAGAGACCTTTGCAATTCCAACCTAAAACAAAGTTTTAGGTAACCCATGGTCAATTAATGATTTTCAATCTGCCTATTTTTTGTTAGATAATAAAAGTTTAAATTGTTAGCTTCCCACATTCAGTTTTTATGTTGTTGATTTGATCAGGGTTTCCTCCATAAAAAAATACACATCACATATGTCCTCTATATTCCATAGTTTACTCTGGCCTTTTTGGTTACATCTTGCTCAGTGATGTACTTCTTAACAAATATGCCAAACACCCCGCTAGGAACTGAACTTGAGCTGGAGGCACAATACGTGTTAACTGTTATATCAATGGATCAATACAGAGTATTTTTGCATAGCATTTTCTGTCAGCATAAAAATTCAACTTTTAGATATGTGATTTCCACTTTATAGGAAATGTCAAACAGAATTGGTTGTTTTGCAATAAGCTACATTTCGCAGTATCATATGGAATCTGTTGCATATACTCAGGTTGTTTAATTCTAATGACGTCTCTGGGCGGACGACTGCATCTACGAGGGCGAGTGGCGCCGCGGCAAGGCCACTGGCCGGGGCAGGTTCTCCTGGCCCTCGGGCGCCACCTACGAGGGCGAGTTCCTCGACGGCTTCATGCATGGCGTCGGCACCTACTTCATGCACGCATTGCACGGTAAATTCGTAATATAGTTTTCAGTACCTGAACGGGTTTCGTGTGCTATTTGTCAACCTTGACTGTACGCCATGTTGATGGTTGGTGCAGATCACGCTAGCATAGAGGGTTCTGGATGATCGCCAGTCAATGTAATGTGGCTATATATTACTTGAGATGTTGCATTGTTTTCACTGAATAGAATGATGCATCTTAGCATGTGAGCTAGAAAAAGAACCGAGGAATTTGTGAGAGACAAGATTACTTTGTATTGTGAAAGAGCAAAAATTCTCATGAGCAAAAGTCATCTCTAATTCCATCGGTAATGTACATAAAACATATCTCCAATACCCGCGGCGAACGGAGACAAGATTATAGTTGTTACTAACTGTGTTTCCAACGTGCACAAAGTAATCCCCATGAATGGATAATTACGATAAATTTAAAATACCCCAGCCGACCCCGCCGCACGCGGGGTATCCTCCTAGTTATCAAAAGGAGGATCCCCACTCTAACCAATGTGGCAACATTGGTTGAGGCGAGACGGAGGGGGTGTTTTTTCAGCATCTCCAATAATTTCAAAAAAAACTAGGGTAAATCAAAAGTTTTTTGCAAGTAGCTAAAAAAGTCGGGAACATATTTGTTGAGTTTCTCTTGTTTGTTTCCAAATCCTGTTCTAAAATATAGAAGATAATTTTCAATCTGTAATCACATAACTTTTCAAATTACCCCAGCTACTTACATAATTTCCTTTCTCTTGTATATTTGCATTGGGGGACCCCTGTTCTTACTATTTATCCCCCACCCACCCACCCATCCCCACCCTCATGTTAGCCCACATCCATATTGGTCTATTAATACACACATTTATATTTCATACGATTGGGTCGATTTCCCCATGTGTTGGGAGTTGGATTCAGGAATTGTTGATGAGTATTTTTTTTTCCATTGTTGCTAAAAAATCACAGTTGAGAGTGGGTCTTTATCAAAAGAAAAACAGAGAGAGAGTGGGTCTTGAAAAATCCTAGAGATGCTCTTCAAAGGAATTCCAATTGGTGCTCTCATCTTTTATCTTAGTATCTAGCCAAAAAAAGTCTCCATATTAATTCTCAAACTCTTGAAGTCGCCATTTTAGTCGAGAAAAAATAAAATCAAAATTACATGTTGACAAGTTACCCACCACTGCTATTACGCAAAAAAAAAAAAAAAAAAAAGACAAGTAAATACCCTTATATTTTTTTTTCTCTCTTACCAACGCAAGCCATTATTAACCTTTATGCGTTTCAAAGGTGACTTTAAAATTAGGTTTTGGGATTAGATAGTACAATATAAAAAAAAAAAAATAGTTCAATACTAGAGTTTTAAAAACAAACATAGAAAATTTAAAAATGTAAGACCCAAAAACGTCAACTACGTACATTACTATGGAAGCCACAATATGTGAAACTAATATTACCCTCGATGGAAATCTCCTTAAAGCAAGAATGAAAAGTGGCAGTTCATTCACCTGGCAAAGTATATTGGCCGGCTTAGAGTGCTTCAAGAAGGGCTATATATGGAGAGTGGGAGATGGAACACAGATTAATATATGGGATGATCACTGGATTCCCTCGAGTCATAATCTGAAAATCCAAACACCACGGGCAAACAACCTGGTTACTATGGTGGATGAACTAATTAATCCAATAACTGGATCATGGGATGAAGATCTGGTTCGGTCTTTATTTTGGGATATAGATGTGACAAGAATTCTACAGATCCCTCTAAGACAAGGAAGGGAGGATGTTGTAGCTTGGTTCTTTAATAAGAATGGCTTTTTTTCTCGGTGGGGTCAGCTTACCATCAACAATGGAACCATAAATTTGGGTCTAATGCAATTGCCCAGCCGGGTGGAGCAGGCAATGAACAGGTATGGTCTAAACTATGGAAGCTTGACGTTCCAGCAAAAATTAAAATATTCGGATGGAGAGTTTTGCATGGATTGATCCCTTGCCGTGGTATATTAGCTAATCGGCATATAGAGGATGACAGTAGCTGTCCGGCTTGCCATGGAAGCTGTGAAGATATCAGGCACCTGCTGTTTACATGTCCAAGAGTAAAGGAGATTTGGTGCAGTCTAGGTGTGACAGAAGAATTATCTGCAGCAATAGCTCTTTACCGGTCGGGTTCTAGAGGTGATGGCTGAGATGATTTTGAGACAAAAGACAGTCCAGGATCTAAACAATGTCGGATTATCTGAATTGATCCTTACGGGTAGTTGGTATATCTGGTGGGAACGGCGTAAATTTGGGCATGGTGAACCTGTCCAAAATCCGACAAGATCAAGCTTATCAATAGCTACTCTGACTGCCAACTATCAGAGAGCGGGGAAGAAGAGTTGCAAGAAAATAGAGAGATGGAAGAAACCACCAGAAGGAAAAATTTTGATGAATATTGATGCAAGTTACATGGCGGAATCTAGCACTGGCGGGACTGGAGCTGTAATAAGAGATTCAGCGGGAGACTTCATTGGCGCCAGAGTGTGCTACCTTGATAATATAGCTGATGCAGCTACAGCAGAAGCGCTAGCACTCAAGGAAGGCCTACTGCTGGCTCAATCTCTGGGATGTAATCATATTATTATCCAATCGGACTGCCTGGAGGTGGTGGAAACCATGAAGAACGATGGATTCTCAGCAACAGTAAGTGCTCCAATCTTCGATGAGTGTATTTCGTTATGGCAGGAATTTAATTCAATTTGTATCGATCATTGTAATAGAGAAGCAAATTCGGTAGCGCATGATTTAGCTAGATATGCAATGCAAAGGAAGATATCTTGTAATTGGGACGATGAGCCCCTAGCTTTATTCTAGGAGCCTTGGCAACGATGTAACTATAATTCAAGTTCAATAAAGAGCCGAATGGCTTTTTTCAAAAAAAAAAAATTAAAAACTTTGATATCAGCCAATGAAAAAAAAAAAATATATGTTGATATCAGCCATTAATATGTAGATGTACCAGGTGAATGTACAAGAGGATAAGAGCTACTCTACTAAGCTTGAGTCCGTATATAACTCTTAAGGTCATGACGTTAATCAACCGATAGGGGTTCGTTTGGATGCCCATGTATTCACCACGTGGATTGAGGTGGATACTGTAACATCCTAGATGTTAATAGGCAATTTAAATTTTAACCATGTCATCAGCATGCATAATCATTGAGCATCATGGCATAAATGCATTTTATATTTTATTTATAGTATTCATATGTTCCATATGTCGATTGAATTATTGTGTGTGCTTTTATATGGTACTTTTCGGTTATGATGTTTGAATGGTGATTTATTCACTATTTAAATATCAAATCTATTAATTAATTATTTTATAAATCTTAAATTCATATTTTAAATTTGAAAACCTATTTTCAAATCTATTGAGAATTTGGCGTTGGTTCCAAAAGTAAAAGTGTAGTTTTTGTTATTTTGAGCAACTTTTATTTTGGAAGTTTTTCAAGTTACAATTTGGATTTGAGAGATTTTTGAAGAAGAAGAGAGGAAGATGAACTAGTACATTATTTCGAGAAAACAGCCGTACCTGCCACCTACGTGCTTGCTTGCCTGTTCATCGTCGTCCAGCACTTTCTTGCCGTTTCACGTGTTGCACCTGAAATGAATGAAGTCGAAAACTTTTGATTTTCTCCTTCATCTTCTCGTTGTCCCTCTGCTCTCTGTGTTAGTGGATAAGTACCAACGCAAAAGGCAGAGCAGGGCAAAAGCAGCAGCAATAGCAACTATCTTTCCCTTTCCTTCCTTGCTGTCGACGCCAAATTTCCTCCGTCTCCATCTCTCCATGCAGCAGTAGCAGCCGGTCATCCCTTTCTTTTCCTTCCTGTGTCAAGCAGCAGCGGCAGTGCAGCAGTGGCTGCCATGGCTGGCCGCCGGACTGCCATGAGCAGGAGCAACGGCCAGGCAAGGACCGGTGCTGGCTGTCCGTGCTGCCGACCGGCTGCTGGACACAGCAATCCCAGGCGCCCCTCCGTCGCCACCGGAGCCGCCGGCCGAGCCGGTCCAGCAACCCGCCAACGTCGCCGTCGTTCCCCCCTGTTCGTGCGATGTACGAGAAGAGGAACGAAGAAAGTAGAAGATGGAGGACCCAGTTTCAAATAGAAGCTTTCCGAGGATTCCTGATGTAAATTTCTTAACTCACATAAATAGTGTTTTTATTTAATTATAGTTTCATAAAAGTGCAGGGTCTTTTCTAAAAAAATTGTCAAGGCAGGCCTAAACAGGCCGCATGGGCCGGCCTGTTTACACTGTTGGGCCTTAGTGGGCTACTTTCAGCCCAAGTGCTATTTTTCTTTTTATTATATGTTTTATCAATTTCCTCTATGATGAATAGTGCCTGATTTTGTGAATTTCATATGAATTCATGTAGTGCTTCAAAAATTCTGAAACTTTTTGTGTAGCCTTCCTATGAGTATGTCTATCCATGAAAATTTTGAAACTTTGGTTTTGAGTAGTTCTTGCATGATTTAAAAATATCATTTTTAATTAAAAATGCATCTTCTATGAATTTTAGAAAATAAAATATATTTCAAAAATTCATGAAATTTTATTTGGTGCTGTTTTTAGGATGTGACCACTTGTATAAAAATTTTGGAGCCATTTTGAGAAAGTTAATTTATTTCTTATTTTATGCTTTATTTGTTTTATTAGAAAAGTAAGTATTTAGGGTATGATGACTTAAGTTTTGTGTGATTTGGGATTGCTTTGTGAATCATGGATCATACCACAATCAAATGGTCCTTGAGAACTCCTTTAGAGATAGAAGTAGTTCAACGAGTTGGTTTTGTTGGGTTGTAACTTTATCGTGAAGGAAAGTTGTGCTAAAGTTGTTTATCATTTCATGCATCCATCAAGCATCATGTTTACACTTTATCATACTAAAACATGCATCATCATCTACGTGTAGAGTATACGAGAGTAAGTTGGATCGTGTTGATGAAGCTTTGGAGAAGATACATCTTCCAAAGGTGTTGACATCACGCTCGACTTTGGAGGACCCGCTATGGATTCTACCTTTCTTTGCAACGCAAGCCCCTTAAGTTACATTAAACCCTTTTTGATGTTTTAAAAGTTTTATATCACTTATGTCTATGCTATGTTGCATTAAGTAATTAGGAGTTGAGTGATAACCTAATTCTTTGTGATGAATTTGAGATCGGACGGGGACGTAGGTTGAAAGCCTACGGGATTCCTAGTCGTGCTTGTCCCGTGTTGGTCGTTTAAGGACCGTCCCCGTTGTTTGGCCCGAAAGAAATCGGGACTTTTGAACGCATATTGCGCTGAGACCTTTTGGTCAATGGCACGTCCGACCGGCGATCCGCCCCGGGTCACGACCCTAACTAGCCACATACTCCTAGTTAGCCGGATCTCGGTGGAGCCAAATCGAATGGCAACCACGACCGAGAGTGGAGAGATGGCGGGGTAGCGCGTGTACCCACCCTCTTTTGGTCAAACCGTCATTAGGACGGGGTAGGGAGGTGGAGAATCTTGTGCTCTCGGTGGCGCAGCCTCGTTCCCGTTTTGGACAAATCTAAAAGAAGGTTGATATATGCAAGCTTAAGTGCTACATATGTCGTGTGGTTAGGGATCCCCAAATTGGGATTATAATCGGTTCATGAATCGCCCGTTGCTTCTGAGAAGGAGGCCCGATTCCTTGACCTTCATCGTAGTAAATGATGGAATATGTTTTTGAGGAAAGAGAGTTGAAATAAGAAAAATATGTTTGCTCTAGAATAGGATAACCTAGAGTATATGAGCTACTAATCAATTAAAAATATTGAAAGTAAGGATTCACTTATAGTAGCTTTTTTCGCAAAAAACGAGTCCTTGATTCTTGCTAAAACCTTTCCTTGATTCCCCTAAGCCTGCATTCCTGAGTCTTCTCCTTTTTTTCCTTGTCGGTTAAGTCTTGTTGAGTACTCCCGCACTCGGGGTTTGTTAACCCTTGCAGTCTTCGACTGCGTCGCTTTTAACCAAGATTATGTCGGTGGGCTCGACATGATCCGTGTCTTCTAGTTCTACCTAGCTTCCACAAATTAAGTTAAGTTTTTCTTAAATGTAACTTACTCACATTTTGTAAAATTAATGTTATTATTCTTCCGCACTCGATCCAGTATTTTTATAACAAATGTTGTAATGTTGTAGCTACTCCTTTGTTGATCCCGGTATGAGAGTGGTGTAATCGGGTTTCCGATGACACCGACAGCTTTTAAGTTATTAGTGCATCTCGCACGGGTGCCGAGGTCTTTGGGACAATGACAAAAGGTGGGCCCGGCCCAAGAATTACGAGATTCTGCTACGCATACATAGGCCTTTTTTTTTTTTTTTTTTTTTTTTTGAGACCATGCCGAAACGTGTTTTTCATGAAGCAGAAAGTGTTTTGCAACCAACTACCAACACAAATGACTTAGTAACCACCGGTTACCAAGGGAAGCCCTACCACTACTGGATGCAAGATTAAAAGATTACATTGTAACAATTGTCGCTACTGAGGTGGGCACCAAAGTTACCCCCTGGATACATCATACATAGCCATTGAAGCAAAGCCTAAAGAAAAATATAACATGCAACAACACACTAAGGTCGGTCTCAATGGGAGATGGGAATGGACGGAGAATGGAGAATGGAAAAGTGATCCCAAAAATACTACATTCACATCGAATTTTTGTCGTATGCTTGGGCTTCATATTTAGGTAAACACAAAAACAAATTACACGGTTTGGCTGAAAAGTACGAGACGAATCTTTTAAGCGTAGTTAGTTTACGATAGGACAATTATTACCAAATACAAACAAAAAGTGCTACAATATCCCAACCCAAAATATTTCACCAACTAAACACACCCCTAATATATCTTCCCTACTTACCCATATAGAAGGTGGGCCCGACAAGAGTATATAATATAAGAGAAAATATGGGTGAATGTGGTACTTGGGAGTTTCCTATGGTATAAGGTCAGTTTCAATGGGAGTTTCATGAGTGTTTCATGCACATTAAATGCAAATACCACATCAATAAAATTTCACTTTTTACATGAAACTCCTAGGAGAGATAAGGAAAGAGTTTCACCATGGTGAAACCTTTGTACTGCTTTTTCACATGCATTGGAAACCGCGGTGAAACCCCATTGAGACACAAATAGAGTTTCACCATGCAACTATGCAATTAAACCATGCAATGAGAGAGAGAAGTTGTGGGACCCTTGAGCCTATGAAACCGTGCAATGAAACTGTACATTAAGGGATACGCCTATTTCATGTCAAAGTTTCACATCTTAAAAACCGGGAGGTGAAACTCTCCATTGAGACTGGCCTAACCATGCAGTTGCATTGATCCCTGATTAGTCTGTCAAAAAAAAAAAAGAGAAAACTGATTGATTACTCTCTGATGAAGGGTCTGGCAAACCAGCCCGATATTTGTTTGCCGGGCCACTAAGGTTGGTACCGGATGGCCCAGCCCAACAAACCAACAAGACATGCGGGGCCGGGGCCTGTGTTTTGGAGTAGCAATCAGGGCACGGCGGCCAAGTCGCGTCACTCAAACCAAACGGTCGAAGCCAGATCGCACCGCCGGGCTATTTGTCCGTCTAGATTCGGATTCCTGATCCTGACCGCTCAGCTCAGCTCGCGGCGGCAGAAACGAAACGGCCCTGCCCTGCCAGCTGAACTGAACTGATGGGCAGATTTGGCCGTCTCGGCCGAGTGTCGCGCGAGTGCGAGCACATGGAAAACGCCGGGCAGGCCGGCGCTGCACCCAGCAGCCCCTCCGCGCCGTCCGCCGTCGTGTCACTGTGTCAGCAAAGCTGGTCGGTGTGGTCGCATCGCCATCCACATCCTAAGCCTGCGGCCTGCACTGCGCGTGCACTACGGGACGTCGCCGCTTGCTTTTGGCGCCCGCCAGGGTGCTCTCCTCGATCAGAGAAATTCACAACTCACACAAGTGCAAGTGCCCTTCTCATCAATAGTTATCCTTTTCACTTTTCGGCCTTCATGAACAGCCCCACCTCTCCGGCCAAGCTTTTTGGCAGCCACCGGCCAATCCCCGGTCCGCTCCGGCCTCTCCCAGCAGATCAATGGATCGTCGTCGTCGTCGTCATCATCTGCAAACCGTGGTGGTGATTTGCTACTCGCAAAGGGCACAGAATAACGCGCGTGCGGGAAAACACGCTGCTCGCGACACTCAGTTCCAATCCAGCCACGTTGGTTGGAACGCCTGCGGCCGGCATGCTGCGGTCCTATTCTGCGCGCACTGCCGACCACTGTAGTTAGTTTCCACGGCCGGCGCTTCTTGTTGGTGCGCGGAAGAGTGGAAATGCACCTTCCGACCATCGGTGGCGGAAGTTGCTGTCGCCTGTCGGGGAGATGCATGTGATACTTGGGTGCATGCATGTAAACCCAGTTGCGGCTGTGCACGTATACTCTGGCTCGCTTTGGAGGAAGCCAACGGAGAGTTTGCATTGGCAAGTGTTCAGGGACGACGGACAGTGCCATCACTTGCATTGGTGGCTGGTGCCGAGTGCCGACAGAAAGGTGCCGAGTGCGTTTGTTTCTTTGTCCCCTAGTATACTTATCGCCCGTGCCTTTTTGACATGATCGCTTCCGATAAGTCAACATTTTTAAATTATCGATAATTATATATTAAAATATATAAATATTTATATTAAATAATTAGTATCATCTAAAAAAATTTTAAATCTAATTTTTTAATAAATTTATTTGGAGATAAAAATGTTGCGGTATTATATACAAACTTAGTAAAAGTTAATAAAGTTTCATTGGCATACTTTCTATAGTTGCAAGCTTTATGGGACCAAGAGAGTACAGTACGTACTACTACTATTGATGGCGCTTCAATTCATAACCTGTAACAAAGTGTTTACGTACGTTGCATGCTCCGGCGAATTGCGCATGCGCTCTCATCTTTCGATGACGACTGCAAACACACTCCTGTCCTGTAGCGTAGTGGCAAGCTCTCCAGAGAGATAAACAATCAAGATTTAATAATGCCGCGCCGCTGAGTGGTGACAATGATAAATGTACTCGGTAGCCATGATCAAACCAATAAAAATAGTAGAGGTAAAAGGCCGTTCTAGACTTATATGTATAGACGTTAGCTAGCCTATCTGGCTTGTTCCTTGTGCCGTGTAGTGTGAAACTGGAGTTTGCCACTGGGCCCTGAAGATGAAATAAGATAGAAATGGACGGAGAATGGAGAATATTCCACAAGCAACGCCTATCAAGCTCAGTTTATCGGAAGATTCACAAAAATTAGGATAACAACGATTTGGAAGGCAAAAAAGCTCAGGCCAAATGTCGGTTCTTTGCGTGGACCCTACTACAAAAAAAGATTCTCAGTACTACCAACAACTTGCTTAAACGAGGTTGGACGGACGATATGGATTGTAGGCTATGTGGCATAGAGGCTAAAACTCTGTCGCACCTTTGCAAGGATTCACGAAAAAGAAGTTTGGACAAGCAGTGGATGCACTTTATATTGTTACAACCAGTCAATCTATCAGGTGGTCTATTTAATTATTGGCAGCGTTATAGGAGGAAGTTTCCGAGGAGAAAGGTGGACGGCATCTTCATTTACTTCTAGTGGAACATATGGAAGGAGAGGAATTGGAGACGGTTTCAACGAAGGCACTCAATCCTATCCAGTTGCAACATTGCAACATTGTGCAAAGATGACATTATGCCGTATAGGTTGGCTATGACACCATATCGTGAGACCCCGCTAAAATGGGCCATGGACCAATGGTGGGCTTGGGCCAAATATCGCGAGCAAATGGTATCTTCTCGCGGTTTTTCAAGCGCGAAAGTGATGACCTATTAGATTTTCCGTGGCGGACGTCGCCATCTGTAGCTGCAAAATGCCCGCCACGAAATAGCACCATATCGGAAGTTGAAGGAGAGTTGAGCCAGCTTAAAAGCCTGGGCTCGGGAGGCTATTAACTCGGTTGCAACCTTTGCGTGAAGGCGAGGGGGAAGCCGCCTCGAAAAAGCGCAAGAGAGGATTAATTAGCGGTGTGGTCCATTCAACGTGTAGAGTGGATCTTAACCGTCATCCCCGGTCGGGCGTTACAAATGGTATTGAGCCAACTCGCGCGGTTTTTCACGGACGTATGGATCGGGAGCTCGGAAAAGTTGCGATGGTCCCGTAGGGGCATGGCAAATAGACCGAGGAGCCGGTAATGCGTCACGTGAGCCAAGAGAGTTGATCTGGACATTATTTGTCCCGTATGGTAAAGGCTGGTTCGACGAGGACGCCGAGTCCTTAAGGGTGGGTGGATGTGAGACCCCGCTAAAATGGGCCATGGACCAATGGTGGGCTTGGGCCAAATACGCGAAAATACTGTAGCACGCAGTGATGACCTCGTCGGTTACCCCGTAGCTGCGCGAAATAGCACCATATCGGAAGTTGAAGGAGAGTTGAGCCGGCTTAAAAGCCCGGGCTCGGGAGGCTATTAACTCGGATCGATCTTTTTCTTGATGAAGCGAGGACGAAAAGCGCAAAGAGAGTTAATTAGCAGGTGTGGTCCATTCAACGTGTAGAGTGGATCTTAACCGTCATCCCGGTCGGGTGTTACAACACCGGATGTAGTTCATGAGAATGTGTAGTTTTTTGTTTTGTCTAGCCATGTTGTGTATAACTCTCTTAATTCATGCCAAGGTTTTGAGTTTTTAGGCCTAAGTCGACTAGAGTAGTATGGAGTGGTAGTTTATAGTCGAAAGGAAGTGTTGTAAAAAGGCTGTAATGTGCTCTTTTTTCTCTTTTTATAGTCTTAGTAAAATCTGCGGCAAAGCTCCTGGCGTCCCTTCTAAAAGAGTGGGCCTGAAAATTTCTAGGCAACTACGGTTGAGAATTGTTCTTAAAATCTTTATAATTTTGCGCCCAATCTATCGACCAATACCGTGGAACTATCATTCTCTTGCGCGTCGGCCAAGTTTTTATTATCCACTGACGATTCCATTTGCGCAATGCTCAAGGAACGGAGGAAGCTGTCATATGGATCATATATAATCCTTGACTAGAGCCAGATTCCGTCATTAATTCGGCTATAGTAGATCGTTTTGCTAGCATGGATCACAACCATTTCAGTCGTGAATGAAGACAAGAGAAAACGGGGAAAAAAATAATGTACATACATATGTAGCGGCCCCATCGATGATGACACGCATTTACAACACGCTGTATAGTTGCACCAACATCGGCTGATCTCTCGTGATCTCGTCGACGAACGAGCTGACGTTCCGGTCGGCGGCGCGCCTGGCCTCGGCGGTCACGACGCGGTCCCGCAGCGCCCACACCTTCTCCTGCAGGCGCCGGCCCTCGTCGCCGTCGTCCATGACCCTCCCGATGCCGCGCGCGACGTCGTCGCGCGTCATGCCGGCGTCGAGCCTGAGCCCGATCTGCCACAGCCCCGTGATGTAGGCGCAGTTGATGAACTGGTCCCCGGAGACCGGGTAGCACAGCAGGCGCACCCCGTCCTGGATGGCCTCCAGCGTGGAGTTCCATCCGCAGTGGGTGAGGTAGCATCCCACGGCGGCGTGGCGGAGCACGTCCTGCTGCGGCGCCCAGTCCACGAGCTTGCCCCGCCCGCCACGCGGTCCGCGAACCCGTCGGGGGAGACCCGCGCGCCACGACGCGTCGCGCTTGAGCGCCCACAGGAAGGGCGGCCCGTGGCCTCGAGCCCCAGCGCCAGCTCCCGGACCTTGTCCGGGCCGATCGACCCCACCCAGCTGCCGAACGAGACGTACACCACCGACCCGGCGCGCTGCGCGTCCAGCCACCCGATGCACGTCGAGTCCGCGCGCCACATGCTGGGGTTGTTGTTCTTGCCGCACTGCTGCTGCTGTTTGGTGCGCTCGCCGCCGCCGCCGCCGGCAGGTAGCAGCGCCGGGCCGACAGGGGAGGACACGCGGGCCCTGCCGCGTGAGGCGGTGCGCGTCGTCGTCGTTCTCGTTGCCAGCGGCTGCTGGACACTCGGCCGGGAAGGAGTTGACGAGGACCCAGCGGAAGCCCCGGGCGCGGTGCAAGGTCTGGCGCCAGAAGGCGAACCTGGACCTCCGCGTGGCCGAGTCGCCGACGAGCCACGGCAGCTCCTCGACGCGGAGCTCCACCTGCGCCGGCAGGATCTCGAGGCCCCGGATCGTCGTCGTCCGGCCGTCCTGTTCGTCGTCGCTGTCGGATGACTCAGCCGACGAGATGGGTGTACCTTCACGCACGACAAGTAGCCAGCAGTTAGTGCGTGCATGATAACTGTGCTAGATTCGAGATTCCTATCCTAGGTTCCATGTGGCCAAGTACGCGTCCGTATGCGTGCGTGCGCTACGCGACGGCGCGCACGATCGCGACGATCCCCGGCCCGGCCGCGCGCGTCGCGACGCGCACCAGCCACGCACGCACGGCACGGATTGGCTGGGAGCCCCAGCTATCAGTCGTCACATCAGCCGCGCTACGGATAGTGACAGTGAGTGGCATCTGGCATGCAGCTTGATTCGATCAGCCAGCCGACCGACGGAGCTGCAATGCCCTTCACCGTGAGCAGGTACAATAAGGCCACGTCACCCCGCTTATAGCGAGCGTGTCGGCATATTGCTAGTTAGAAGAGATAGAAAAAGAAGGAAAAAACACCACCTTGGCGCTGCATGCGCGCCCGGCGCTTTAGCACAAAGAACCCAAGTCATGGTCCCCTCCACTACCGTGTGTTGGCCGAGTAATTTGCTTTGGTGGTTCAGCTCACGTACATGTATTGGCTGCAGCAGCTACAGTAGATGTGGTGGTGGGACCCATATACTAAGTAAAATATATGAGTTAAAACAGGTATAAAAGATCAACTATTGTATGAATAGGCTATTAAGCTTGTCTCCAAATAACATGGCTTGGCTTATAGCCAAGCTTATTGGCCTCTGGGCCAAACGGAAACGGAAGAATATGGGGAGGGAGGAGGACCACTACGGGCCATCTCTTGCTTGTCGTGTTCCCCGTGCGTCCAGATGCACAAAGCACAATTGCACTTTGCACAAAACAATGTACCATCAGGAAGATAATTTATCCAGAACTCCCCATATTGGGGAAAAATTTACGTCGTGCAGAGCAGTGTCCAGGACCACAACTTTTGCTGGAAACTGCTCGTGCCACGGCTGACTCCGATCAGTTTAGTTCGTTTCAGCATCGATCATGGCCACCGAAGCACCAAGAACAGAACTGGCTGAGCCACGCCTCCAAAAAAGATCCGTGAAGATATTTGACATCTTTTTTTTATTTTCAGAAATCGGAAAAGATAAACATGACTCCCGATCGAATTATTCCCTTGTTATCCACTCTGGATCAACGTGCAGATGTACGAAATCTGCAGCAGCTCAGCTCCTGCCACATCGACCGGGAGACTTTTCAGAAAGGAGTGGGGGAAAAAATAATGGTAGGAGCACATCACGTGTCGACTAGTCCCCGATGGGAGAAGTCAACTTTTTCTCGCGAGATGTGATCCTGCTGGGCCAAAACTGAGCCGGAGAGGCAGGCGAGGTGCATCTCAAAAACGGTGGAGGATGAACGTGGGTCGCTTGCCCCAGCCAGGCAACGAGATCGATCCGGCCGGAGATGGATAGATGGGGATGCATGCAGGATGCCGTGCAGTCCGTGGTTGGTTGGATGGATGGAGATCGAAGGGAGCAAGGACGCAATCGGCTCCGCTGTCGCAACGTTGAGCTCAAGGAACAAACTAGGGACCAGCACACAGACTTGGCAAGTGTGTTCGTGCGACGTGATGCTCTCCACATATATATAAGCCATATATAAAGGTACTGAGTGATTGGGTGACGCAGCTGGCAGAAACATTATAAGATGTACGATTGCCACACACACACACTTCGTCTATTGTCACATGCTCCAATTGGACGTTCGTACCCACACTCTACATTTGTTAATACAGGGAAGGGGAAGTCTGTTATGGTGTGTGGAATGGCATGCACTGGCTTACATTTTTATTGATAAAAAATGGCTTACATTTTTTTTTTTGCTCTTAGCAAACCTATATTCATGGACCAAGCTAGCACCCCGGCTGCTGAGCACATGAAACCCCCTAGAGCCCGTCCCCTAAAATTTAAGCCGAGATATAAAGAGATCAAGGGCTGAGATCACCATAGACTTTTGTTCAGCCCGTCCTAAAATTTTTTCTGGCTTCGTCTACATTATGTTTTATTACTACCTACTAGAGCAAAACCGGGACGGGCTTGCATGTGTAGTAGGGCTAGCAAAGCAACAAAATAGAAAGGGGTTTTCGTTAAAGCTTAGCAGTTGTGAGTGCTTTACGTTAGTTTGCATTGTGATGTCGGATAGATTGCGTCAGTGTGTGCAAATCCAAGGTGTAAATGAAAGATACAACACTTTTATCCGAGTTTTTTTAAGGGAAAGAAAACAAAGTGGAAACTAACTGAGATGGAGGATGCACAAAAAGTTTAAAGGAGGGGTTTTGTCCTAAAAAAAAATGCATGGAAAAGTTATTTTATGTTATTTGTGTAGTGTTGGAGGGAGCTAACAGCTGGTGCTAATAGTTAATTAGAATGTTGCTCTTCTCTAAAAAAATAGTCAGTATATGCTGCAAATAGCAGACATAACCGAACCCTACTTAAAGCTTATGATTAAGGATAGATCGTGCCTCTCTGCAGGGAAAGTCCAGATTATTCCAGAGGAATCTTTTTTTTGAACTGAAATTCCAGCAGGAATCTGGCCGGTGTTGGTGAAAAAACCTAAGATGGTTCCATGCTAAGCATATGCAGGTCAAGCATCAGGAGCTTAAATATCTTTTGGTTTCCTCCGTCTCAAGGTCAACTCTACCATGTTACATGTCCGGTGCAACTCCGAACACAAGGAAGCTGTAAAAGCAGCGTGCTTGCCGGCCGGCGGATAGATAGATATAGATATGTTATCTGATACGGGAGGTACGTACCAGATTCCGAGATCAGGCCCTTCTCGAGGAGCTCCGGGATGGCGGCGACGACGCGGTAGCAGGCGAGCATCGCGGGCCAGAACCCGGCCGCGGGCACGCCGCAGCGCGCGGCGACGGGCACGGCCCACGACGCCAGCACGTCGACGACGACGCAGGCGACCGGCGGCCGCCCCTGCGCGGCGGCGTCGTCAGCATGCGCTCCAGGTGCTGGGGCATGTGGTGCTCCATGGAATGCACGATGTCGCGGAACCCCGGTGTGTCGTCGGCGTCGGCGTCATGGATGGTGATACCGCTGGGGATGGACGCCAGCGCGACGCCGCTGCCGCCGCAGGTAGTAGCGATGCGGCGGTGGATGAAGTCCGGTACGGCGACGGTGGGCGCGACGCCGTGCGCGGCGAGAACGCCCGCCAGCTGCAGCATGGGCGTGATGTGGCCCTGCGCCGGGAACGGCACGAGGAGCACGGCCGGTTGGGCCACCGCCTCGGCCCCCATGCGCGATCAGCTTCTTCTCTCTGTGAAACGAAGGGGCGCGCTACGTCGTCTACGTGTGCGCGACTGGACCTGCGCGCCACGGAGGCTTATATTCCTTTCTTCTCCGTGGCCTTGGGTGGGATTGCGAGGCCACACGGAGGTTTTTATATAGCCCCGCGCGCGCGCTGCTGCTGCCCCAGTGCTCCCGCGCTGGCTCGCCCACTTTTCCGATTGTCTAGTTTCACTTTTTTCCGTGGGAGCTTGAGCTTACGTTGACGAGCTCCCATATACGTCTATAGTAATAATATATCTTACTTATATCTATACCTAATAATAATAAAAAGACAAAACTTTTATATTGTCTATGTCTATCTCTGTCTATATCAATATTTTAAAGGCCGGTTGTTATTTCTCATCCATTATCTAAAAAAATATATCAATACTATATCTATATCTATCTATATCTATAACTAATACTAAAGAGAAAAAATTTCTTGCCCAAATATTCACACGTTTGAAATAAGGCTAGCTCAGCTAAAATCAAATAAAATAGCTAGGTTTAAGTGACTGCACAATAGTTAATTCACATTGCATGCATAAACATGCTTTGCTATTAGCAAGAGTATCAAACATGTACGCCCGTTGCAATGCATGAACATGTTTTGCTTGTAAATACGTAATATAATATAATAGTGTTGCGGTGGCGTGTAGCATGGTCTGCGCGTTGGTGATTCGATTCGTCACAGGTTTTGGTGCGGTATTGAAACAGCACAAAGGATCAAAGCTCACTAGTGACTAGAGCCCATCCTTAGAAAAAAAAAAAAGAAATCTTGGAGACCTCGCTTGTAGTGTGTGAGATTCAAACCCAAGACCCTTTACATAGCATGTAGATTCCTTACCAATGCACACCACATGTGACAAGTTCTGGACACCCTACTTTTGAATTGACTCATATCGGCCCTTTAATCCCGGCTTGGTAACACCAACCAAGACTAAAGGTCACTCTTTAGTCCCGGTTGGGATTATACCCACTAGTACTAAAGGTTGGAGGACCTCCCCTACAAAAGTTGTGGTCTAGCAATTGGGTAGTGGACCTTAGTCCCAGTTGGAGCTACCAACCGGGACTACTATATTCTTTAGTCCCGGACTAAAAAATGTCCGAGATTAAACCTCTGGATCGAAAGTCTATTTTCTACTCGTGGCCACGGTCACGCGTGCGGCGTGCCCTCCGCGTACGGCAAGCCACGGTGGCTCATTTTTAGTTTGGTGGGGATTTCCAATGGCCAAGGCCCCTCTGGCATCGCGCGAGGCCGGTGTGTGCGTTGGGGGCGTGGTTCATACCATGGATTATTACACCTAGACTTGTAAATGACCGACGACGGCGACTGTGTGGGTGATATGGACTCCTACGTCCTATCTGTTTGGTCTGATCTATGACTTGGTACCTATAGTTCGTTCCCAAAGAACTTATGTAGTCATTTTCTTGTACCTGTACAGGCGGAAGAAGAACGTAGTCAGTCGTTCAAAAACGAACGTTAACAAGCTGGTGATGAAAAACCGGTCTGCAGTGATGCATTTTATTTGGGTTGTGTCTACATTAGGTGATTTAAAAATTTTATTATCACTACACGGTCTAGAATTTTATAAACTACCCTGCATATACCACACGATTCATGTTGGTCAACCCTTTCTTCAAGATTGACTTGGTTTGTTGAAAATATTAACACAATTTATATCTCTAATTAAATTTATTATGAAAATATACTCAATGAAATATCTAATGATACTAATTATGTACCATAAGTATTGTTATTTTTATATATATTTGGTCAAAGTTAAAATTATTTGACTTCTCTTTGAAAATGAAACTTTTTATGTGACAAAGGGAACGGAGTACAGAAGTATTAAATATTTGATGCTAGATTTAGTACAGAATAACTTAAGCTAGAAGATATATATTATGGGCGTTGTTGGGGAGATTGTGAACAAATTAAAATAAAATTAAGTAGAGATGACATGGATATAGACTCTACTAAAAAGTTGATGGTTAGTGGAACGTCCTACGTCCTATATATCTTGCATATTGAGATAGAACTTGATATGTTATGATAGCTTGCATTAAGAGCTTGGAAGTTAGTGGTATGACATGGTTACTAGGAGAAGATGATGTGTGGATGTCTCAATGCATGTTGAGATAAAATTTGAGATTACATGCAGGCATAGCTTGCATTGAGAAATTGGAAGTTAGTGGCATGACATGACTAATACATATTGGTGAAAGATGACGTTGTGTCTTGCATATTATATTAAGATAGAACATGTTTCCCAAAAAGATAGAACATGTAGTGTAATGGAGAATGCCCGATTCTTCCGTCTATGATAACTATCGTTTTGGTGGAACTTCGACACACCGATCCGGCTTTAACCCCCGCAACCTTTGCGTTCCTCGGGTTATCAACCGTATCTCCAACCGGTCGACCTTAAAGAAGGGTAATCCTTGCTTATCAACTAAGAACACCAGCAAGAACTAAAGAACGCATTTTTGGGACAAACTGAATGATTAAGCACACGAGTTGGGTTTCACAAACCGATGAATGGACAGAATTAATCTAAGCAAAACCCAAACCCTAACTTGGGTGATGATATATAGAGTTTAGGGGCGTGCAAGACCCCTGGGCGCGCCCCTATTCTCCAACACGATACATGGCCCAAAGACTTGGTTTGCAGCACCAAAACAGATTCTGGACGCCAATGTTTCGACGATTCCCTGGACTCCTGACGAATTTAGACCTGATACTAGTGTCATTGGAAAAAATTATCTTTCCAACGATATAAAGATCGTCCAAATCGAACCCGTTATGTGACCTCGGCGTCCGTTTTAGTGCAGGCTGTCCCTGGACTCCGAAACCCGACTTGAACTTGAATCGGTTTGGGCCTCCATCTTGACTCAATGACGTGGCTGCTCCTCCACGCCTCCAAGTCGTTCTTCAAGTCCTTGCTGGTCCTCTCCTTGATTCCTAAGCATAACAAAGTCATTAAGTAGCAATCTATTCTCAAGTTCATCAAAAGAATTGCTTAGGAACAGCTCACCTTTAAAATTTAGTTGTCGCTTGAGCTCTTGTGATTGGACCGTGAATGTTTAGCGGAGGATCATGTTGTGCATCCGAAGAAGTGATGTCCTCATCATAGTGGGATTGGATTTATAAGATATATAAGATTAATTAAATTATATTTACACTCTATTCTTTTCTAACACAACAAAGTGTTTTTAATATATATTTACTTTCTACCCGTTATGATAGTTATTCTAATTCTATATTTGTTTTCATCATTAGCACAACTAAGTTTTTTTTTTAATATATATATTTAGTTGAAACTTTAACTTAAATATTTGATGAAATATTTTCTATTTTAATTCACCTATTGTGTTTGTATACACTAAGCATTTATTTCTTGTTTGGCACCACTGCATTTAGCTCAAGCTCCTTCTACAAACATAATTTATTTTGGAAGAAGATATCTACTCCCTCCGTTCCAAATTATATTGCTTTGACTTTTTTCAACCCCAAATTTGATCAAATTTATTCAAAAAATTTATGCAAACATAGTCAAATTTAATTCATTCTTAAAGACATTTTACCCTACTAACGCACTAACTTCGCTACGTTCAAATCTATTTGAATAAACGATCCAGATATTTAACCTTCTCTCTCATCACTAAACACCATCCGACGCGTGCAGGATTAAGTGTATGGGCCTTTACTCCTAACGCTCGACAATTCCTCGTGATTAATTTCCTCCCAAATGGATGCGCTCCTTCCTTTTCAGCGATCCTCGTCAGACTGCCCGCTGCCTTCCTCCTGCCACGCCTCCTACCGCGCGACTCATTTTCTCCCCAATTCACGCACTCCTTCCTTTTCCGCACTCTCCTTTCCTCCTACTATGCAACGCCAGAATTGCCGCTGTCTCCTTCTTCTTCGTGGTTCAAGCCGAACAGGGGAAAGGCCCGAGGTGCGAGCAAATTCCCACGCGGCGGCGTTCTTGGCGAGCGGCGGCGAGGTGGAATCCCGCGCGGGAAAGGTCTTGGCGAGCGGCGGCGGCCGGCTTCCAACAAGCCACGCGACCCGGAGGCATCAGGGATGATGATGTCCACGTACAGATAGCAGGTCAGTCCTCCGCTCATCATCTCTCCGCAATCATGGCCCCTCCAGCGATCCTCTGGTGCCGCAAACAAGGCGGGCGGCGGTGGACACCAGGACAGGCCGCAGGCGACGAGACCCTAACACCACATGAAGGGTGACTACTACATGTATTATCATTGTCGCCAACAGATCTTGCCATGAGGAAGAAGCTGCTGCAGCCCAAGAACTCCATTCGTTGTACATGGCCTGATTGATATGTTGTTTTGTGTATCTTTCTTATATGTTTTAGATGTTGAGGTGAAGCCCTGCAAGTCGTACGTCCATGAGTCCTCATTTGGATGCCAGGTCCACATGACCCAGGTGATGAACGAATCCCTTCTCCGCCATCTAGGATTCTTAGATTTGACTTGTAGATACCTGCCAAATCTTGGTTTAATTTGCTTGTCTATTACAAACTATAGGAGAACCTTGAATGAATTTCGAATCTGGATACAGATGACCCCTTATTATTACCATTATTAGTTTTGTTTTTGGTCCTGACTCCTCAGGTTCTCTATTTTTCAGGGGATGTACTCAGATGAATGAACAATGAATATCCTCCGTTTTTTCTCCTTTTCAAGTCATTGAATGGGCAGAACCTCCCTCCTCAGGATACACCGCCCCAGCCTATAGGTACTGATTACTTGCTGATAGTTACAGGACACTACCTAGATTTTCAGATTTCACACCGAAGCTGATTGGAGCTACATTTGATTAACAAAGGAAGTGAGTAATTAAATGAGTTCTTGTTATTGCCTTTTTTAATTGTTGGTGCAATCCTCATCTGTGTATAGATCACTCTGAACTTCCTAACTAAATTAGATCACTCTGAACTTCCTAACTAAATTAAAACAGAGTCCTGTAGAACACTAACTCAGATTACAAATTAACAATGTCAATATCTACAATGTATAAATGAATTTGGAAAAAATGATATCTTAAATAATGATCTATAATGATAACATAACATGTCAATTTCTGTCCTCTGTCCTTTGTGACGGCATCATGATTTTACCATATTTAGGTCGCCGTGTGTGTGAATTGAGGGGAAAGAAACTGCTGATGTTTGCTAAATTTGGTTTACTGGATGCTGTTGCAGTGGCTTTTTACCGTACTTTCGACCAGCATTACGAAGGTCGAGAAGGAGATCAAGGAAATTGCTAAGAAAAATCAATGACCTTTGTGGTGAGTGAGAATTTTATTTTTATGTTTTTTTGCTTTAATGGAGATGGAGGCCAGTTTGTTTCTGAGTTGTGTCCCCTACGGATAAGTTTGGTCTAGATTAGATTGTTGAGTTATTACGCTGAGAATTATATTCAGTTGGCAACAGTTGTTTCAGCTGGTTATTTACTTGCAGCTAATAGGGAATTTCATTTTGTTAACGATCTCACATATAGTTATCCAAATGGTTAAAGGCGTGATGTGCTTTCTTATTCAGTTAGTAGCCACTTTCATTTTCAGATCAGCAACACCAGTTGTTCTTCAGTGACAGCGACAATACTGTTCCAATTCATTAGTTAAGCTAATTATAGCAAGGTTATTTGAACATCACTGAGCTTTTAAACAATTCCTGCTTATGTGTGTTGACAATTGTTGATCTTATAGCAGTTCATTTTATTTTGCTTGGTTGGATCACTATGTTTGGTGGCATCAGCAAGCAGTTGGCATAGGTTCTGAACCAGTGATTTGGATAATTTAGTTCTTGTTTGGATGTTGACTCCTCTGATTGATCATTAGAGCATGTAGCTGTATCAGTCTGGCATCAACTTTTTTCATTTCACAGCAGTCATCAATAGCTACCAGCCTACCCTGTATACTTGTGTCAGCCTGTTGCCGTTTTAGTAGAACAGCTAAGTGAGCCTCTAATTCAGAAATTTCACTTTGATGCAATAGTGAATCAACTTTTAAAGCAATCTTTACCTGTTGCACAACCACCGCCTCCATCTTGGACCACTACTGTAACTTAACCATAAATATGCAATGGTTTTGCAAAATATCAAAATGCTAACCTAAAAAAATCTCACATGTGACCTCTTTATTCTTTTGCACGGTAATTCAATTGGTAGAACATCAAAACCCATTACCTGAATTGTGTTCTGTTTTGACCTGTACAATGGGAGAACTGGATTTTAGAAGTACTACCGGAATATGTCCTTGGACTTTATGATGTATGTATATACTGACATATTTCAGTTAGCTTGTCTCATACCTGCAGTCCTATGGTTAAGAGGTATTGTGATTAGTTTGATCAGGAAATTTGAGTTGTGTGATAACAAGATTATCTGAAAGTGAGTGATTTTTCATTTGAGATTTTGAGGTGATGATTTGTGCATTGATTTTTTTTAATCCTAGGAACCAATAGAGAACTGAATCCAAAATTTATAAGGATGCTACCCTCTTGTATTGATTAGCGTTTTGCTGCACAATCTTGCGGTGGCTCTGAATCCAGTCACCACCAAGTTTATCCTTGGATTCTAATCTGAGTGAGACATATCAAATTATTGAACAGGGGCAACACCAAGACATCTGTCGTTGTGGTGGATCTGAAGCACAGAATAGGGGTAATAGTTTTGGTGTGTAAATTATGGAAATATGGCTTCAGGGGCTGTTGACTATGAAACGGTTGAGTATATTTTGTAAGAACCATCAATGGTTAGATGGGTTATTTTGCTTAGTTCACAGTTTACCTTCAATATGTTTTGGAATGTTTTTTGTGTATGATACTGATACTTGTTTGTTTCTTCAAATGCATCAGCTGAACGAGATATGGGTTGTATAACAGAATTAATTATACAGAGAGAATTAAAGAGGACACACCTGAAGATATTTTATATGTTTTGTCTTATCAGGTCGATCGATCGATGTTTGGCCGGTATCAGCAGCATGCATAAGGCAAGAATTTATGGCTTGTCATGTCTGTTAACACCTATGGTGCTAATCCGAGCAAAGTATATTATTCAAGAAGTGCTAACTGATCGACGATGCTACAAGTACATTCACACAATCACATGACGATTTGACCTGGCCGACTTTATGTATCTCTTTCTCGATCTCATGGATCTCATGCATCTGATCGATCCATCCCGGCCTTCACACAATCACAATGTAACTTTACATGGTTTTTTTTACCGCAATACAAAAAGAAATATATCTGGTTACAACTTAGATGATTCATGTAATAAAAAAATTATAATGTTTTCATATATTTAGTGCAAATTTGAATTCATTCTTAAAGACATTATACTAGTTGTAATAAAGCATGGCACAACAAAAAAGAAGTGATATTGTGCACAAATTTTTAAATAAAACAAGTGGTTAAACTTGAGGTTGAAAAAAGTCAAACGAACTACAATTTGAAACAGATTTAGCATCAAACAACGCCTAAGATTGATCAATCGTGTATGTATCGCATTTATGTGAGACATTTTAATAGGAGATGTGGACATGTTAATCAAGACTAGCAAAATCGATGTATCAACAGTCTTTAGATTTAGAATAGACAATTTAAATTTTTTTCTTGTTAGATTTCTTAATTAAGATCTGATTATTTCGCTAGTGCATCTAGTAGTAAGTATTAGTGTAGAGGTTTTAAAGTGAGTAGCCAAATTTTTTTTTTTACGATAAGGAAAAAATTCAATTGATACTAAAGCAAGTTACATCCTCTCATTACAAAAGTAAACCAAACTACTCCACCTCCATTGATGGGAGACAAGAAACCTTAAAAAGACCATAAGTTCCACCATCTAGGATCACCATCCCAAACGGATATGCCACGGACGCAAGCTCCGATCTGAACATCACCATCCCAAACGGATATGCCACGGACGCCATCTCACCCATCCACCATCCACCGTCATCCTCGTACCCATCACTTTTGCAAAAGAGAAAATAAACCGCTAAAACTCCACATGCAAACATAATGAAATTGACGTCGCCGACACGTCATCGAACTCATCGCCGTTGCCTTCACCAGAGTCATGAGAGAACACAAGTCCAACCGACATCCAGATAGATATCGTTGGAAAACTAAATCTCACTAGCCCATCACCATGGCTGCATAGAACCATAGCGAGACAAAGGAAGGGCGGAGTACCTTATTCTCCATCAATGGTGATGTCTTCGTCCCGCCATCACCGCCGAGGAACGACATGCTCCATTGCTCCATCAATAATCTTGACAACGCCTTACGCCGTGACCAATCTCTTCGATTGGATCTCCGAAGAAACCTTAAACCTTGAAGACTCAATCTACTAGAAAAAAAAACTAATTAAAACGATGGATCCCCACTCCCTTCAACCCCCAGCGTGATGCCGGAGGAGAACGGAGGGGACCAGCGGTGGTGGAAAAAGCGGGGAGCCGGCGGCGACGCCCTTAGGGTTTTAGGGGCGGCGCCGCACGAGCCTCCCAAAGTGAGTAGCCAAATTAGTAGTATTACATTACATTTTACAAAGCATTTTATTATTCTGTTTCGATTCACCTTTTGTGTGCATACACAATCATATCTCTGATGTTCTGCATTTATACGGGACAATTTGCTACAAGATGGACATGCATGCAGCATGCTTATCCGGACAAACGAGCTCGGCGTGTCAACTTAAAATAGAAGAAAGAGCCACTGCGATGCGTGCCATTGCCCTCAGGACCGCCAGCCCCATGGAGTTGGGGCTCGTGCCGGAGTGGCCTTTCGCTTTGCCAATGCCAGGTACGGGAAATTTTATGTGGTCGGAGCTTGGATGTGCTCATTGCTCAGGCACCACTGTGTGCCGACCACAGTTATACTCCCTCTCTGTCACTAAAATAGATGTCATTCTCGCCTCCGAAAAAGTCAATATTTTCAAACAGAATTATATATTAAAATATATAAATATTTATGCTGTGGTCGGACGCTTTTTAATAAATTTATCCGGAGATATAAATGTGCTCATTTTTTCAAACCTACCACTGTGTGCCGACCACAGTTAAAACGACATGCGAAAAGGACCCACAGTTGCGAGCCCACAGGGCAAGCCCTGTACTACTCCGTAGGCTACTGCTAGTTGTGCAGTGCATGTAATCTTTCGAAAAAGATGGAACGTGCTTAAACGCTACAAACTTTTTGAACTGAGTGGATATTGTTAAGCAAAAAGCTCAGGACTGTGGTGGATCTAGACACCGGAAAAGAGAACGTCCTGTGACAGATAAGATAAGGCCGGGCATGAAAATGCACGTGTGAACATGACTGGCTTTGGCTGACAGTCTCGAAAACCTCGCATAGGAGTACGATTGAGTTCCAATCATATACCCCTATGATAACATTTAAACGCCTCGCGAGGCATAAAAAAAAAGGCAAAGCTAGCGATCATACGTCCGATGGAAAACAAATCCATCGGACGCCTGGGTCCACAGGGGCCCGGCCCACCTCCCCTCCGCCTTCCTCTCCGCCAACGCACGCCCCGCCTCCAACACGCCCCGCCGCCCCTCCTCCGCCCTAGCTTGCGGGCGCCCCGACGAGACCCTACCGCCGCCCGGCGACCGGCTACTCCCCCTTCCCCCCCCGCCCCTGCCCCGATGTAGACATGGCGACTCTAGCGAAGCTCCGCACAACTCCGGCCATGGCGCCTCCGCCCCGACTGCCCGACCTCCCCCCGCTCCGCCAACCGCACCTAAGCCGCCCGTCCACCATTCCCACCGCCTGTCTGCCTGCCTCCCCTGGCCGGCCGACAATTTATACCCCACCGGAGTTGGAGAAGAAAGGGGGAAAGTTCACCGGAATTGGAGGAGAAGGAGAGAGGAGGAGGAGGTGGGGAAGAGGCCTACGTACCTCAGATCCGCCGCCGCCCTTGCCTCCGGCGACGCGGCCATGCGTGAGGAGACGGTGCGCGAGCGTGGTCGAGGGGCGGTGCGCGCTGAGGGGGCAAGCGTCCTATATTTAGTACGTCGTTAGGACGTACTATCGAGCATTACCGATAAAAAAAAAAAGGAAAATGATATCTAACACTTGTAATAACTAATAACCGATGACATGGTGAGTAATTTCTCTTAATTTCTTGAAACTAGAGTTTTGAGCACCCTTTAAGACCTCCATGGATCTCATGATTTTTTTTAGAAATAGGAATATGTTAATAATAATATGCTAGTCTTTGCATCGACCCATGTATATAGTTGTTTTTTATTACACAAAAGAGTCACAGGTCAAGCTAACTCAAAAAGCGACATTTTGAGTCAAAAAAAAGAGGAAACAAAGCAAATGAAAAGACCACAACTAATAACTAATTCTACTGCTGAAATTCCAACCACGATGTGCAAACACCTTCATCGCAGTTGTTTCAATTTTCTTGCATCCCATCTTCATCAACTAACGATCCTCCTCCTTTCGCAAAAGGGACCGAATCGATACAATATGTCCCCATAAAAATAGCATGTAGAAAAGATGGTATTGGGACCTTATCAAACACTATTATTACTAGTTAGCTGTAATTCCAATAGATTGCACTAGCTCCCACAAGAACTTGGGCTTTTAGTTTCCTATTGAACCCTTCCACCCAACCGATGAACAAATCATGTATACTAGTTGGAGGTGGTAAGTTAAAGAACACATGTATGACTCTCCACAAACTTTGCAAAATGATAGTCAAAGAGTAAATGTTGTATAGATGACTCGTCTGAACAACAAAAACAAACACTTTTTATCTCTTTGCCACTACCGCCGTACTAAGTTATCCTTTGTTAAAACAATTATGAGCTTTTTATCCTTTGAAAAGGCACAATAATTCTGTGCTCTGAACAAGTACATGCCACTGGGAAGCTTTTCCTCCTTCCGATTAGTTGAAACCCAGTCATGGAATTAGTTGGCATGTTATGATAATTAGTAATTATATATTGTTGTACATGTCTAATCAAAAGTATAAGACATTATGATTTTTCTAGATATATAATTTTTTGTTATGCAGCTAGATATATAGTTTTGTTGGAGCTAAAGCTAGAGACAAAGCACACTAAATAAGCACTTAGTGCCTCTTTGGCTCTACGTCTTCGGTAGCTCACCGACTTATCGACAAGCTCTGCAATCGCACACCTTCTTTGCTTGTTTATGAAGCCCAAATTCATGAAAATCAAGACCATTTCTGTAGGGCCTCCATTTCCTATCTTTCCCAGGCTTCTCCATAAGATGTGCCAAACATAGGGTTTCTCCACCAATTTGTGAAGCCAAAATGCATGGAAATCACTTTTCTAGACAAGCTAGAGCTCGTTGCCAAAAAGGCTGTTTAAGCGTCTCCACAAGTTCCCCACTATTCACCCATATCCCCATAAAACTATCATATTGGGGACAACTATGTTTCTTCTTGATCAAGCAGTTTCCCAATACCTTCACTTTGATTGGGGGACACCAATAGGGGGAGTTGTATCTCCTCAATATACCATAGGAAACTCCCAACTACCACATTCACCCACCTTCTATATGGGTAATTAGGGAAGATATATTGGAATACCGTTGTACCAACTTCTCCAATATTAGAAGATATATTGGGAATAATTTATTAGAGAAGACGTGAGATGCTCACACACAAGAAATTCACACAAGAAATTCAAGGGAGTTCCTTATTTCTTTCCCCGAGGGCCCAATCTTCTGATCCAGGCCTAAGGCCTCTCGAGGAACCTAAGCCCAGCCCATACAGAAAACCGATACGGCAATGCCCAATCTCTTCCACTTCTTCCGCCGCTGTCTCACCTACAAGCCTCCCCACAGCCACGGCGCCACCAATGGATTCCTTGGGAAGCCACCTCCCTGCCCCACCATGCGCCCCCTGGTCCCACTCGTCTGAAACTATCCCCGACCTCCCCGTCCCAACCCCGTTTCGTCGCTGCCGCGCCAGCGCCCAAATCCAATCCCCTAAAACCCTAGCGCCGCCGCCACCGTGCTGCGCCGCCTCGCCGCCGTTGCCCCGCGGGCCTTCTCCTCCTCCTCCTCCTCCTCCCCTCTCGCCCGCCGGTCGCGGCGTCGGGCTACACCCCGCGCCGCGAGTACGGCCTGGTGCCCATGGTGATCGAGCACACCTCCCGCGGGGAGCGCGCCTACGACATCTTCTCGCGCCTGCTCAAGGAGCGCATCGTCTGCATCCACGGCCCCATCACCGACGACACGGCGTCCCTCGTCGTCGCGCAGCTGCTCTTCCTCGAGTCCGAGAACCCCTCCAAGCCCGTCCACCTCTACATCAACTCGCCGGGGGCGTCGTCACGGCGGGCCTCGCCATCTACGACACCATGCAGTACATCCGCTCGCCCGTTACCACGCTCTGCATCGGCCAGGCCGCCTCCATGGCGTCGC
The DNA here is from genome assembly GCA_015847255.1 of Hyparrhenia diplandra. Lineage (NCBI taxonomy): Eukaryota > Viridiplantae > Streptophyta > Magnoliopsida > Poales > Poaceae > Hyparrhenia > Hyparrhenia diplandra. Next base: position 106,264 of record JADLZK010000844.1, on the reverse strand, counting down.
TGCTCCTCGCCGCGGGGGCCAGCGGGGAGAGGCGGGCGCTGCCCAACGCGCGGGTCATGATCCACCAGCCCTCCGGTGGCGCGTCGGGGCAGGCCTCGGACATCGCCATCCACGCCAAGGAGATCCTCAAGGTGCGCGACCGGCTCAACAAGATCTACGCCAAGCACACCGGCCAGGCTATCGACCGCATCGAGCAGTGCATGGAGAGGGACATGTTCATGGACCCGGAGGAGGCACATGATTGGGGGCTTATCGACGAGGTCATCGAGCATCGCCCCGTTTCGCTCGTGTCTGATGCTGTTGCCAGCGATTCGTCGAACCCTGGTGGAGGCGGAACTGGGGCGAATAAAGGATCGGATGAGCCATCTTCAGCGTGAGCGTGACGGCCAGTCACAAGGTGCAATCCTTTTTGTGTTCCTGGATTTAAGGTTTAATTCGTACATGAGGTGAATAACTTAATTTCTGGCTGCTGGGGACAATCCACTAGAAACACTGTTGTTTTGCTTCTTTAATTGATCTGATGCTGATTATGAATGCTATCCAGTATGAGCCCTCATCAGTTGTGATATATGCAGTGTTAAGATTTGTTCCTCTGAAATCATCAGTCATTTTTAATGGACAAAAGTCCAGCCCTTGCATCATTATATTGCATTTCGTCTCGGGGTAAATGGTATTTTTAGGGCCGAATTGCACATTTTATGGGCTAGATAATATTCCTCCTTGGACACTTCTGAAGCTCTAAATGTTGGGTGACAGTGGAGAAGAAGGTAATTAAGCCATCCTCATTTAGCTTGTCTGCCAATAGTAAATCAGCTAGATCATGTGGCTCTAATTTCTGATCTATCAGTTTCAAGGAGTCTATTCTTCTATACTGCTTGTAAACTCAGTGGGAGATGTGTATGCCTTTATTTCACATACTCCTAAGAAAAAGGCCACCTCTTCTACTTGCTGGTAAACTTGATTAAACTCGCCAGTTGAAATGTCTAATGAAAACCTTATTATCTCTGTGTTTTTTTCATAAAATGTGTCAAGTGTTGGCTTGACAGCGTCACAGCAAACATGAGGCCTTTGGATTACGTTGTTGAGGTTGTGTTACACTGTTGAACACACATAAATAAAAGAAACATGCTCCAGTATATCTTATATGCACTAGCAAATTAAGTCAGCGATTGATTTATATTTTTATGTGATTTGCCCTCCTATCATCAAATTATTAAGCCTTGCAAACATATCAAGGTTGAATTGACTTCTAAATTTAACTTTCTGTATTTGGCCTCGCTATTTGGAAACTGAAATTGACTGCTACCTTCAACTTGTTTGTATTTGGTCTAGCTATTTTCAAACATGCATGTTCAAGCAAGGATGTGATCCAATTTAATTTAGTTTCAGAGCAAGAGCAGAAACTATGAACAATTTATTCTGGTGTACTTATGTTACATTAAGCTGAGAGTATAAAGAAAGCAATGAACTAGATGTATGATATCCAGTCATCTAATACTAGGTAGCAGATAACTCGGGGTTAGTGTTACTTAATTCACAACTCTGGGTTATGCCTCAAAAGTCTTGCAGCAGATAGTGAATATAATTTTCCTGCTACAGCCTGCTCTTGTAGAAAGTTGTATAATTTTCTTATATTAAAAACAATCATGATTGTCTTTGAAAGCCATGCATGTCCATTGTGCACTGATCTGCACAAGTAGTTTAGAGCTTGAGGGTGATGGGGAGCTAGCACTCATAGTATTCACTGATCCCTGAAGTTGAATTATTTGTCTTTGCTTGTGTTCTTTTTGTATGCTTGCACATAGCATATAGTATGATGATAGCAATTCTATGGTTGCATGCTTTTCAAGTATTTATTTGTGTATTGTAAGACCTTGAACTGGGACTGCTGTAGAGCCTTCAGGAAGGTTGCATTATTGTTTTGATGTGCCAATTGGGAGGATTGGACAAATCCTGTGCTGTAGTACACCAATTTGTTGGTTGTCTGAAGAAAGTAGCAGAATGCAACTGTAACATTGTAACAATGCACGAAGAGTTAGTGCCGCTGCCTCTGCCATTACCACTGTAGTGGCCTGGTTCATCTGCACCTGTATGTAGAGGTTCGAATCTTGTGATTGCTGATGATGTATCAGTAGCAGTCCTAGTCCAGGTTTTCTTGAATTGTTTGATGGATGCATCCGTGTACCATCTTCATCCTGCAAGAGAGTTTGGAAGTGCGGGTGTATGTATTGATATATGTATGTGGGAGACCTGCAGAAGAATAATTTGTTGCCCCCATGGTCTATGTAGTTCGGTCTGGTTGCGTCCTTGCTGTAGCTTGGTTTGGTTGCCTTTTAGCCGTGGCTTGTGCCTGCATTTTAGTTATACATACCTTGATTTGCTTGATTCTTTGTAGCATTGCCATTTTGGTGCTGGTCAGTGGCTTGCTGGTCTAAAGTCTCCTTGTGCTAGAAGGGTAGGTAGCTTTGATGTCTGCTGCCATGGAGTTATGGACCTTCCAAACTGTCCACGTTCTATTGTGGAACCACAGTCCACAGGGTTGGAGTGATCAGGAGCATGTCGGTGAACTTCTGACCCAGCCACGATTTGAAGTCACCATCCCTTTCGCTGGTTTTCACCTCCCTGTCAGTACGTTTCTGGCAATACATATTGGAAATGCTTTCGCTCATCAAATTTTTGCTTGTAGAAGCCTGCTTTCATATTCCATAATATCAACATATCGCAGTTTCAATCGCTCATTTTGCATAATTTTCCTATAAATAACTGTACAAACCGACCTGGATAACTGGCAGTATACAAGGGGACAAAGTATCGTTAAACTATATATATCTTGAACCGTACAAGGATTGTTTCTATGGCTAATAAAGTACGCTACCATAGCTGGTAATTTTGTGAGAGAAAAATATTGTATAAATTGGGCTGGGATCTGTTGTGAGGAAAATATTGTATTTGATAAATTGGGCTGGTACGTTCAAGAGAACAGGCTTATATGTTTCGTTCGTTCATATATACAGGACATGAGGAGATGGCGAGATGCATTTTGAAGAGATATAATCCAGAGATGTAAATGGATAATAAGGATTTTCATTATTCTTAACCCGGATTCGGAAAATCTGGATTCCCGAATCTCTTACTAGCTTCCAAGAAAAACCCTTTTTTTTTAGGAAAGACATAAATTTTCAATGATTAATTGTAAATCTAGACTGAAGCTGTTATATGACAATTAAGATGTGATACCCTGTCGCAGTTGAGCAGCCGATGGGCCGAATCTTGTCGGCCCATGGAAGGCCGACAGGTCTGTCGACATCTTCAACATTTGATTTTATTAGTTTTTTTAACAAATGTTTTTTTTAGAGCTTAAGGGCATAGCCCCGGTCTATTAACCACTGGCCAACAGACCATAAACATTCAGTTTTACAGCGCTAACAGATGGTTAAACCACCCGGAAACCGATCAGTCCCTCATTGCCAAAATTAACCACTCCTGACGAGCCCTTTCCAGACACTCCGCGCTAATTGACATAGCAAAACTCCTAGAACAACTTATTACAGGCTGATATAACAGCAGCAACCAGTTTGATACAGAAACTATGAAGCTTAGACGATGACCCTCCACCAGCATCGTCCATTCCATCCATCATCAACCAGCCTGATGTATCTCCATGCCATGACGACTCCAGATCCTGCGAATCTCCTCTTCTAGTTCTCCTTGAGCCAAAGCACTTGAGCAGCAGCTTGCTTCAACAGCTTGGCCTTCAGTAGCAGGTCCCCCTTGTGTTCCACCGGGCATAAGATCACCCACTTCTGAATTGTATTGGCGATTCTGTAAAAGAGTATAGCCATACTCTCCCACCGAAAAGTATTGAAACAGATATCATTCCTTAGTTTCTAGAGGCACCAAAATCCAGCAGAAGTAACTATGTTAGTAACCATATTTCGTTTGTTACTAAGCCAAAATCTTCCAACAGCATCTAAAGAATAGCCAAGATTGACATTCAGAATCTCAGCTAGCACATCCCACATGTTTCTAGCAACCACACACTCAAAGTATAAGTGTTGAAATGTTTCTAATTCTGCACAAAACAGGCAAGTTGGATCTTTAACTTTCTGACGTTTTCCTAAATTATCTCTAGTCAAACTCTTATTCTTACACAAAAGCCAAAGAAAATAGTGAAGCCAAAGAAAATAGTGAACCCGAGGAGGGACTTTAATATGCCACAGCGCTAGTACAACAACAGAATGGATACCTCTGAAATTTATAACCTTATACAAGGATTGAGTCGAGTAGATACCATTAGAAGTAAATTGCCAAATCATAGCATCCTCCTCCTCACTAAAACTAATTGTTGAAGCTAATTGGCAAATTTCCTCCCAAATGTTGTGGCATATAAACGGCGACAAAAAAAAAAAAGGGACAAGCGGGAGTATAGCCAACGACAGAGTAATTAATTGAAGTACAAGAGAGTATATTTGTCACTTGTTTAATACCACACGCAAATCAAATCCCACGGAAAAGCTCATCAAACACCAAAGCACAGCACCCCGCCGGCGCCGGGCGCCTGCCGATTAGTGGAACACCCTGCGGCTATTGTCGGCTGATGCCATGGCGGCGCCGTCGCTGTGGCGGCTGGAGGACGCGGTCGTCGCGAGGCTCCGCACCTGCGCTACGTTCCGGGACCTGCTCCGAGCGCACGGCCTCGCCGTGCGGCTGTGCCTCTCCCAGAGCAGCTACGTCGCCACCCAGATCGTGCACATCTGCAACGCCCACGGCCGCGCCGCGCACGCCGCGCGGGTTTTCGCCCACGTCCCCGACCCGAACCTCCACCTCCACAACGCCATGATCAAGGCCTACGCGCAGAACCACCTCCACCGCGACGCGGTCGAGGTCTACGTCCGCATGCTCAGGTGCCTCCCGCACCCTTCTTCGAGCGGTGGCTTCTGCGTCGGCGACCGGTTCACGTACCCGTTCCTCCTCAAGGCCTGCGGCGGCGGCCTCGCGGCTTCTCAGCTCGGCAGTCAGGTGCACGCGCACGTGGCGAGGTCCGGGTGCGAGTCGCACGCCATCGTGCAGAACTCCCTGATCGAGATGTATACGCGCTGCGGGGATCTGTCGCTCGCGCGCAAGGTGTTCGATGAAATGCGGGACAAGGACGTGGTCTCCTGGAACACGCTCATCTCTGCGCACGCAAGAATGGGACAGACGAGGAAGGCACGGGAATTGTTCCATTCCATGCCAGACAAGACGGTAGTTTCCTGGACCGCCATGGTGTCCGGATACACCGCGGTTGGGGACTTCGCAGGTGCAGTCGAGATGTTCAGGCTGATGCAGATGGAAGGATTTGAACCAGACGACGTGAGCATCGTCGCGGTGCTACCTGCCTGTGCGCAACTCGGCGCCCTGGAGCTTGGCCGGTGGATATATGCTTACTGCAACAAGCACGGCATGCTTGGAAAGGTATACATTTGCAACGCGCTGATGGAGATGTATGCCAAGTGTGGGTGCATCGAGGAAGCGCTGCAGCTGTTCCACGGCATGTCTGAGAAGGATGTCATCTCATGGAGCACAGCAATTGGTGGCCTTGCGGCACACGGGAGAGCACGCGAGGCTGTCAGGCTGTTTGAGGTGATGGACAGAGAAGGAAGGGTGATGCCAAATGGCATCACATTCGTGGGGCTCTTGTCAGCCTGCTCCCACGCTGGGCTCCTGGACGAAGGCCTGCGCTACTTCGATCGAATGAAGGAAGATTATGGTGTGGAACCCGGCGTCGAGCATTACGGCTGCATCGTCGACCTCCTCGGCCGGTCAGGGCGAATCCAGCGCGCTCTCGACACCATACGAGGCATGCCGGTCCCCCAGATGCCAAGATATGGGGGTCGCTGCTTAGCGCATGCCGCAGCCACGGTAACGTCGACACAGCCGTGGTGGCAGCCGAGCGGCTCGTAGAGCTGGAGCCAGGGGACGTGGGCAACCTTGTCATGCTGGCCAACGTGTACGCCGCAGCAGGTCGGTGGGGCGACGTGGCGAGTACGAGGAAGGAGATACAGAGCCGGAGCACAAGGAAGACGCCAGGGTGCAGCATGATCGAGGTGGACAATTTGGTGCGCGATTTCGTCGCTGGTGAGGACCTGGGGCCTGAACTGGGAGGCATTGCTGCCATACTGGATATCCTGGCGTCACAGCTTGCTGATGATGAAGAATTAGTTGATTCAGAGTGTGGGGGTGATGCAAATGTGTTTGCTAGTGGGTAGTACTGATACTATATTGGATGAGGTGATCCGATGGTGGAACATGAGAGGAGAATAGCATCAGGAAGATAGCTAGTAGATGGCGATAGCTTTCAGGTGTTGTTCTGGTCTTTGACCAAAGCTCATTTCCTGGATAGCTTCCATCAGTGCTGTCGTCAAAAGTTTTCCCACCTTTTTAGTGGTTCATACAGGATGATACAATTCAACAATTACAAAGGCTCTATGGGGAGTTGATTGAGAATGAAGAAGACTGCCAGGTGGATAGATACAAGTCATTTGAGAAATCAGGACGGTAAGAGCAGTTTCAGTGCACTGAGGTAACATATATTTTGTAATTTCTATATAGTGCATTATCTTAACCTTAACCTTTGATATTGAAGGAGTCGATGGCTATGGTCCTATCTCATTACTTAGCCTTCTACCTATGCTTACCTCTATGGTGTCAGTACACGAAGACAATGCTTATGGACCTGTTCTATGGACAGTTGTAAGTGTATCAGTTCTAGCCTTCTAGGATAAGATCTCCATCACAACACTTTGTGATGGTGTTCCAAAGTTTGGGTCTAGTAACAGCACAGCAGTTTTGGTTCGTCACACTGATTGATGTATGGTTCTTGTTTTCTCTCACTTTATTACGTTCAAGTTTGTCTCAGCCTCAATATGTGCAGACAACCATTTGTTCTGTATTTGAACTTTATGACACCTAAAGTTCAACATTCAGTACGGTTGCCTCAAGGAGGTTTTATCATAGAATAGATCTGATCACATGCAGTAGTCTCTCATACTTAAAAAAATATATACTTGAGTGTAAACTACATAAATATTACCCCCAGCCCCCTCAATCTGAATTCTAAAAAGTAAATCATTCAGTACGGTTGCCTTAAGAAGGTTTTATTATAGAAAAGATCTGATCACATCACATGCAGTAGTCTCTCATACTTTAAAAATATATACTCGAATGTAAACCACATAAATTTTCCCCCCTTAATCTGAATTCTAAAAATAGATTTTGCATACTACTGCATACGTTTTCTTCTCTTCAAATAATGAATGATTTTTTAGGTTATGTATGATAACAAAGTAAGGCTGTTATGAACCGAGGCTGGACGTGTAGAACTGTTTGAGATGAAACACTTTTGTTTTCTAAAGAATCAACAAAGCTAAAAATAAGGTCATCGAGCTCTGCCCTGTCACTCGTGTCTGATGCTGTGGGCAGTGATTCGCTGAAGCTCGGTGGAGGAGATGGGTTGAATAAGGGAATGGAAGAGCCATCCTCAGGGCAGTCACAAGGTGCAATTCTTTTTGTGTTCTGTAGCTATCTTATATATTGGATTTACGCTTTAATTCTTACATAAATGAATAACTTAATTTTGTGGCTGCTGGGATTATCCACTAGTCACACTGTTCTTCTACTACTTTTAATTGATCTGATGCTGCTAACGAATGCTATCTGTTGTGAGCCATCATCTGTGGTGATAAGCGTATTGTTAAAGACTTGTTCGTCTGAAACCAATCAGCCCTGTTTAAAGGATAAGAAATCACAGCCTTGCAACATTTTCTGTATTTTGCGTCGGGGCTAATTCAGAGGTCGTTTTTGTAGCGATGTTATGACTTAGTGTTATATGATGTTAATAACTTGAGTTAGTTGAACACAGTTCATGAGTATTGTGCAATCTCTGAATAAGAGGTCTTCTCCCACTTGTGTTTTTCATAGCACTTAGAGCTTTCTCTAGTGAGAGGCTGATTTTGAAATATAGTTTTCTGTGAAGAATGAGTGCGGCTTGCATTTTTATTTCTTGTGTTGGATTGGCGGAACTGGATACTCAATTTTTCTGTGTCTGAAGCTAGAAGGGACCTAGCACTGTTTATGTTGAAGATAGATCGGTTAAATATGCGCCATTACCCAATACTAGTCATCGTTTTAAACTTCTCTTAATTAATTTCTGGTGCGCTGTCCGGAGTGCAAAGGGTTGGTTGTCACTGTCCTGGTTCCATATCGATTCACATATGAAGTGAGGTGAAACTAGTGGCCCCAGGTGCAGTGGTACTGCTCGACGCAGATTCCATATTGATTCCTTTCACACCGCCTCCAAATAAAGAATTAAACTTACTATGCAGGCTGTGTTTGTACGCGGCGAGGGCACGCTTGCTTCTCGGAAGGATCCATGGATGATTCCTCCCTGGTTGATGGACACATGCTCATGGTGGTGCCATGCTCCCTTCCCTTCTCCCTTGCGCGCGCACGCCTGTCCAAGTGCGCCGCGGCGGCTTGCCTGCGGCCTCACGTGTCCTTTTTGCGCCGGAACAACTTTGTTGCTGTTGGGTATTGGCGTGTTAGCTAGGCTCGCTGTCGTTTACTTGTGCTAGAACCAAGGGATTCGCGTCACATGGTCTTGGTCTTGGCCTTGGCCCGGCACCGCTCCCAGACAGCACCTGCGTCGAGGATTAGTGAGTTCGTCGTGACCAGCGCTTGACCCTCCTCAACCACATACGTACTAGACTTCAAAGCGGTATTCGAAAGATGCATGCATATATAGCGATGGTGCTGTAAAATGTGGTTGCTTTATTACTTCATTTGGAGAGCCACAAAACTTTGAAAAAGGTTTTGCATGATAAAGATTCGTATGGAGTACCACAAAATTTAGAAAGAAAAAAAAAGCTTTTCATGATGAGGATTCGTCCGGAGAACCACAAAATTTAGAAAAAAAGCTTCGCATGATAAAGATTCGTCAGGAGAACCACAAAGGATAAAGATTGGGGGGAAAAAAAGCTATGGATTTAGAGTACATGGCTCTTATGAGAAACTAGTGCCGCGTGCAGGAACGGTGGACCGCGACGCCCGACGTCCCAAATGGTCACATGAGGCGGAGCGCAGAAGACATGGCCAGTGGGGATTGGAGGAATCAAATCGCTTTGAAAGCACTTGTTCTATAAACATAGTATTTAGTTCAAAAACATAGTACTCCTTCCAAATTTTTCTAGATCCACTTCTTTTCTATGTATCTAGACGCCTTGATGTATAACTACGTGCATAAGAAAAATAATGTATCTAGAAAAGTCAAAAGAAACTACAATTTAGAATCGGAGGGAGTAGAAGAAACACCATAGATTACAAATAGGTCTATAAAATTGAAAGAAAGTTAGACGACTGTCGTCTCCACAGATACTCGATTGGTTGCTAAAGGCTTTAAACAAAGATTAGATTAGGGCACTCACAATGCTTAACTATCTTGGTTTCTATAATTTTAGACATTGTGTCAATAAAGTATCTTTCACAATGCAATTTTCTATCATGATGTCACATGGTCCACTTGTCACTCTCACAAATTGTCTTGGTTTGCGTGAAGACTTGATTTCTTAGTTAGACTTGGTTTCTTGTGTTTTCCCCCCTCTCTCTTCAATAAGTACAACGCCACATCAACAAAAAAAAATAAATAGAGGGATAATAAATGAGGATAGAAACTATGATAGAGTTTGCATTGTGAGTGCTCTTATGAAGCACACATTTAGTCTAGCTATCAAATCAACTACCATCTGTGACGGATTGCCACCTAGGGCCACTTGGGCCGTGACCCTAGGCGTGGGCTGGATTTTTTCACAGTGTAGCGGCTACCGTAGCTCAGCCCAGGTCTAGTTACCATGAGTTGGCCAATTAGCGGCTCTAGGCGTCGGCTTGGCCAGCTCCGCCACTGACTACCATGTTGTCTCTTGCTATCTCTAGATGATGAATATTACACCATTTAGATGGTCAAAATGCTTTCTTGCATGCTTTTCTAGAGAAGTAAAATTGAAACAACCCATCTAGTTATGAGTGCCAATCTATGCCAAATTTGGTTTGCAGACTCCCAGAACTACGCGTGCTTTTACGTCTCTCTCGTGCATCTCCTCTTTCCCGATGCTATTCGTTGTTGTGGCATTTGCACTATAGGACGGTCCGACGTGTAGGCGACAACTTCTGCCATGAGGTGAAGACATACGTTCAAAAAAACCGCTCTCGGGCGGACGCTTAGGCGGCGACAACTTAATAACCTTGATATAGATGACAACTTGACAAGAAACAATTACATTTTTAGGGATATACACCCCTTTCCTTCGACATTGCAGAAGCATGAGTTCACCATGATTATCCATCCATCGTGTAAAAAGAAATAATTTCCCTTCCATTATTTCATGACTTCTCTATTTTCTTCGTCTGCTGACCTTGTAAACTTGTCCTGATTTCCTTTCCTGAAAAAGAGAGGCGATGTTCAACAGTAACATCTGAATCCAAACCCACCACACGATATGGGGCTCCTATATAGTATTTTTCCCTTTCCCACTCCTCATTTTCCTGTCCCACTTCTTAATTTTTCCATTAAATAAAACGCCACCTGACCTAGAAAAGCATGTATCAGCAGCATGCAGCAACAATGGCGCGATAAAAGAATTGCGTTGTCCACAGGCTCCAACCCAAAGCCGTGCACGGAACTGTTTATTAATCGCCTATCAAGCGCAGCAGCAGCGGCACATTAATTCCAGCTCACGCTCCACTCCCCCATCCCAATCCCACCTGTTCGTTCCCAGGGAGACTTCCCATCCCCTCGGCACCGGCCCGACGCCCGGAGCCGGAGTCTCCTGCCGCATTCTTCAGACTGCTCTGTTTCCCAGCCTCCTAGGAGAAGAGAACCCACCCCCGCGCCCCTCCCTGGGTAATCGTCGCTGTCGAGAAGCGGTCAGAAGCAGCGGCGGCCGGCGCGGTTTCGGTTTCTTGGCTGGCCCGAGTTGTGCCCGAGTTGTTGGATTCCTCTCCTGATTTGTGGTGCGTGCGTGTATATTCCGTATTCCTCCTCTCCGTCTCGGTTCACTGTCCTCCCTACGGGCTTCTTGATTGTTTGCTATGTACAATTCTGATTCGAGGGATTGTTCTCAACTTTCTTTCCCGTACTCTTTTTATTGGTTTGATTAGGAAAGGTGGTTCTAGTACAGAGTTGTCTGGAGGCCCCGTCGCTGTTCCCCTTCGCCCCCTGTCTCCTCGCGTTCTGGTGGAGACGAGTGACTTCTCGCCGGCGGACGCCACCGTCGGAGGCAGCTGCTAATCGCCGCGTCCGGCGGCGCCGGGACGTCTCTTGCTGTGCTGCAGCGGATCCTCGCGGCCTCCACGCGGCGAAGCCGGCATCCCTCTTCGGAAGGCGTCCTCGGGCGGGGCCATCCCAACCGCCGTTCGTGCGCTAGAGTTCCTCGCTCAGGTGAATCGGGCGGCTGGTCTTCTTGTTCAAACTTGAATTGTTCCTTCAGGATTGTTGCTGTCTGGATCCTTCTTGATGTGCTCTGTAATAATTCCGCAAAATTTGGAGCTCGGATTTCCCGGTTTGGTATATTTGCGCTGTAATCGTTCTTGAGTCGGGCGGTGAGCTCGGATTGCTGTTTGTAGTTGTAGTTGTAGGTGCTGATACTGTTTCTTGTTCCTCGATCTTTAGCAAGTTTCAATCTTTGAGACGCACTCGTAACAGTACTCCCATCATCCTGGAGCTGGCGTTACCTTTAGCCCGTCGTGCAAGAATTTACCAACCTCGTGCTCTTGCTTTCCTACTTTGAAGTGCTTATATATAAATAAATAATATGTACTTCGTCTGGCCATGAAAGTTGTAGTCGATCGATGGAGCTGTAGTGATACTGGTTAATTTGATGCGGATTCCTAGTTCTTCTCGGGTATTAATTGAAGAGTAGTGTATGTACTAGCAGCTGCAGGTCTCTTCACTAATGAGGGCCCTCTCCATGTCATTTTCTTGATTACCTTTTTATGATGGTAGATTCCATGTCTCATGCTCCCACCCCCATTTATTTAACTTGTTTGCTTACTTTTGCCGTCCCCTTGTTTATGCCACATGATTGGTGCTTGTTTCGTCACATGACCAGTAATATGCTACTCTTAGGATATGTACCATGTATCATTCTTTAATGGTTCCTTGGTCTGCTGCATTTGTAGGCTCATAACTTCCTTATGGTGTCTGCCTAGAAATTGGAGAGATAAGATACATAGTGGAAGATGAGATCAGTTGTTCGGTCACTTCGCCAGCTCCGCCGTTTTGCCCAGCACCATGCAGAGAGGCACTCACAAGCAACCAGATTGGTCGGGCAGCAGAATGCTTTAATCATGTGCGGTTCGACATCCCGTTCACTGGGCATGTTACGTCGTAATGGTGAAATTAGCAGATTTGCAAGCCCTGGCGTGGAGTTGATGCGGTCCATGTTCTCTACTGTAGCGGCTGATTCAATCAAAGGTTCACTTCTCATTTCTCTTTTTGTGGTGATTTCTATCTTCTATTTTTTTTGGGGACCATTTGAATCAACCTATTTGCTTTCTTGAACTTTGTTGTAGATATTGGAAGAGGTGGTCCAATGGTGGAATATGAGAGGAGAATAGCATCAGGAGAGCTAGTAGATGGCGATAGCTTTCAGGTGTTGTTTTGGTCTTTGACCAGAGTTCATTTTTTAGATAGCTTCCAATCAATGCTGTGGTAAAAAGTTTCCCCACCTTATAACTGGTTCATACAGGTTGATACAATTCAACAATTACAAAGGCTATATGAGGAGTTGATTGAGAATGAAGAAGACTGCCAGCTGGATAGATATAAGTCATCTGAGAAATCAGGACGGTAAGAGCAGTTTCAGTGCACTAAAGGTGACATATTTTGTATATAGTGTATTATCTTAACCTTAGTCCTTTTTGGGGAAAAACTTAACCTTATTATTTGATATTGAAGGAGTCGATGGCTATGGTCCCGCCTCATTACTCAGCCTTCTACCTATGCTCCAGTTAAGGGCCTTTACCTCTATGGTGGTGTTGGTACAGGGAAGACGATGCTTATGGACTTGTTCTATGAACAATTGTAAGTGTATCGGTTCTAGCCTTCTAGTATAAGATCTCCATCATACCACTTTGTGATACATAACAATGTTATGAATCGTCAATTTGTAACCTTCTTCAGTATTCCTAGTCCATCACAAAGTAGTTGTGAATACATGAATGCTCTGCTGGTGCGTTGGTCTATATAAGTGATTCTGTATCACAACTGTTATGGCAACTATTCACATTCTAAGGGTCAACATTCTTTCTTTGCCGTTCTTTTTAGATCATGCTCAATTATGAATTAACAGAATACATTATAAAGATAACAAATGCATTATATTAATATTAGCATCCATTGTTGTCAACATTTTTGAAGACCAGTGGCATGTTATCAGAACATGGTCGCTGGCCATCAGAAGGAAACTGGCCTCCTTTTTCATTAATCTAATTTTGACTGGTTCCTCTCATACTCTCACCTAGTATTCAAATTTTCTAGACAGTTGACTTGTTTGTACTCTGAAAACTTTGCAACATTGACATTTTTTTTTAATTTATGAGGAGATTTAGGAATTTAGCAGAATGACAATTGTAGTTTTATCTGTAATTCCTTGTCACTGGGTGCTACATACACAGAGATACAACAACTACCCTATATTTGAGAATTCTCAATGCTAAACTTTGATATTCATCTGCTGAAGTGAAACATGTTCGATAATGTCTCAGCCAAAAAATTTGTTTGTATCAAGTATGTTTGTTTTGTTCACATATAAGCTACACCTCAATTTATTGCATTATTAGTAACACAAGAAATAGATTTGAAATCAGAAATAGTACACTGTGAATTGCATTCTCAGGCACTTCACATGGCAATGAAACCATTGATCCTTGCTCATTGAGAATTAACTACACTTCATAATTCCCTTGCCTATATTTCTTGAAATATGAATCTGTCTGGGTTAATGAAGCTAGATTGATTACCATGACCTGTACCAGGAATAACCTTCTGCAGCCTGTTGGCTAAAAGCTCCTTTTTTCTAGAATCTAAAAGCAAAACTAGTCTAAGAAATTGGCTTGGATTCATTCAGTGTGATTATAGTACTATAAATCCTAATCACTTAGGTAATTACTCAATCATTAGTGGAAATTTGTGAGGCTTTTCGATTTTGGGATTGATCAGCAGTTTATAAATCTTCCCTGAGTACATCCCAGCACTGTCTGTATAACATATCACAAAATTTATGCGATGCAGGGCTATGCCAATGTTTGGACTCAGGATAAATGGCTTAGATGAAAGATGAGCAAATAGCCAAAATTTGTGCTTGATGCCTTCACAGTTATTAATTTTTAGTTCGAACCTATAGTGCCTGTGACCAACAGAAATCCTGTCATATCTCTTGTTGATGGAAAAACTAGATGGAAAGAATGAAATGTTGACATGTCTTTCTTTGTCATTTTATACAATCAGAAAAGATAATTTGTTCCAAATATCTTGAAATGATGGAGTTTTATACAAATCTCATGGCTTTACAATATTATTTAGACAAAGCATTGTTACTTGCATGCATTCTTCACTGAACTGATTGTTTTGTCTTGGCAGGCCATCTAATTGGAGAAAAAAAAAAACGTATTCATTTTCACGATTTCATGTTGAATGTACATAGTCGTCTTCAGGTAATTTGTTTATTTATGCAAAAATTGCCTTCAGAAGTACCCTGTTCCAAGCTTCAGGAAGATATGGTAATTGTTGTCATGACACTTGTCTATATGCAGATGCATAAAGGTGTTTCAGATCCCCTTGATGTTGTAGCAGCTGAGATTTCAGATGAGGCCATCATATTATGTCTTGATGAGTTTATGGTATACTTTTCTGAGGCTAAATATTCCTCCAAAGTCCTAATATATATGTTTGTTACAAGCCCAACTATACTGCACAGGTAACTGATGTTGCTGATGCTATGATTCTGAACCGGCTGTTCAGACAATTGTTCAGCAAAGGCGTTGTATGTGGCTACTATTTTCTTCCATTTTCTTATGCGACTAAAATACTCAGGTTATCTATACAATACATCAACTTTTGACATGGATTTTATTTGCATGTTTTGTGCTCAGATTCTTGTTTCGACTTCTAACCGTGCTCCAGATAAGCTTTATGAAGGTGGCTTACAACGGGACCTTTTCTTGCCATTTATTGACACCTTGAAAGTATGAGTTGTTTTACATTTATCAATTTCTCTGCATGATCCATTAAGCTAGTATGTTGGCCTTTACTTTTGTGGACCATTGCAGGAAATGTGCATTGTGCACCCCATTGGATCCGCGGTGGACTATCGTCAACTGGGTTCTGTATGTTACCATCTTCTACAAGCTATAGTCCTTGGTTTTCCCCTTCCCTTCTCTGACATCTTTGAACTGATGTCTGAGCAGGCTGAACAAGGTTTCTATTTTGCCGAAAAAAATTACAGTACGCTTCTGAAACAGAAGCTCCAGTCTTTAATTGGAGATGAGGAACCCAGCCCACAAACTGTTGAAGTCATTATGGGAAGGAAATTGCAGGTATGGTAGAAATATTCAAAAACAGCCCACTAAAACACATTATTTTTCATTACTTAACAATGATTTTGCAGGTTCCCCTGGGAGCAAATGGTTGTGCATATTTTCCTTTTGAATATCTCTGTGATAGACCTTTAGGCGCAGCAGATTACTTTGGTCTCTTCAGTAAGTATATTGCTGCCTGATTACTTTGGACTTGACATGACCTGTTAACTGATAACCAATTATTGCCTTACAGAAAAATTTCACACCCTGGCACTTGATGGTGTTCCAAAGTTTGGGTCTAGTAACAGAACAGCAGCTTATCGGTTCGTCACACTGATTGATGTATGGTCCTCGTTTTCTCTCACTTTATTATGTTTAAGTTTGTCTCAGCCTCAATATGTGCAGGCAACCAATTGTTGTGTATTTGAACTCAAGACACCCTAAAATTCAACATTCAGTGTGGTTGCCTTTAGGAGGTTCTATCATAGATTAGATCTGATTATATGCAGTACTCCCTCATAATTAAAAATTAGATACTTGAATGTAAACAACAGAAATGTATTTTCCCTCAATCTGAATTCTAAAACTCTGCCAATACATTTTGCGAGCCTACATTTTGTTGAAATATTGAATGATTTTTTAGGTTATGTACGAGAACAAAGCAAGGCTGTTATGTACAGCAGAGGCTGGACCAGTAGAACTGTTTGAGAATATTGTGACTGTTGGTGAAGCACATAAGGTTTCACCAAGATCTTCTCGCTCACAGAAAAGCGATGATCCTGACCTATGTGTGGACAATGAGCTTGGATTTGCCAAGGATCGTACGATTAGCAGGTAACTCGAAATATGTGCATGCTGATGTATGTAGATTTCAGATTAGTGCTCTTCCTGCCATGTTGAATTAAAAATCACAATCAACTCTTGAGGCTTGTTTTACTAGTGCTTTCTGTTTTGGCCTGTGCTTCTACAGGTTGACAGAGATCAACAGCAGAGAATATTTGGAGGATTTCGAAATGAGATTGAGGCAACAACAGCAGCTGCCCTTGCAAGGTCTAGATAATGGTGATGTTGTACTAGCATAATACACAGAAGTCTCTGGGCCTCATATTTGAAACTCTTGTATGACACCCACCTGGCTTACATAGGCAACTGAGAAGCTACGCTTTTCCAACAGTGATGCATGTAAATGTGCAATAAAGCTATGTAAGGGCATTTTTGCTAATAGGTGAGTGATCTATAAATGGCTCAATCTATAGGGGAAAATATCATTCTCTCACATATTTCCATACCTTTTGAGAGACCTAAAGCTCAGAAACAGCATGAATTCACTGCATAAAGCCATATAACAGGCTAACAGCTTTCGCTGAACTCTGTGAATTGGAGAAAAAAAAAACTATTAATGAGAAGCTCTGGTTATTATTGTCGCGTCATGTCTGCAGCAGATCTGCTACATTTTTCAAGGAAACCTTCCTTTTTCAAGAACTGTAATGCACTTGTGCACAAAACAAGTACTATCTGAAGAATGCATGACGACACCAGTATAAGAAAATTAGGCTAATTGATGCCTAGTAATTCTCTCAGTGTGATAACTGTTAAGAAGTACATTCTTTCTAGAATCATCAAATTTTCATTTTTGTAAAGAATTAACAAAGCTAAAACTAAGATCATCGAGTTCTGCCCTGTCTCTCTTGTGTCTGATGCTGCTGGCATTGATTTGCCGAACCTCAGTGGAGGCGGGAGAGCCATCCTCAGCGTGATGGACAGTCACAAGGTGCAACTCTTTTTGTGTTCCTGTAGCTGTCTTATTAGATTTCAGGTTTAATTCTTACATTAGGTGAATAACTTAATTTTCTGGCTGCTAGGATTATCCACTAGCTACACTGTTGTTTTGGGTATTTTGATTGATCTGTTGCTGCTAACGAATGCTATCTGGTATAAGCCCCCATATGTGGTGATAGATGCATTAGTTCATCTGAAATCAATCAGTCCTGTTTAAAGGATAAAATAAAAACCCACAGCCTTGCAAAATTACGTTGTATTTCGTATTGGGGCTAATTTGGAGTGCCGTTTCTGTATTCCACGGATTTTGAATTTCTAATCATCACCGCATGTTATCGCTGTGTTATGACTTTTAGCGTTACATAATATTAATAGTTTGAGTTAGTTCATCGGTATCTCTCAATAAGATAGGGCATCAGACACTGAGATATGGGATACATTTCTGGTCATGTTTTATAACAGTTAGAGTACACTTTCTGATTGTTCAGGCTTATGTTTTATCATCTTTATCATCATCTGAATCGCAGCCAAGAACTTGCGCGCATCGTCTCTTTGTACTGTTTCAGATGGAAACACTCCACTGTGCTACGTTCTCGGGTTTAAACCGGCGCCTAGTTCGGTTAGAGAGGAATGGGCCTAGGAACCATTCCCAACTGAAGCTTATACAAATCAATCAGTGAATCATTTCGGTTGGGAATAACCAAACGACGCCGGGGGTTGATTACGCATACGCATCAGTTTCTCCATTGGATTGATTGATTTTCCGGCCCGTTTTGTCGGTACAGATTTGCAGTGGTACATCGACACAACACCATTGCATTACCTACACATGCCCAGCTGCCGCTGGCCAATGCAACCAGAACGCCATTGATTGGGCAGCTTGGATCGGCAGCTAGCCGGAGGAGCGTGCGGCCGGCAGGGCCTGGCCCCGGAGGAAATGGTAGAGCATGGCGAGCGAGCGGTCCGGCGCGAAGAGCGGCACCTGGTGGCCCGCGCCGCGCACCGTCACCAGCGTCAGCCCCTCCTCGTACTCCACCGCCCACCCGGCCACCTGCTGCCGGTAGTACCACGCCCGCCACCCGCCCCACTCCACACCGCCTGCCGCCGAACCACCAGCGGAAGACGAAGCGGCCGCCCTCTGCCGCCGCCGCCGCGGTCGCAGCCCCATCGTGTTGATGCTGTACCGCGTCGACGTCACCGGCACCCGCCCGTCCGTGTCGCCGCTGCAACGACGTGGCCGGGTTTCAGCTCATCAGCGACATGATTCAGTATTAGCAATACTAAAGGCTGGAAATTCCTCGAGTCGAATGCCAACCTGTAGACCCAGATGCGCAGCCCGGCACCCATGAGCTTCTTGAGGATGGGCAGCACGGTGGCCGGCGAGTCGTTCCATTTCCTTATCACCTCGCTGCAGCACAAACACGCAATGACCGTTAGAGATGACCGTCAGAGTGGACGCTGAGCGTTCGCAGGCAGCAGGAGTCAATGCGCACGCAAGTTGCCCAGATCCGAGGAGGGACGGGCCGGTGGCCGGCGGTGGCAGGTGGAAGAGTAATTGGGGTTGACGACGACGACGATCGCACCGAGCACGTGCAACGCGCTGCAAGGGTCCATGGCTGGCAGTATATGTGCAGAGACCAGAGGAGAAGAGGAACAGTAACTGCCGAGTGCTGACCTGCAAGGCGAGTACGGGTAGGGCAGGCCCCGTCCGGTTGGCGTGAAGCGCGCGCTGCACGTCGCCGCGGTTGAAGTAGTTGGTCACGTAGGCCTCCGTGCACGGGTCGTACCCTGCCGGCACATGCTTCATCAGCCTGTGCCACTCCTCCTGCACGCAGCAATAGCATGCGTGTCCCGTTCCAACAAGGGTCAGTCAGTCAGCCGCGCGCGTGCCATGCCAGCGGTAATATTAAATTCACAGACGAGTACGTATACGTACATGCTTGGAGAGGAGACGCGGCGCCGCGACGAGCCTCGCCGGCCGTCGCGTGGCGCCGGCGCCGGAGTTGGAGACGTTGTTGGGCAGCATGCACGTGGGCGTGTAGATGCTGTAGATGTCGATGTCGTCGTAGGCGTCCAGGAAGGCGCGGAGCGCCGGCGAGCAGCCCTTGCCGGGCTTGCCGCCGTCGGCCTCCTCCTTGAAGGAGTCGCACTCCCGGCGCACCGCCGAGTAGAGCTCGTCCGAGATGATGGCGTGGCTCCACGCGTACTCCACCATGCCCAGCTGGTCCGTCGCGTCGTTCAGCACCGCGTTCCCGATCTGCAATGCAAGCGTCGCCGATCGTGTTGCCCGCCGGCGCCGGGGGAAGGCCGGCCGTCAGCAATTCAGAACGTGGGTAATAAAAACCTTCTTGGCAGATGCAGGTAGAAATGGTTAGTGGATACAATGCAGCATGCGTGGAAACTGTTACTGCCACGACCCAGGTAAAAGGAGTTCGCGTTTGCCACAAACCTCACCTTTTACCGTGTTGGTTAGTGGATGCTCATATGAAAATTATACAGTAATAAGGCTAAATAAAGTGGTAAAGCTCATAGAGCAGGGTATATCCGCATGCACCGCCATCTTTAGAGTCATCTACTTTTTACTACGGCGCAGCACTGGCTCATTTCACACTCTCTTTTCCTTTCCATGGTGGCTTTATATCTTTCTAGAACACTAGCTAATGTCTGATTTGCTGCGCCAAAGCTGGTTGCCCGGAGCGAAGCAAGCTAACCATTCCTACTGGCATGCATGATGGCAACTTGGCAAGAGGTCTCAACTTTCTTTTGTTACATACACTACACTGATGTGGTGAGCAGAGGCATGCTTACCATGAAACCTTTGATGCTGATGGGTCTGTCCCTGTTGGGCCCTTTGTTCCCTTCGTAGATGAGCTCCGCGAGCTGTGGGACGTAGTGCCCTACAAAAGCGTAACACGGCAGATGCATCTTTAAGAAAACAGCTGTAGCAGAGGTTTGCATTGGAACAGAGTTATGATGCAGAAGGCTTCTCTTGTTATTACCGGCATAGCTCTCTCCGGCGATGTAGAAGTCGCGGCCCTTGAACTCGGGGAACTTGTCGAGCCAGCTGAGAAGGAAGCTGTACGAGTCCTGCGCCGTGACGCGGTCGCCCAGCCGACGCAGGTCCGACGTCCGGTTCGTGTACGAGAACCCCACGCCCACCGGCGCTTCAAGGAACAGCAGGTTCACGGCTGAAAGTGAACGGAAGCCCATTGCCAATCCAACACACAAGATTTCAGTTCATGGGAGAGTAAAATTCAGAGTTTCAGAGAGTAAGTACGAGCAAGAAGAACTCAAGAATGATGTCTGTGATTTGGTTGAACTGCTGCTTGCCTTTGTTCCATGCGTAGGCGTTGCGCGTGAGGTTCGTGCCGTAGCTCCTCACCAGGAACGGGCCCAGCTCCTGGGCGGCTCCGTAGGCGACAGACGAGCACCCAGGTCCTGCAATGGCAAGTTCAGTCCGTCAGTCGGCAGACATGGAGCCATCCTTCTACAGTGTACTGTACGCTACAGTCGGCAGACATGGAGTAGTACTACGTGTAGACTGTAGAGACAAGTCGCGTACTCCGTACAGTACGCAGTATACTGTAAAGCCGTAGAGGGATGTCATCCATTCAAATCGGTCATCAGGAGGCACAGGAATTTTTCGACCATTATCCGTTCTCCATTGGCCGCTAGTACTGCAGTTCTCAGATGGCCTATGGGAATTGTTAGGCTACTCTTGCGTAAGATGCGCGTAGGCTTTCTGTACTGTCTGTATCGAGTACAGTAGCAAAAAAAAATGCAAAGGTGACAGAGGGGGTGTTTAGTTGGTGAAAAGTTTTGGGTTGAAATTTCTTTCTTTTCGTTTGTATTTGGTAATTAGTGTCCCAATCGTGGACTAATCCAGCTAAAGAACTAAAAGATTCGTCTCGTCGTTTTTTAAACCAAACTGCAATTAGTTTTTTTTTATTTAACTACATTTAATGCTCCAAAAATACGATAAGATATTCGATATGACAAAGCACTTTTGGGTTCTTGTATACCAACTGAACACCCTCAGAGTGGAGAGCAGTTTGATTTGGCATTTGCCAGGCAGAAAGGCCTGCACATGCCCTTGTGGTCAAAGCCGTCAAAGACTCGTACTTCCATGTAATTAAATACTCCCTCTCTTCCATGGAGTTCGTCGTTTTTTTACTTTTTTGAACTTTATGTTTGACCATCCGTCTTATTCAAAATATTTACGTAAATTATAAAATAAATTTATCAATATTTAAGTATCTTCATTGATAAAATAAGTCGTAACAAAATAAATTATATTTGTCCAATAAGACAAAGCGTTGAATAAGATGGCATGGAATCCAGGGTGACAAACTCGGTGGGACGGAGGGAGTAAGTAACAATACTTTAATATCTTTTATTAACAATGATCTTCACATTCTATTAGTAAGAAAAAGGAAATCACTGAAGTCTGAAGATACTACTCCAAGCAACTCTAACCGACTGATACTGATACGCGTGAAGCGTCATGACAAAAGAGTACTTGCTCCTCTCTGACCATATCGCTTGGATTCTCTAGTTTGGGACTCACGCCCATGTGTATATAATATAATAATCTAGGCTAGGATATTAGGATTACTGCTCATAATCTCTCTTTATCTTTACTGTATCGTCCTCCTTTGGTGGTGGTGCCCCATTGGCCTCTCTAGAGCCATGTGAAGGAAGGAATGGTAAAGGACAAGTGAAAGAGAAAGAACAAAATATCTGGCCATCTGATCGTTAACAGTGTCACCGGTGCTGCAGTGATGTGCAGTGCAGGGCGAGAAACTGCGTCGCACTCTCGCTCTCGCTAGTATATGTCCCTCCAGCTTGGTCCCGGCCTGTCGCCGGCCGGCCTTCTTTTGCCCTTTCGCACCGTCTTTTTCCTGCGCTGCTGGAAGGGAGAGGGGAGGGAAGAAGGGCTTCTTGGCTCTCTGTGAAAGATCTGAACGCATGCTCTCGCCTCTCATGTCTCTCATCCCTCGCCTACTTTGGGGAGCTTTTGCTGCCGGAAAGCATCGTTCTTCAGTTGCAGAACTGTGACCACACGGGCCACTGTCCTTTCCGACTTGCCGACGCATTTGTCGTACTAGGTGGTGGCAAGAACAAGGAGGAAATGCAAGCACGCACACTAACGATGCCCCTCGCGCGCTACCATTTTCACTAGGATTCGTTCGATATACCCATATTCGGCAATAACTATTTATCCTATTTATAAACGTTGCAAACCGGAGGCAGCAGAGCATGCAACGAAATGTAGGCAAATCCACAAACGAACAAGCATTTGTTTCAAATGCCGCTATGTAATGGTTTAGAAGATGAAAAGCAGATTTGAAAAAAAATCAGGAATGGACAGCAGTCACGGGACCTAGAGAGCTACGAGAATGAAGAATGAAACAACCCGAGTGGCTTAGGAACAGTTCGTTCGTACCTCCATTGAGCCAGAGCAAGAGCGGCTTCTTGTCCGGCTCCCGCTCCGCCTCGAAGAACCAGTAGAAGAGCGCCTTGCCACCGCCGCCGCCGCCGCCCGAGGCGGCGACGTCGACGTAGCCGGCGTAATGGCTGAACCGGACCGTCGGCTGCCCAGGCAGCCCGGTCACCAGGTCAGCCTCCGGCCTCAGGCTCCTCGACGGCGCGCCGCTGACCGCTGCCGACGCCGTTGCCAGCGCGAGCATGATGAGCAATGCCATGGCCACCATGGTCGTCTCGTCACTGTGCGCAGGCGCGGCGTGTGGTGGTGGTGGTGGGGGGGCGTGGCAGCGTTCCCTGCGCAACTGCACGTTTGGGGGCAGAGTGGCCGTGGTGAGACGGGGAGGGAAGGGCGGTTTAAAAACAGAGGACGGGGAATAAATTGGAGGTGAGGGAAGGGGTTGGCCGTAGTGGGGGCAGTTAAGAAATGAATTTGCTAACGGCAGAGTCGTGCCACAGTAGAGCACCTTGGTCTTCTTTCTGCCAACATTCAAACTTTGATTCCTACTACCTGCATGTCAGAGTGATTGTTTACTGCATGTAAACCTTTATTTATCTCCATGGTTCTATCATGTGACCAACAGGTTCCCAATTCCGAGAGATTGCTGTAGGGTTTTGAGCATCCTTGTTTATCTCCATGGTCCTATCATGTGACCAACGAACTTGTTATATCTTGTTTCATCGCTACGATAAAAGTTTTGCCACGATTCTATTAGACTTGAGAAGGAAAAAAGTTACAGCCCAGTTTTTTAAAGAAAAAGTCAGAAAAATCATACAATAAATGCATCACTCATCCTACACGACTTTGAGACAATTGTCCACACCTGTAACTTGGTCGAATCGACCCAACTAACAATTACCAATAACAACAACTTCACCTAAAAAAATAACCAAACTAAGAGACCTCAACTAGAAATGACAACTTGGAGACATGAGCACCATCACCTTTGGTAGTAATGCAGCACCTTGCAGTAGAAACTGGATCGCCTAGCAAAGCCTTTAATAAGAAAGAAAAACCTTTAAGCAGGAAACGACACCACGAAACGTTAACAGCCTCATATCGAGGGAAGATTTACACCTGCAAAATCCAACGCGGTAGGACAAGAAGTAGAAAAAAAAAAAGTGTCTCAATGTTTATCAAAACTTTTTATCTCCATGGAGATTGAGCCCAAGGCGAGAGAGCTCAGAGACCAGTCGGGGTGGGCTTAAGGATTGGAGGTTGCTGGGCTGTCCTTGCATCGGGGTTTCCACAGTTTTTGGGCTTCGTCCCGGGCAGCCCAAGTCCGCTCCTGCTGACAGATGTCGCGGTAGAGTAAATATAAATTACAGCTTTGTTAACCAGCACAATTATTGGAAATCTGAACAGATAATAAGCGTCATTGGCAACCAAACTGATAGGAGAGAGAGGACATATATACAAGGTTGCCTAGGTATTATTCCCCTGAACCAGAGATGTTGCAAAGTCCCGTCACTTCATGTGACAAACAACAGCACTGCATCAGAGATCTCTGAATAAAAGTTTCGTTGCAAAATGACATCTGAACAAGCATATGGTAGACACATAGATAAGCACTATATGTATTCGCATCATATGTATGTAAGCTAACTCAGCAGCACAGAGTACACACTATGCAGAGCCTCAGGATCTCAACGCCGGCCGCACGCACCTCACTTGGCCGCCTTCCCCAGCGCCGCCTCGAGGCGCTTGCAGTCGACGATGTAGGCGAACCCGTACGCCATGTTAGCGAGCGTGGCTTCCTGCAGGTCCCGGGTGGCCGTAGCGGTGGCGTCGGCGGAGAAGAACACGCGGAACCCCCTCACGAAGGCGTCCCGCGCGGTGGTCTCGCAGCACAGGTTGGTCATGACGCCCGCCACAATCACCTCCTCGGCGCCCATCCTCCGCAGCGTCTCCTCCAGCCCCGTGCCCGCGGCGAAGGCGCTGTACGTGCTCTTCTCCACCACGAGGTCTTCCCCGACGCGGCCGCACCCCGGGAGCAGCTCGGCCGCGGGCGTGCCGGCGTCGATACGGTCGCCGGGCCACCACTCGTCGAGCGGGCGGCGGCGGCGCGGGACAGCGTCGACGTGGCGGGTGTACACGACGGGCATGCCTGCTGCGCGGCACAGCGCAACCGTGGACGCGATGGCCGGCATGATCGGCGCCGCCAGCGACGCGAAGTGGCCCTGCACGTCGATCACGAGGAGCGCGGCCGCGCGCGGGTCCGGTCTCGCCGGCGGGTCTCGTACTTGGTGTACGAAGTGGCGGGAGGCGGCATGGTGATTGACCGGCGGGCGGTGGGTGGGGTGGGATCCCCGCTACGTGCGCGGATTGGTGAGGCCGGAGGAGGCCAACTCGGCCACTTATATCAAAATTGTCAGTGGGCTAATGTGTCACCCGGACAGAGCGCATGCATACATGGCTGGGCGGTGGCCACGGCTGACAGGACCAGGAGATAGATCTCGACGGAAACGGGAGGACTTGGGTGCGGGTTGATTGGAGCTACGCTGGCAGGTGAGTACGTAGGTGACGAAACCAGATGACTTCGGAGACATCCAGGCGCGACTGACACCCAAATGGGACTAGATGAAACTTGACCCGTTCATATGCTCATGAATAATATTTCTGCCACGTTTACTTGTGTGCTAAAAACGTTCTATATCTTATTATACATGGACTTACCCAAAATACCACAATAATTTCAAACTCATATATCATAGTGGATTTGAATGTTTATAGGGGTCTCTATTTTTAATCTTTGATGAAAGTCAGTTTAAGGACACTACAACAACCATTGTGAAAGGATTCAATCTTCTCCATTCTTTTTTGAGCTTAAGAATCCAATCTCTACTTGCAGCTCCTCCAGCACTAACCGCAACGGATCTAACGCCACTTGCAAGAGATCGGGAACCTAAGAAAAACAGTGCGGTTAAGAGCATGTTCAGTAGTTTTAAAAAGAAAAGTATATTAATGAATTTTTTTTAAGATGACATAATGTGCCGTTGATGAAAAAAGTTGTCCCAGCTCGGCAAACGTGAAACCACAACTCTCTAAAGTGGGGAGCACTCACATAAGATGTGGTCGATCGTCTCCGGTTCTTAAAAGGTATCACTCATTCCTAGCCTCGAGCCCGTGCGTAGCTCTTCGGTACGTGACCCAAAGGAAGATTTTTACTCTTAAAGGCGCCCACGTCTTCCAAATCAATGAATGACCATGGAAGGGAATGATGCTTGTACGTCTTCTAAATCAATGAATGACCACGAAAGGGAATGACGTCGGTGCGTTTTGTATGTCTTTCGAGGAGATGTATAAATTTGGTTAGTACGATATTGCAAATATTACATACTAGTTGGTTCATAATCGTTGAATGTTTAACTATAGGTATTGTGGAACATGCATTGCACGTGCACGTACGTTTACTAGTCTCTCGACAAAAGATCCAGCCAGCACAACGATACAGTCTTTAAAGCATAAGTTTGATTTTTTATTTGTCTAAAAATATTTTTTTATAAATTACTTTTGTGAAATATACTTTTCAAAACAAACCTATTCATATGGTTTTTACATTTCCAAACTCAATGACTTAAAAGTTATTAATCACTAGCAAACATGCTCGCGTGCGTTGCAACGGGAGGTGCAACTTGTTAGAAAAATTTATCCAACAAGCGTGTGGTGCTCTAACTCTTAAATACGAGCATCAAACACGTTGACATTTATCCATTGATCAGCTCGCATTTCAATTTTTTTAGGTTAAATTTTGAATAGTGCGAACATGGTTGATTTAGGTCACATGTGTTTAGTTTTGTGATTGAGTGATTGTCAACAAATCAACATTTTAATTCTATTTTTCTTTATTCTTTATGCTTGGCTATGTTCACCGGCACACGTGGAGTGTGTCGAAGACGTATCTCTCTTGGTTCGTGTTGTGCAGGTGTGGAGCTCGGAGATGGTAGGCGACGGCGAGGTGAAGGGGCCAAGGAGGGCGTCTTGCCGGGCCGACGGACCGCGAGGTGAAGGACGGACGTGAGGCTTGGACCGAGGGACCGGATCGCCGGGTGGCTAGCCATGGTGGGCGACATCCGGGACATCGACGGATGCAAGAGGGCGTGGCGGACCGCGTGTCGATCGGGTCAAGGCGGCGGCGTCTTGCGAGGCGGGGAGCTCGGATGACTTGGCGACTTCGGGCGGTCAAGGCGGCGATGACACGTGTCGAGGAGGTTTCGTGGTTTGGGCCTCAAAACCACGGGCGCGGGTTTCCTTCGGGTTTGGGCCTCAAAACCCGAGGCGTTCCGGTGGGCCGGAAGGGCGGCACGTGGCGGCATCCGGGAGATGCGTGGAGCAAGGCTGCAGATGAGGAGGCGCGGTGGTCGTCGGATCAAATTATCCCGAAGTCGGACTAAATTAGCCTTAGGGTTAGCGGTTCGGCTCATATGTATCTAGGGGTAGTTTGGGAAAGAGGATTTCAGGACTATATGTGGAGGATGACGACCTCCACCCCTCTTTACCTCTTTCATTTTTCGTTTTTATTTTCCCCTAAATTTTTAGGGTTCTTGTTTAGAGGTCCAAGAACAAATTTGTGGAGATTTTGTGGTGATTTTAAATCGGGGAAGGGGAGCCCCAAAGCTCCACTGTGCCCTCCGGGCTTTTGGATCGATCCCTCTCTCCTTTGCTTGTGATTTTTCGTTGGAAATTTTGGATCTCGGGTGGTATTCTGTATTGTTCTTGTGTTGATTTGTGCAGGCCAGCGATCTTGTTTTCCAACACAGCAAAATAGTCGGGCGGCCGCTCGACACCAATGCAGCAATCGCCATCCCGCTGGCGGTGGCCAAGTCCGGGCGGCCCGCGGCGGCGACTTTACCCGGCGGGGCAGGCACCAGGCCACGCACAGCGCGGCAGCCTCGGGGGCAGGCTGTCTCCCTGCTGCTCTTGCTCAGCTTGGCGTACATCTCCGGGACACAAGACAGCTGAGCAGCTCGGCGGCAGCATCAAAACGGCAGCATCGATTACTACTTCTCAAGCTCGGTTTCTACTCCAACAAAAGCTCGTCCTTTTTCTGTGATGTGGAGATGGCCATCGAGTCACTCATTTGCTGCTTGTGCAGGTTAGCTTGATCAAGTAACGTGTGTGCAAATTCCTGGCTTCCGATGAACTAACACAGTTAGTCTTTTTTTGCACCCACAAGATGTTTGACGAAATGCTTCAGTAGCTTTTCTCTTTGTTTTATTCGATGTTTTTGCTAGATTTGTTCTAGGCCACACGCTGGTTCTTTTCTTGAGTAGAATTCGATTGTTGGTGTTCCCTGCTTCCGTTTCCTAGGCAATCAGGCTCGGTTCTCTGCGTGTGCAGTCCGGCGCTGAGAACAGCAGGTCAGTGCGTGGCTTGTCTTGGAGAAGTGCTACAGCTTGTGTTTCTTGCCTAGTAATTCTCGTTGGTTTTAATTGGTCAAAAGTGCTTGCAAGCTTGAATCATAAAGTATCATTTATGAATTGTCTTGTCAAGCTACACTAGACATTTATTTAGAGATCCATGTTTGAACGGGAATTATTCTTATCCAATCTTGAGTACTAGTTCTTTTGTCATTTGAATTTCCAGTTCGCTAGTTCGTCAACGATTTTTTGCGTTTGAGCTCCAAATTGAGTTACGCTTGTTTCGGTGGATTCGGTGTGCCTAATACTTCTCGTGTGACATATTGCTACCAGTTAGCACGCATGTCACCCGTATCTTTGTGAGTCCGCTTTTGAGGTTGGGGGTTGAGCCGATGACCCAAAATTGAAAAGGAAATTCGAGGCTCTCATTCACCCCCCCCTCCGGTCGCCGTTTCGGTGCCGATTGGTATCGGGCGCGGTTAGGATCACTTCCACCCTAATCGGTCCGTGATCCGCAAGAAGGCGACATGGATCGTGCTTTCGGTCACTTTGGCAAACCTCCGGAGTTTGATGGCACCAACTATTGCTATTGGAAAATTAAGATGCAAGCACACCTTATGGGGATGGATTGGAGAGTGTGGGAGATTGTTGAGGATGAGAACTACCAAGTGCTAGCCGCTCGAGTGGGTGAGGAACAAATAGCCCAACACAATGCCAACAACCGGCGAGGAGCGTTTTTGTTCTCTAGCCTCAAAGACACGAGTTTGAGAGAGTTGCCACTTGTGAGACCGCTCGTGAGGTGTGGAGGACACTTGAGTGTTACCATGAGGGAACCCCACAAGTCAAGGCCCACCTATATGAGACCTACAAGAGAGAGTACAACAACCCGATCCAGGCTTGATGGCGAGTCCATCGATTCTCTCTTTGCTAGGTTTGGGGCGATCCGCAACAAGGCTGCGGGCGAACAAGCCTTCCCGGAGAGGCTTGATGATCACGAAAGGCGTCTGCGGCTCTTATGCGCCTTGGATCGGAAGGTGTGGGATGTGAAGGTGTCGCGATCATGGAGTCCGCCAACTTCGACACCCTCACACCCGGCGAGCTTTACAAACAAGCTCAAGTCCTCGAGATCGAGGCCCGGATCGAGGCGAAGCTCAAGAACCAATCTACGCCGAGCGTTGCACTTGTCTCGGGTAAGGGCGGTTCCGGTTCTTACGCTAACCCATCCGCAGATCTCTTTTGCCTTGTCTTCTTTGGTGTATGCGTGACGAGGGAGCGATTGGAGTGCCTTGGGGGCGGCGAGTGGCTCGTCATCGGCCGATTCTCGGGTTCCACAACAACCGCTTGAACGTCGGCGTGGCGGTGGTCCAAAGGGAGGATGCTTTGAGTGCGGCGATCCGGACCACTTCGTCGCCGCGTGCCCCAAGAAGAGCAAGGACAAGTACTCGGCGAAGTACTACTCCGACAAGCGCAAGGACAAGCGCGAGTACACCGTCGGCAAGCACAAGTCTAAGAAGGGCCGACAAGGAGGCGATCAAGAAGAAGTACCTCAAGCGTGCCAAGGATAACAAGGGCGCCTTCTTTGCCTCCTCTCGGCGACCTCGACAGCGACGGGCAAGCTTCCTCCAGCGACGAGAGCCCGGCGCAAGATCGAGAAAAGGCGAGCGGACTTTGCTTGCAAAGCCAACTCAAAATCACGGGGGCTTATGCACCATGGCCCTTGACGGAGGCGGTGTCAAAATAATAGCCACACGACAGCGACTCTTCCCCTAAGGTATCACCCACTATCGAATCCCTCAGCGACGAACTTGACTCTTTGGGCGTGCGCTTGTGTGTCAAGAGAAGTTGCTCAAGCGAGTAGCTAAGGAGAGGAAGGAGTACAAGGAGAAGTGGGAGGTAGCTATGAGGGAGTTAGAGTTGTCTAGGAAGCCCGTGGAGATGTCGATGAGACGAGTGCGATGCTTGTGCTATGCATATGTCTAGCATCATGTCTTTGCAATCCAAGTACTACGCTTTGCTAGATGAGCATGTTGAGCTGAAAGCTAAGCCTATGTTGTTGAGTGCATGTAAGTCTTGTCCACTTTACAATGAAGTTGGTAGAGAAGGATGCCAAGCTTCTTTGTGCTTGAGAAGGCCGGCTCGAATAGCACCGTGTTGAAGTGTGCTAAGTGTGAAGCTTTGGAGATGGAGGTCATGTCTTGTAGGCATGACAAGGGAGAGTCGAAGAGGAGAACAAGTACCTTCGCTCTCACCCGAGTTGGGTGTCTAGTGGAGAGCCACGGCTTGGCATGATGATGAGTCGGTTCAAGAGGGGACCGACACAACGGGATTAGGCTTTGCAATAGGTGGGAAGGGTGAAGTAATCTATGGCAAGGTTGGTCAAGGTAGTGGTTTGAGCTCGAGTGAGAAACCTACAAGCACTCCCAAGTTGACCAAGATCACCCCACCTAAGCCTACCAAGCCCATTGTGCAAAACGGCATTCTCCAAGAGACCCCAAAGACTCCACCTCCCAAACAAGTGTGGCTTCCTAAACCAAACCACCTCAGGAACCCACTTGACACTTTGCCCAAGATCCCTGAGAAAACCCTTCCTAGAGCTAAGGCCACAACAAGAGTGAACCATCCACCTAAGAGAGTGAACCAACAACCACCCAAGAGAGAGGTGAGGTATCACTGTGAGTACTGCCAGAGAGATGGTCACTTGTTTGAGTTTTGCTTTAGGAGGAAGAGGGATGCTAGGCGTCGAGTTGAGTTCGAGAACCGTAACTTGTATCACCCACCACTTGGCATGTATGAGAGGGGTGTGCGGTCGGTTCGAGGCGGTTTGCTAGGCCAGGGAGGTACGCAGGCCTCGAGGGGGCTAGGCCACGCGTTTGTGAGACCCTGTGTGGTGGTGGGTGCTCCTCCTTGAGTGGATGGTGTTCCTCGCTTTGGGAGTTTTGAGTTTGATAGGAGGAGTGCACCACACTTTGTTGTGCGTGGTGAGCGCTTTGGGAAGAAGGGTCTTGGGATGTTTGTTTTGCCTAATGCCTATCTCGGGCAAAATGATCAACATTGGTATTCTCCTGAGTATACTAACCCCAGTGTTGTGCCATTTGCTCATCCCATATTTTTCCAATGATGTAGGTGATCAAGTCTTGGGTTCCCAAGTTTATGCTTGTTAACCCTTTGGGATCCAAGACTTGGGTTTCCTTGTCCTCTCATGTGTAGGTATGAGGACATGGGGTGGATAACACATGCTTGGTGAAACTTGATTCTTTGTCGTGGTGTGATCAAGACTTGATGATTGTCTACACCACTTTGATGGCCTCCAAGAGGCATGTGCCTTATTGTGACACCTACACACGATCACATGAGCTATCATATACACTCATGCCTTGTACATTCACGATTTTCCTACTTGTGGTATGAGATAGTTGTTCATTTGCTCACTTGTATATTGCTTGCATGTATTATACTTGTATCATGTTTTTATATCCTTTATAGCATGTGTTATCTTGTGTATTATATGCCATGCTAGCCTTTGTGCCCTTTTGGTTCCTAGTTTTTCTTTGCTAGGTGTCTTTGGTTGAGGGGGAGTTGGGAGTTTGCTATCCTTTTTGAGGGGTAGTTTTGTAGTTGATGTACAGTTGTAGCTTTAGGTTTGTTTTTGCTTTGTGCATCATCTTGTATCATATTGCATTCCTCATGTACACTATCGCACTTTGAGCTTCTTGTTTATATTGATCACAATGAGACTATGCTCTGTTTAGTGTAACAATTACATGTTGGTGCTTACGACTTGTGCTCTTTACGCTTAATTGATATATGGTATGAGCAAAACTGTTTTTCATGTGAACTTGCTTAACAACGATGAATCTTGCAAAATGTTCACCATTGAGATAGTTCCTAGCATGTTTAAGTTGTTGAGATCCTTTGTGCTTATCATGTATGTTAGGTGACTATGTCTCATTCACTGAGTTATACACTTGCTTAGATGACAAAATGCTTTTATCTGCTAAAATCTGAAATCTAAGCTAAGTGTATGGAAAAGATCAAGATGGGTCCATACCGTCCCACATCCAAGTCTTGGGGCTTCTTTGCTCATTGCACTTGAGTTGAACTGAGCTTGGTAGTGTTTGACCTAGACCATTGTCTTAAGCTTCGATTGCTCACACGCATAGGCTTGACATGGTTGATTAGTAAGGTTGACGGTTGTGGATAACCACTCGCAACATGCTTTGTCCAATGCTTGTAACCGCTTTAACTCCGATAACTTGAAAATTTGACAAGTGTTGGCTCTGTTTTTGCATGATGTATAAACTTTGCTTGAGGTAGTTCACTTGATATACATGTGTAGCACTTGGTAGATTTCCGACTTACTTGTGCTATGTGCTATTCTTTGTGGTGGACACCTTTTTTCGAATGCTTAAAACTGAATCAAAATGCTTTCAAGTCATATTTCATATCTCTTGATCGGTTTGAGCACCGTGTTAAGCACTTGACCTTGTTGCCATGACACTTTTTAGAGCATCTTCTCATTTGGATTGCTATAAACTTGAAGCTCCCTCATTGCATTTTCATGCATTTCATAGCTTGATTAGTGCATTTGCCAACAAGGGGGAGAAAGAACAAAGACGGTGACTCATTTGTCGGGGGGAGTAGCACTTTGAGCTAGATGTGTTGAGCCTTTTGCCTCTGTCTTGAGGGTCTAGCGTGTGTGTGTGTGTGAAAGTAATTGGTTTGGAGCTGTGCTAGTGGTGTTGAGCCTGTTCTACCTCTTCTTGAGGACTAGCCGCTGTTTAGCTTGGTTGTGTCGAGCCTTTTGCCCATGTCTTTGGGAACCAAGTTTTTGCTCCACGTTTGCTATCCGGTGACTTTGTCTTAGCTTTTGTCCAGCTTTTGTTCACTTGGATGTGCTATCTTCTACCTTCTTACGTCTTTGTGTTGAATGTTGACAATGCACTCATCAAGGGGAGATTGCGAACACATGGTTGATTTAGGTCACATGTGTTTAGTTTTGTGATTGAGTGATTGTCAACGATCAACATTTTAATTCTATTTTTTCTTTATTCTTTATGCTTCGGCTATGTTCACCGGCACACGTGGGTGTGTCGAAGACGTATCTCTTGGTTCGTGTTATGCAGTGTGGGCTTCGGAGATGGTAGGCGACGGCGGTGAAGGGGCCAAGGAGGGCGTGTCGGGCCGACGGACCGGCGAGGTGAAGGACGGGCGTGAGGCTTGGACCGAGGGACCGGATCGCCGGGTGGCTAGCCATGGTGGCGACATCCGGGACATCGACGGATGCAAGAGGGCGTGGCGAGGACCGTGTCGATCGGGTCAAGGCGGCGTGCGGCGCGAGCGCGGGGGGAGCTCGGATGACTTGGCGACTTCGAGGCGGTCAAGGCGGCGATGACACGTGTCGAGGAGGTTTCGTGGTTTGGGCCTCAAAACCACGGCGCGGGTTTCAGCGGGTTTGGGCCTCAAAACCCGGGCGTTCGGTGGGCGGAAGGGCGGCGCGTGGCGGTATCACGGGAGATTGCGTGGAGCAAGGCCGCGAGATGAGGAGGCGCGGTGGTCGTCGGATCAAATTATCCCGAGTCGGACTAAATTAGCCTTAGGGTTAGCGGTTCGCTCATATGTATCTAGGGGTAGTTTGGGAAAGAGGATTTGGACTATATGTGGAGGATGACGGCCTCCACCCCTCTTTGCCTCTTTTTCATTTTAGTTTTTATTTTCCCCTAAATTTTTAGGGTTCTTGTTTAGAGGTCCAAGAACAAATTTGTGGAGATTTTGTGGTGATTTTTAATCGGGGAAGGGGAGCCCCAAAGCTCCCTGTGCCCTCCTCCCGGCTTTTTGGATCGATCCCTCTCCTTTTGCTGTGATTTTCGTTGGAAATTTTGGATCTCGTGTGGTATTACAGTATTGTTCTTGTGTTGATTTGTGCAGGCCCGGCGATCTTGTTTTCCAACACAAAGTCGGTCAGCCGCTCGACACCCAGCCCAGCAACGCCATCCCGCGGGCGGTGGCCAAGTCCAGGGCGGCCACGCGCGCAGCGGCGACTTGCCCGGCAGGGGCGGGCACCAGGCCACGCACACGACGACGCGTCTCAGGGGGCAGGCTGTCTCCCTGCTGCTCTTGCTCGGCTTGGCGTACATCTCCAGGACACAAGACAGCTGAAGCAGCTCGGCAGCAAAGCATCAAAAAACGGCAGCATCGATTACTACTTCTCCAAGCTCGGTTTCTACTCCAACAAAAGCTCGTCCTTTTTCTGTGATGTGGAGATGGCCATCGAGCCACTCATTTGCTGCTTGTGCAGGTTAGCTTGATCAAGTAACGTGTGTGCAAATTCACGGCTTCCGATGAACTAACACAGTTAGTCTTTTTCTGCACCCACAAGATGTTTGACGAAATGCTTCAGTAGCTTTTTTCTCTTTGTTTTATTCGGTGTTTTGCTAGATTTGTTCTAGGCCACACGCTGGTTCTTTTCTTGAGTAGAATTCGATTGTTGGTGTTCCCTGCTTCCGTTTCCTAGGCAATCAGGCTCGGTTCTCTGCGTGTGCAGTCCGGCGCTGAGAACAGCAGGTCAGTGCGTGGCTTGTCTTGGAGAAGTGCTACAGCTTGTGTTTCTTGCCTAGTAATTCTCGTTGGTTTTAATTGGTCAAAAGTGCTTGCAAGCTTGAATCATAAAGTATCATTTATGAATTGTCTTGTCAAGCTACACTAGACATTTATTTGGAGATCCATGTTTGAACGAGAATTATTCTTATCCAATCTTGAGTACTAGTTCTTTTGTCATTTGAATTTCCAGTTCGCTAGTTCGTCAACGATTTTTTGCGTTTGAGCTCCAAATTGAGTTCTGCTTGTTTTCGGTGGATTCGATTGTGCCTAATACTTCTCGTGTGACATATTGCTACCGCTTAGCACGCATGTCACCCGTATCTTTGTGAGTCCGCTTTTTGAGGTTGGGGGTTGAGCCGATGACCCAAAATTGAAAAGAAAATTCGAGGCTCCCATTCAACCCCCCTCCGGTCGCCGTTTAGGTCCTTCAAATAGTGTTTGAGATTGCATCATATATTTAAATTTGTCTTTGCATTGAACTTAAGGTTAACAATACATTTTTATTCTTAATTTTTATTTTCCTCTATCCTTTGTTTCTAACCGAGTAGGTGAATTTTACTCTTTATTGTTTTTTTTATTAAATATTTTGTGAGTTGATGGTTTAACATGAATTTGTTCAACAATAAATACATGATATACAATATGTCTGAAGTTGTTTCCCTCGTCGTACTTTTCGGACTATATACATGGTGAACTATGATTTTTTTTTTTTTTGAAAGAAACTAGGGAGCTCTATCTTTCAATTAAGCTAGGAAAGAGAGTTATACTTTTCAAAACAAACCTATTCATATGGTTTTCACATTTCCAAACTCAATGACTTAAAAGTTATTAATCATTTAGATTTCAATGTCTAACCTAAGTCTTATCCAAAACGACTTGAAATATAAGTGGATCCAAATAGAGCATTTTAATTTATGGAGGTGTCGTCCCTATCACAATGTTTTTTTTTTTTAGTTTGATAAGGTCCCTATCATGGATTGAGTGGTGCGTTGTGTTCTCCTTCCTCCAAGTCAATGACTCAATGGTGGTGTGGTTGTAAGAGATTATTTTTTTCTTAACAAAAAGGGATCTTAAATATAACATAGTACCTTCTTATAACTAAATAATCTTAACTATATTTATAGAGAATTGCTATATAATGTAAAAAGTTGCTGATACGTTTACGTTATCTTCGGTGTGTGGTGAACCAGCTCGGTCGTGATTCCTAATAAAAAAAAACCCACCTCAGTCCTTTTCTTTCATTTTATTTTCTCTTGATGATGACGGGGCAGCCACCTCAATTCAGTTCCGTGCCAGCTTGTGTGTCTCCTTTCCGTGTCCCCATCCGTGTCTCTGCAGCAATGGACGGTATCCATGCGTTCCGTTTCTTTACTATTTGTCCATTCGCATCTCACGTCACGAGGAAATAGAACCGCTGTTAGCCATCCGGCCCATCCGCTTCGTCATCCCGTGTGGCCGTCGGTCGCCCTCCAAGCGTTGCAGGACGTACGGGAGACGGAAGCGCCACCGGTCGAGCTCGAAGGCTGCGGCCCCTTCGTTGTTGTCGCCGTGGCCGCCGCCGGTGGAGAGATCCCGGACGACGACCTTGGTGACCCCACGTGGATCCTAACAACATGCGCAGATCAACTCGAGAGCTTGGAGCATGTGTCCTCGATGCCGGCGACGAGTAAGAGCTGTTGACGTTCGTGGAATCGTGGTGGCAACTGCCGAGGGGGATCCCGAGCATGCCACCATCTCCGACTGCAGCGATGCGCTTGGACCCGCGTGCCTCCACCATGGCCGCGGAGCTCCCGGAGGCGGAATGGCCTTGCCATGGCTCGTCGTATAGCACGACACCAGGACCGGCCGGCCCTACAATGTCCAATGCGGGCTATGGCCTATGAGCGAGGGACGAGCATGGCCACGAGCACCATATTTGTGCC
Organism: Hyparrhenia diplandra; assembly: GCA_015847255.1. NCBI lineage: Eukaryota > Viridiplantae > Streptophyta > Magnoliopsida > Poales > Poaceae > Hyparrhenia > Hyparrhenia diplandra. The sequence goes on along the minus strand of JADLZK010000844.1, from coordinate 69,512 downwards.
AGCTCGATAGGCCTGCCTGAAATTAAAGATCGTTAAAAGGCAATATTCAAACTTCTTGCAGCCTGATTCGAGATCCGCAAGCTGAAATCGAGATCCTAGAGGCCCAAATCAAAATGCGCAACTAGCTAGAATAATCTAGGTTCGAGTTCATCAAAATCAATTTCTCCCAGGTCAAGCTTCTAACTATCCGATTTAAAGTTTGCTTTGAATGAAGCCCCTCACGCCATATGCCAGCAGAGCAGACCTGTACCAGCTTCGAGCAGAGAGAGGAAAATGGAGGAATGGAGCTGTGACGTGGGAGACGGACTAGACAGCAAAGTGCCCAAATCGAGTTCATCACCATGGAATTTGACGTTTCCTGAGAGCGGGAAGCGGAGACGGACTAGACGGCTCCGTTTTCTGGTCGTGCGGCGCGGGCGGAGCAAATAGGTGTGGCCCATCTCGGGAGAAAAACGAATGGAAGGCAGACACGTGTGTGAAGACGCACAAGGGGACACGCAAGCTTCAGCCGCCAAGATAAGAAAGAGGAGCACACGTCTCGTCTGTAAAGTCGGCCCCCGCACAACACGAACATACCAGCCTTCTCGCGCTCTTTCCTCCCGGCTCTTTGTCCATCTCCGGCGTGCAGGTGGAGGTGAAGGTGATGGAGGAGGGGTTCGTGGAGGTGGACATGAACGCCGGAGACGAGCCGGCTGCTTTCCCCACGGTAAGAGCCACCGTCGTGCAGGCCTCCACCGTCTTCTTCGACACCCCTGCCACGATCGGTACGTGCGAATTCGGTTACCAACGATCGGTAATTCGGTTTTTGTGTGCGCGCCTGTGCCATGCCACCAAGGTTCCTTCTCCGTTTGCGTCAGTATCTCCTAAAAGCACTCTTTGATTCGATTCAAGCATGGACAGTATCATCTCGTTTAATCTCTTAGCTTGTTCTTTATCACTATGATTACGGCAACAAGTTCCTGTCGCTTATTCTTTCATAAGAAAAGGACGTGAACAGAATCAGTCTACCTGTTTTATTCTTCAGAGAAAGCGAAGAAGCTGATAGCGGAGGCCGCCGAGCAGGGCGCGCATCTGGTGGTGTTCCCGGAAGTCTTCGTCGGCGGTTTCCCCGTGGCAGCGACTTCGGAGTCACCATCGGCGGCCCCCGCAGGCAAAGGGGAGAAAGGGGAAGGACCTCTTCTGCAAGTACTACGCCTCCGCCATCGACGTCCCCGGTAAGCTAGCTCTGACCCGTAGACACCACGACTACTGTATCCAAACGTCGTGAGAATCCGTGACAGACACCCCGCATCATCATCATCGTTGCAACGACGACGACGCAGGTCCCGAGGCGAGCCTCCTGGCCTCGTTGGCCGCCAAGTACAAGGTGTACCTGGTGATGGGCGCGGTGGAGCGGCACGGCCACACGCTACAAACGCGGTGCTCTTCTTCAGCCCGGCGGGGGCTGCTCGGGAAGCACCGGAAGCTGGTGCCCACGGCGCTGGAGCGTGTCATCTGGGGTTGCGGGGACGGCTCCACGCTGTCGCTCTACGACACCCCGGTCGGCCGCGTCGGCGCGCTCGTGTGCTGGGAGAGCAAGATGCCGCTGGCCAGGGCCGCGCTCTACGGCAAAGGCATGGAGATCTACTGCGCGCCCACCGCCGACGACTCCGACCTGTGGCAGGCGTCCGTGAGGCACGTCGCGCACGAGGGCGGGTGCTTCCTCCTGTCCGCCAACCAGTTCTGCCGAAGGAGGGACTACCCGCCCCCGCCGGACTACGCCTTCACCGGGTTCGACGAGGAGCCCGCGCCGGACGACGTCCTCTGCCGCGGGGGCAGCGTCATCGTCTCGCCGTCCGGGGACGTCCTTGCAGGACCAAAGTACGACGGCGAGGGACTCCTCACGGCCGATCTAGGTGCGTAGTACTGTATTGAGGACCGAGAACCAACTCATAATAACACGTCTTTGCGCGCTCCGCTGACACGTTCACTGTGTGCCGTGTGCAGATTTCAGTGAAATCGTTCGGGCCAAGTTCGACTTCGACGTCGTGGGCCACTCATCGCGCCCTGAGGTGTTGACGTTGGTCGTCAAGGACAAGCCACAGCTCCCTGTGGTCTACACTTCTGCTGCTCCGAATTAAAGGCATATTTGTGGTTGTATGAATTTGGACTTTGTGATTAATTAGTGATATCTATAAGCATTGTAATTATGTTTTTTTTGAAATTCTTTTGTTCGGGCCCACCGGGCTAGCACGCCTCACTTAATTTTGTCTGGTTGGATCACTGTTTGGTTTGTGACTGCGTGACTATTGACAATTCGTGTCAATTGTTTTATGGGTGATAGAGGAGGCGTCTCGGCGTGCAGGCGGGAGACCAGTTCCATCCTACCATGGGAAGGCGTACTGTGGGAAGACGGGCGGGCGACCAGTTCTACTCTGTCACCCGCCCGCTTCCCACTACCTGCAGAAACTGGTCGCCCGCCACACCGCCGGACGCCCACTATGTCACCCGTAAAACATTGATACAACTTGTCAATGGCCAGGATGCGCGATCACAAGGGGCGCGTTTGGTTCCCTTCCCAGCTAAGCCAGCACTGCGCTAGCGAGACAGGCCCGTAGCAGCCATGCTAGACGCGTGCAGGCAAGTCTTGTTTGGTTGTTTGTTTGCGTTGGTCCTGGCTAACTAGAATATCTGTTTGGTTACCAGGATGTACATGCGCGCAAGGCAGTTCTTAGTTCGCACAGAACACTCGCTGCACCGTCAGAACCAGGCCCGCTAGAAACGAAGATTTCTTACGTACCCGGCGAGCCAGGCTCGACCGTCACTTTTGCATCCGCGCGGCCAGGCCCGACCCCTCGTTCAATCAACCAAACAGTCGGAAGTTGTATCCGCTCAGCCTGGCCAGACCACATACAGGAAACCAAACGCGTCCAAGCTGAATAGTGAGACGTACTCCCTCTGTCCCACGGAGCTCGTTGTTTTTTTTTTAAACTTTTGTTTGACCATCTTTTTTTTTAAATATTTATGCAAATCATAAAATAAATTAATCAATATTCAAGTATCTTCATTGATAAAATAAGTCGTAAATAAAATAAATTATATTTATGTAAAAAATTTGAATAAGGCGAAGCGTCGAATAAGATGGCGCGGAATACTGGGGTGACAAACTTCAAATGAGAGCGAAGGGAGTAGTCACAAGCCAAAGAGTGATGCGACTTGCCAATGGCCCGGCACCGTCACGAGCCCACACACACTAAATTTACACCCAAAAGTTTATCCGTGTTACTAGTATTTTGGGAACAAAAGTTTTGGGACTGCTGGGTCCCAAATAATAAAAAATGTTTACAACCCTTCGTAAAATGGGGACGGTGTTAAATTCCATCTTGCCAAAAAGTGAACCAAAATCCCAATTTCTTTTTTGGATTTTTGAAGCAACTAGTAAACACCAATTTTTTTTCATGGGGGTTGGTTAAAGGCGGCACGGGCTCCCATGAACATCTGTTTTTGGCTTATTTTTTTAGATTGGAGAATTAACAACTTTTTGCCAAAAAAATTTCCAGGCTGTACTAAAATATGTATTCCTGGCTCAGTACTTAATTCATTTTAAATTATAAGATGTTTGAGTTTTTAGACCTCAAGTTTGATTATTCGTTTTATTCAAAAAATTGTGTAAAAATATTATGTCTTTCACTATGGCTTGCTTTATTAATAAAAGTTATTTAAAAATGATTTAAAATTGACTAAGTTTGCGTTTTTTTTTTTTTTATAAGATGAATAGTCAAATTTGGGTAGAAAAAGTCAGACGTTTTGTAATTTGGAATGGAGTAATACTTTAGTACAGCCTGACAGCCGCCGTTTCTTATCTTCCTCGCGGCGCCGGCACTCCATCTTCTGCTCCCTCCCCACTCGCGCTCGGCTTGAAGGCGACGGAGGCGGCGCTCAGGCTCGTGCTCTCAGCGACGGCGGGACAATCCCAGGATCGGGCGCCGGCGTCAGCGGCTCCCCTCCTGCCTCTCGTCAGTCGCCTCGCGCCCTCGCCTCCGTCCTCCGCACACCGGCCGGCGACCCTGCGTACGCACCTCCCTCTCCTCTTCCGCCTCCCCGTCGACGGCCCCCGGCCGGCGGGCTGCGGGAGCCAGCAGCCACTGCTCCACCAAGGCGGTCCCGACGCTTTGGGAGCGCTTATGCGCCATAGCGAAGCGCTACCGGTCCGCTTAGCGCTGAAGCGTGCGCTTATCGCTTAATGCAGCCCTTTGGAACCCTGCTTTCTCCCTTTGCACCTTTGTGAATTGTGATGCTCTGAACACTACTAGTCAGGAGCTCTAGTAATCCTCTAATGGCCGAGTGTTCCTTGGCAACACTGAGAGGCCAGCATCAAGGGAGATGGACCTGGTCCAACAGCAAGCTCTCCCTAAGGAATATGTCAATCATGGATCCAAAGAGGTTGGTATTTTTTTTTTCCATCCTTACATTGAGATAACCTTCAGTTGTTGGGTTGCAATCCATCTTTGCATTTTCTTTGTTTGCAGGAACTACTCCCTCAAGATTCACCTTCCATGCCAATCCAGAGCAGCAAGAGAGTGGACAAGTGTTGCATTTACTCCTTTTGGTTTTCGTGGAAGGGATCACATGGTGGACACTTCAGTTAAATGTTATTGTTTGCAACCACTTGTGGATTCGGAGAGCATGGTCTCACCAAATTTAATACTGTTTTCGGATGAAGCTCTTCTCACTATCAGCATGGTTTTTGCATATTTGGCCGGAGTTGTACCCTCTGGGCAGACATCTCCTCGTGTCAGAAATCAGAATGTTTTTCAACATATTCCAGAGTCAAGTTCCTCTCATTCTGGTAGGTAAGACTAGCTTATTACTTCTAGATATCAGATTGGTGGCATAGCAGGAAAAAAATGTCTGCTAATGTGACTCCTTTTCACAAATTTAGGGATCTAAAGTTTTTGCCTGAAAAGAATGTTGCATTCGACCCCAGCGATATGTGGAGTGAAGTGGGAGCTAAACTTTCTAGAGCCTTACAAGCACATGTTCAAGATGCAAGTTTGGATAGCAGAGAGGATGAACATACAAGTGATAGGAAAAACTATCCTTTGAGTATGCTTGCTATTCATGCTGGTCCCAGATTGCGGCTTCTTCTGATCACATTCCAGCTTCTGGAAATGGAGGCAAGAGGCACACCATAACTCGTTGTTTGACTAGGATTGCCTATGTATACCCACTTTAGTTTATTATAAGTTAGTATCTGATCTGTTTTCAACTAGAAGAGGGTATTAGTGCTCTCCCCTTTCTGAATTTTGTTGGCTCATGTCAGACAATATTTTCTGTCTATTTGTCTGAGTTTATTAAGATTATGCACTTGAATCTATACTAAAGTGTAAACTGTATCGTTTTTTTATTTTTATTTTTACCATTTGACACCATTCTTACAGACTTTTGAAGATGTTATAATTGAATATGTGGCTGCTTTAAGTTGATCTCATATCATTCAGGTAAGACATATCTTTGGAAGTTCCGAACTTGTTGATGGAATCAGGTGGTTGCGAGTATCGACTGCCTTGATAGATGGTTTGATTCAACCAGCATTTGTGAAATGGATTGAAGAAGAACAGGCCTTGGAAAATGGACAAATCAACAAAGTATGTTACTAACTGACTCTTTTTGAGCTGTTGGTCATCCTCCCTTTTTTGGACATGGTTCAAATCATTGATATCCTTTTATGTTCCAGAAACTTATGAAGGCGATAAGCAGTAAACTAAAGGAGGACAATAAGATCTTGAGGAGGTTTAACAGATTTGGGAAATCTGAACTCTATTTGGATATGCTCTTTTTCCTAAGATTTGGTTCTGCAAGGTACTAAATGACCTTCTTGATCCTTGTAGCAATTTTTATTCAGTTTCTTTTGATGTGAAAACTGCATCATATTCAAGAACTGTACATATTTGGTTGCTTATGGTGTATACTTATTTAAAAAAATATTATACTCTTCTGTTTACTGATACTGGCATTTGTCTAGACTATTTTGGTTCTTTTTTTTTCCTTTTTCTGAACAATTACCTTTTCCGAAGTACATAAAGACATCCTTATCCTGAGTCCTGACACTTCTGATGGCAGGTCTGACAGCTATTTTGATGCCAAATTTCTTGCTGAACATGGAGGAAGAATTTTAGAGGACCTTGTTATTTCCTTAGCTGATGTGATTGCTAGTATTTACCTGGAGCTTATGTCAGTTGATGGTGATATGTCTACTGAAGTTGTTAGTCCCAGCTTAGTTCTATGTTCTCTGTCAACCAGAGAACTTCAAAAGCTGCGCAATGAGGTAACTATTGTATTTTTCCAGTTCTTCAGCATATTGTTTTTTCCCCTTAATTAAATGTGCCAGGGATCAAATCCCCCCAGATGAATGAGAAAGTCTTCTAGGTTTATTTGTATTTTTTTAATTCTAAATTTCTAATTTAAACTAAACCTCCTGGTTCAAAAATTGCATATTCAACTGCAGCATAGGTTGATGCAATACTGAGTTCTAAACTGTGGTGTGCTCCCATATATATACTTTTACTCATTATATTTCAACCTGAAAGTTGTTAGCTATAACAACCATGGAAATATATTTAAGTGGGCATGAAAGCATCCACTCTTTGAATTCTCTTGGTATTGTGATGTGTCTAAGTGTACAATGCATACACATTAAATTGGATTGCCTGAGGGTATAGTTATATTATATTTAAATGTTCATGCATATTAGGTTTTCCTGATTCCATGCTGATTCCTGTTGTCTTTTGGAAGGTGGCAATTAATTGGTGGTTGCACCAATACTTCAAGTCAGTTGTTTCAATGTATGAAGACAGGTTCGAGTTATATGTTCTGTGCAGCAAAAATATGAAAAAAACAGATGACAATCAAGCTGAGAGGGCAAATTGGTGGAGTATTGCATTTGGCAAGCCTAAATTGCTTACTCTTGATTATGTTAACATCAGTCCATTTTCCTTCCAGCAAGAAGGACGAAGGAATTAAGAGCTTTGATTGGCTGGTATGCCGAGTCCCTTCCAACCCATGCCATTTATTTCCTGAAACAATTGTTGAAATTTGGCACATGTTACCTGGATTTATAGATGGCTAATTTTCAAGTACCTTTGTAGCTTTGCACAGTGTGTGGGTAAGGCCTGGCGCTAATCGCCCCTCCCCAGACCCCGTGCATTGCGGGAGCCTACGACAGTGGGTACACCCTTTTTTTTGATGGACCAAAAGAAGGAACTGGGAAACATCAACCTTGACATTGTTAAAATTACAAAACACTTTCCCCTTTCCTTTTTATTTTTTAAAGAAAAATGAAAAGAAAATGAGTTAGAGTAATTCCCCAGATCTGTATTGTGCTACTTTAAAAGGTATTGTTTTTTTTTCTTGAAAACGCAGGAGAGCTGCACTTGCAGGAGCCTACGACAGTGGGGTACACCCTTTTTTTGGATGGCCCAAAAGAAGGAACTGGGAAACATCAACCTTGACATTGTTTAAATCACGAAACACTTACCACTTTTCTTTTTTTTTTTTTTTAAAGAAAAAATGAAAAGAAAATGAGTTAGAGTAATTCCCCAGATCTGTATTGTGTTACTTTAAAAGGTATTGTTTTTTTCTTGAAAACGCAGGAGAGCTGCGCTTCATTATATATTAAGAAGAAAAAGGGGGATAAAGAACCCTAGACAACACACCCACACAACCTTGACTCTTACGATACATAAGTGTTGGTAAAGAAAGAAAAGCAACCCTGCACCTACAACAAATCTACTAACAGCTTGGCCCATGATCCCCTGACTGCGATTGCCCACCGCCAACGCTCATGGCCGACCAAGGTTTCAGCTATGTTAGGATTTGATCCATAGAAAAATGCAGCTGCTGTGATGATTCCAAATTATCCATGCTCCCAGAACTATTAGGGAGTTCAGACCTTTTTGTATTAAACCAATAGTTGCTGCACTTAAAAAAAAAAAAAAAAAAAAGTTGCTGGACTTGCTGTCTCCCACCAGTCATCAAATGAAGTTTCAGTTTGTTGTGGAGCTAGAGAGTGGAGACCGACCTGTCTCAAGATATACTACCAGAATTTCCTTGAGAATAGACATGTAATTCGGAGATGATCAATGCTTTCGTTGGCTTGATCACAAAGTGGACACTTCTCAGGATGAGGCAGTCTACATCGTGCAAGACGATCTGAGGTCCAGCAGCGCTTGTGTGCTACAAGCCATAGGAAGAAGCGGCATTCAGATAGCGCCCAAGTTTTTCCTGGTACCTGTATAGGCAATGCAAACCAATGACGGGGGTGGCTCCGACTTCTGTAACCAGAGCCATCTTGCACGTAATGCCCAGCCAAGGTTTCTGATGAGATTGGAAATGCCGAAACCACCCTGTGTGACTAAATTTGCAGATAAATTCACAGTGAGATGACCGGGTTAATTTTGCCATTTGTATCATACCTGAATTAAGAAAAATAACATTGTACTGTTTAACTGCAGGAGGTATTACTTCAGCTTATTCTTAGAGTTGTCAGATATCGCCATGCCCTTCACAAGGGCTGCTATCAGCAAAGTGAGCGCTGCAGTATCCTACTTCTGGGTGTCCATGATTGGAAGGTCTCTTGGTCTGATTTTCTCAGGGATTAGACAATCGCTAGGCTGGAAATGAGCTTATACCTTTTGAGTTCTGAGTCTGATTATTCGTTTTCCCTCCACTCTGCTAGGACTGAATGAACATGTGTTAGCTCCGTAATCTCTACTCAGTTTTGTGACTGTTAGGCTATGCATTGGAAATCTTTGAGAAGGCTGTCATTTTTCTCATTTGCTTTCTTTAAATTTTTTTTGTTGTGTAAGGAAGTCCATTGATATTGTGAACAGAATATGTTATTCATATGATCTGGAACGAAATCATGTGTCAAAAATGGAAACTTCATCCCAAAATGAAACAAAACAGAACTCAATAAACAGCCCTTTCATCTAGTGTTCGGTGATAATTTAAACTTTACAGCTCATTTTTTTTCCATTTAAAATCATTTAGAAGTCAAAATATTCAATACAAGACTTATAGAAGTTAGAAATTAATGCCATCCAGTATTGTCACAAGGAATGGTGTGGCGGAGTGGTAGAAGGGGAGCTTACATGAGCGGTACTTCTATGGTGGTCTTCTCATGTGATTAAAATTCGTTTTGCTAATATTTATGAAAGTTTTTTTTTTCTAAAAAACATTTCTAGATGCTTGTCATGTTGCCAACTGTCTCGTAAACCGTTTTTGTAGTGGAATGCATATGCACACAAAGCGTAGATCCATCATGCACGCATGGATGGGCCGTGTATTTCCTTTTTCTTTTGGCGAAACGATGGGTGGTGGTGGTGTAGTGCACTTCGGTGTCAATCAAAGATACATTTGGACCATCTCAAATCAAATCCTGAGCGAGTTAGGTTACCAAACCACACGGGCCACGGCATAGTGAAGTGAAGTGGAAGACAAAACAAACGGGGCTGGTAGCAGCCTAGCAGGTAGCCGCCTGTAGAGATAACTTAGGCGTGACTCCTGTTCCTGGAGCTCATCAGCTGCTACAATTTTACGTCGCCCACTCCGGCACGGCACGGATAGAGAGCGAGCGCATGTTTTCCAGACGAGCAGCAACACTTTTTCGTGTGCAAAGCAAGCACGTATGGTTTGTTCAATGATCATTTTGCGAGCTAAAGCAACCCTCTCACTCACGGTCTCATCACTCTCGCCGCACTGGGAAAATCTTTAGAGGCCTTTAGAGACATGTCCGCATTAAAGCTTGGCACGCCTTTCAAACTTTAAACTGAAACATTGACGGTCGGTCACGGCGCAGAAGCCGGCTGCAAGCGGCACGGAGCGGAACTGTTAAACGACGTAGCAGCTTCGAATTGCCTCAGAACGGAGCGGAACTTTGCCTTGTTCGGCTGGTCTGGTTGGTGTCAAGGTCTTGATTTGTTGTGAGAAAAAAGTCTTGTTAATTTAATTAAATTTCGGTCTTTATGTCTTTGGTTTTACGTGGGAGGAAAACACTGTTCTTTGGCTGGTTGAACCAAACCAGCCAGCGGAACAAACCATGTGCCTGTCAACCAAGCGGTCTACGGAGAAACGCTTGGGGATAAGCCGAAAAACAAGCTTCACCGTTCCAACCTCCGTCCTTGTGTTCCGAGATGCCCGCCCCTTCGTGCGAGTGGGCGGCAGTGCCCCCATGGTCTACGTGTCACCAGGACACGCTTGAATTATTGGAATTTGGAAGACAAAGAGAAAGGGATGGTCTGCTACTGTACTGTTGACAGCACGAGACATGAGGAAGATCCCGATTGATGCCTTGAGGGATGATTGGGAAGAATAATTGTAGGATAGGGGGCCACGGACATGGGATCATGGCCTCAGTTAAGGTTGGAGCTACTAAACAACCTCGCCGAACAGCTAAGCTCCCATGTCGTTGGTCCAAGGTCGCAGGTAAATAAAAAAAAATTAAAATACTCGAAAAAGAAAGAAAAAGCAAAATGTTGCCGCAAGCAGCGTGTCCCCTCCTGCACCTTTTGTAAACCACAGGCGGCCTGGCCCACACGCCGCGCTAAATGCTTCCAAAACACAAGCTCAGGATCAGGATGTGCAGTAAAAGGCAGTAGTAGTAGTAACACAGAAGATGACAGTCCAATTCACAATCATCACAATCATTGCACCAGGTGCGGACACACTGCTACTACTACTCGATCGCGATGCAACTGTGTCACAGCCTGTCACATTGAAAATGCGGGAAATTTTCACATTTTATACTATACTAGTTTTATTTTACTTTTCGGTGAAATTTTCTATAAACTTTTTTTCGAAAGATCCATTTCTATAAATTCCTACTACGTTCAAAAAAAAACGCACTATGTGAGATTTGTTTGCAACTACTTCAGCTACCTACCAGCTACCAGTATAATCAATCGCGCATTAAAAAGTGTCCAAGTAGTAGCTACCGCTACCGGAGGCCAGATAATAAGCGGGGCGGTCCATGAGCCTGGTCCACGCGCCGCGTGCCCCGCACGTCCACTATCGCCTGTCTCCCTCGTTGCCACCACCACGCCGCCGGAGGCCGGAGGGCAGCGTGCAAACGAACTGCTCGGGAGAGAGAGCAAGGAATCTCCTACCAGCCGGCAGCCAACACCCAGCATTCGTGCTCCCTCTCGTCGTCCGTCCTCTTCCTTCACCAGCCAGCCCCACGGCCGCGTCCGTCGTCGCCTTCCCCTCCCGGCCGAAACCAAACCAGCCACAGCGGCCTCCTCCTCCCGTTGTCCCATATCAATATGCACCGAATATTCAGCTCAAGCTGCCCGCCGCTGATCCGCTATAAAACCAAGCAAAAACAAACCCCGCCCGCGCGCGACGCATTATCCGTTCCGTTTTGGACCCATGAGATATTTCGCTGGGATCCTGGCCGTGCACGAGACGAATCCCCCAATCCCGTGCGGTAACCCGTAACCGATACCCCAAAGTCAAAATCTGCCCATAGAATTTTTATGGGCGGATCACCCGTCGCCGCAGTCCAGGACGCGAGCGACGACGCCGCCGCCAAGGTCGTGGTGCTAGTCGCCCCGGGTTCCCCGTCGACTCCGCCGCCGATTCCCTCCCACCTCCTCCGCCTCCTCCCGTTGCGGCGACGACTCCGGAGGCGGAGCACAAGCAGGAGCCGGAGGAGCCTAAGCAGGAGGCGGCAGCAGCAGGTGTGCAGGCCATGGCGGTCACCGTAGTGCGGGACGTCGAGACGGGCATGGACGCGAGCACCAGCGATCGGGACGGTGATGGAGCCGGGGACAAGCCTTCCTGGTTCACACCCAAGAGGTAAACCCAACCCAACCCGTACCGAAGCTCGATTGAGTACAATCGTCGTAGACTCGGCTGTGGTAGGCTTGATCTGTTCGTTGCACATCTGGTTTGAGGTGCTTGGGGGTGGTGTTGACCTCGGGTTTGGGCGATTTGGTTGCTTGCTTGTTCTGAGGGATTTTGCTTCTCTGGCGCTCTAATTGGTCGTACTGAGATTTAGTTTGCTTGGTCTGAGAAACTTGGGATCTCCGGAGCTCCAATTCGACGTGTTGTGCTATACTAGCTCACATGCGTGCTGTTGGGTTGCTTGGCAACTGCTCGGGATTATGATTCCAATTGCGGCGGGATCTGAGCAGGCCAGCGGAGATATAGCATTTTAGTAGTTCAAATTGGGGCAATAAATCATTGGGTGCGGTGTGTAACGATGTTTCGTTGGTTAATTCGGTACTTGCTTGTCGCTCTGGTTGTTCCATTCGTGACTTAGAGTTTTCGAATTTCTACGTTTCTCCTCGTTTGCTTGCTTTCGTGGTATGGACATGCGTTTTCAATTCAGTGTTGGCTCGATGCACTTTGTTTTATTAGGCAACAGCTGGCAACCCTTTTCAGCGAGATAGCCAACCAGATACTGTATTAGAGGTTAAATTTAGTTTACTGTGCATTGGAATTGGAAGGGACCTTTTTCAGCGAGGTAGGTTTAAAAACTCTAGGCACCTTCTACTGCCTGTATATTCTGCTGAGGCAGGGCGTGCTTTGGATCCCAATATTATCGAGATGGATGGAAGCTGGAGAGCTGTTTATGTGGTTGTCCAAGTGTCTACCTGTCCTCCAGTCATATGAGCATCTGATATGAAAATGTGGTTCTGCTGTATCGTTACTGCCTAAGTAAATCATATGCCCAGGATGCCGCTGAATTTTATTCAATTTTCAAGCTCATCTTATCTCAATTTAGAAGGAAGGTGGTTGACATGACTTATTGCCACAGTCTTTAGTACAAATTCTTCTTTATGTAGATTGTATTATCACGGTTTACTTAAGCATATATGTATGTTCAGATTCTATTTGTACTAAGTTGATTATTATTCTACACATGTAGATTACTTGTCATGTTCTGCATTATCAACATGCTGAACTATGTTGATCGAGGAGCAATAGCAAGTAATGGGGTCAATGGTACCCGCAAAAGTTGTTCTGGTGGCACATGCACCTCAGGCTCAGGAATTCAGTAAGTTCTACAAGAATTCTTTTCTCAAACTGTATGATTTTGTACGATACAAGTGATTTTAATATACTTGGTTATTTATGAAATAAAACGAGTGCCAGGATCACCAGAAAGTCATTTATGCAATTGTCTTCTGCTGACACGATTCCTCTCCTATCCTGTCATTTTTATATTACTTAAGTCACCACCTGTCTACTGCCTTAAGATACAATATGTTAGCACTACCTCTTTCCATTTACTTAGTATCTGTCTTACCATGCCTGCCTCTACAGAGGGGACTTCGATCTCAATAATCTTGAAGATGGTTCGTTGTCCTCAGCATTTATGGTTGGACTGTTGGTGGCTTCGCTGATATTTGCAAACCTTGTAAAAAGGTTAGCTCTCTCTTTATTATTCTATTTAAATATAATAACATTCCTGAATGCTAAATTCAGTGTGCAGCTTTGGTAGCATTACATACATCCACAACACACGGCTACTACTTAAATGAATCAACAAGTACTAAAACTCCAAATTTTATTAGCTACTCAAACTCAAAGCTAAACCTGTCACATTTTCTCTCTTTCATCTGCAGTTTCTTTTGTTTTGTTGCTGGGTTTGTGTGTATAGAATTGAAATTTGAGTCTATGATGTATTTAATGGCAATGGATCCTTTCAGTATGTAGTATCCCCCTCAAGTATGAAGATAACAATTAGGGTGAGTGGGTGAACATTCTCTATGGTTCACATGCTGGCAGAAAATTTCATGATTACAATGTAGATTAAATAAATGTAACATCTCTGACTCTCTGCATTTAGCTATGTACTGCAATGTGCATGTGCAGTTGTTGATGCATTTAGGAATCTAGTCTATGCCTAGTTCTTTTAACTCATATAAACCGGACACCAGAATTCACTGTGTTTGGTTTGAGGCCAAGGTCAGGTTGGATATGGCCATCCAACTTTTTAGGAATATATATGGACATCCAAGTCTTTTGTTTGGTAGAGTGGACGTGACAAGCTAAGTTTTTGTATGGTTGGAGCGATGAGGGTGGATGGTATGATAATACTCCCTCTGTCCTAGTATATAGGGCGTAACTGCCTTTAGTTCACAGACCAAGGAACTTATTTAATAATCTGCTCTATAAAGTAGCCAAACTTAAGTTGGTGTTTGACTTGGGGCAAAGCTAGAATGACACTCTTTTTGGGAAGGAGGGAATATGTTCTGATTAACAATTCCATTTACTCTTAACTCTGAAGTCATTGGTCAACAAAAAGTAAATGACCAAAAAGAAACTGGTTTTGTGGTTTTATCACTGTGTTATCTCTGTGTAATAATATTCTTGGCTCCTTTTAGAGGCCTCAATAGTAATAAGTTCTCTAAAGTGACAATGTGGTGCTTGAAACTGGATGATGAAACACACTTACCAGTGGAACTCTAGAGCTGCTTGATATAGTTATATTGTGAAAACCACTCCTTTTGCCAGGTCAGTTTACTTTTTTTTTTCTTGACTCAAATTTCTCTAACTTGACAAAGCTCCCCCCCGCCCCCCAACCCCTTGGAGTGCTATTAGTTTTCCCTTGTGAAATGCCCAACCCTAGAGCTGCTATTATAGTTATTTTGAAAACCTTTTGACCAGCTTTTTTTTATTTCAAATTTCTCAACTCTAGAGCTGCCCAACTGTTGGAGTGCTGATTTTGGGGCAATTAGTTATATTGTGAAAACAAAACAAAACTTTGTTAGGAACCTTCTGTCAGTTTTGAAAATTCATAACTCCTTTTTGTTGTGTTCCAGGTCAGTTTTTACTTTTTTTTTTATTTATTTTTAATAAGAAACTTATATTGAAAAATAAATAATTCTCAAAACATTTCTCTATTTTTAATAAAAACTTCTTAAGACAAACAAACTTTAGTTCACCAAAATTGGAGTTACCCTCCAAAACTGACCAGAAAATGCCCAAAATTTCCTTTTGAGGCCAAATTCCTAAATTCAAAAAAAAAAAGAGGTGCTATTTCAGTTTTTCCCCCTTGTGACCAGCTATTTCCCTTCTCTGCAGATGTAATCCTTTCAGGCTTATTGGTGTTGGCTTATTAGTGTGGACTATCGCAACAGCTGGTTGTGGGGTATCATTTGATTTCTGGTCAATTACTATATGTCGAATGTAAGTGATTTATCATTTTGCCATCAATTATATGTTAAGAAAGGTTCATTGCCACTCTTCTAATCACATGGTCATCTATTCAAAATTTTGATGATCAGGTTTGTGGGTGTTGGCGAAGCTTCATTTATAAGTCTCGCTGCTCCATTCATTGATGACAATGCACCAGTAGCTCAGGTTCGGTTGTTACACTATTGCCCTTGAGATTTCTTTAACACATATCCAATTTATGTGTAGCACGTAGGAGAGCTACATATCCTGCTACATATCATTATATCAAGAAGAATAAGAGGGGATTAAAGCCTGTACAGTTCCAAATAAGAGAGAGATTACATACTCCTATCATCAGAAAATAAAACATGGAAAAAACGACCCTGATCGATCATTAGATTCCACAGTGTTGGGGGTGAGGAGCTAAGACACTGCAAGCCCTGGCTAAACTCCAGAACCTCAACTCAAAGCTAGAGACACCAGTCAGAAAGGGGGAAACATCATTGAAAACACACTGGTTGTGGTGGTCTGGAGTGCCAATGCTCCTAGGATGATGATCGGATTTAAGCCTTTACGGACCTGGCCATCAACTCCGTCGTTGACAGAAGCCCACCAATTCAAAGGAGGTGGCATCTGGCAGTAGAGACTAGGATTATAAACCAACCTTCCGCAGGAGACAGCCACACTTGCTGGGAAAAACGCAAGTGATTAGCAGGTTTAGCATTTCATCAGTCTAATCACATAATGGGCACCTTTCAGGATGAGGGAGACCACGTCAGGCAAGGTGATCTGTGGCCCAGTGTTGTGTGCCACCAACAACATACAGAACATGCACTTGTCAAGCGCCCAGGTCTTCTGAATTCTTCCCCAAAGGCTGAAAGTGATCGCACCTTGAAACTCACCTTTATAGGCAGAACACATGTCCCAAATAAATAGTTTCCTGTGTGTCTAGCTGCAGGGAGTTTAATCCCACACAGGATAGTAAAATTGTTTAATTCTAGGTTTGCCTTTTTGTACGAAACAAGGACAAATTTCCAGGGGTGCTGATAACTATGGATAGGCTTGTCCAAGAAGTTGGGTTTGGGACATAGGATATATAGATCTATGGGGCATGACATTTACACCATAACACTAAACTGTGCATAAGCTTTTCAAATAAATCTTTCATCAAGCTATGCTACGATTTTTTGCTAATGGTTACTGTTATTACTTATAGTTCGTCATGTCTTTTATCAGCCAATGACTTCTACTTATTGTTACCAGAAAACAGCATGGCTTGGTATGTTCTACATGTGTATACCAACTGGGATAGCATTAGGCTATGTTTATGGCGGACTGGTAACTTTTCATAAACTCTGTTTTTCTTGTTATCTAGTTTGAGTAACAAGTGTTTTCAGAACTATTTTATGAAGCTCCTGCCTTGCAATCTTATCTCCGTTGTGTTTGCCCACTACATACCCCATCAAATTTCTATTTCTTTTCCTTTCCATGGCTTCTTTGTTTGTGGCAGTGGAAATGCATAATGATTTTGGGAGTCAAATGATACTATAAATTATCTTTTCTTTACGACCATTTAAAAGACTGGAACTCACTTTACTTTGGAGCTTATTTTTGCAAAATTATACTGTCAATTTGCATGAACAGGCTAAAAAATATGTTCTCATCAGGTTGGAAAATATCTGAACTGGCGTGCTGCCTTCTGGGGAGAGTCAATATTGATGATTCCTTTTGTTATTTTTGGTTTTGTAGTAAAGCCACTAAACCTCAAAGGTATTGCTTCCTCTTCTGTGTGTTTCTTATTTCATAAACAAATAATACAAGTATGCACTAACAATTACAGCTATTTATCATCCTCTGATACATGATTTTCTTCACCTTTTGTGCCTCTTTGGGGGCTGCGGTTTTCTTTACCAGGGTTTACTCACAACACAAGAAAAGAATATGGCCAGATGCTTAATCCTGAGGTTGAAGATCAGATAAGTATGGACCTTTACCCTACTTCTGGACAGCTAACAGTTGTTGAATGCAATTTAGTTTTTTGATAGAATAATAGAAACAGTAGTCTCCGTCAGAGCGCTTTGTTCTTTATGCTGATTGCTGAAGTTTCTTTGGATTCTCTCATGCTTCCATCCACCTTTGTTAAATTAACAATTCAGAGTTGCAGAGAAGTAATTCTATGATGAGTTGAACTAGGTTGGCATTCATAAGCATCTCAAATGTTTTCATAACATCAATAATTTAAGAATAAGACTGGTGTTTTACTAAGGATGTTGTATTGTTTTTAATTTCACTTATATTTAAAAATCGAAATGGTAACTGTATTTCTAGGGAAGAAATATCAACCAAGTTATATATAGATGTGCTTCCTTGGTGACAGTTTTCAGTATGCCTAGAGCATGTTTACTAAGTACTAGTTTTGTTACGCAACATGGTTCATGATAAGTAGAGCTGCCTCCTCTTGGGTTATTGCTAATTCAGTAATTCTCCCTTATTTTTGCCTGTCTTTGATTTCTTCTTTCCAGATAATAATGGGACAAAGCATGTTTTGCCTGGTGGAATCGAGGATCTTTCAGGAAAGGTCCCACAAAAGTTCTCATTGTAAGAACCTCTGGAAATCGTATTTTTCTGCAATCGTTGAAATATTGGGTTGTTTCATATGTATTGCCTTTGTACAATACAATGTACACCATTCCAAATTATAAGATGTTTTGGCTTTTCTAGATACATAGGCTTTGATAACTATATACATAGTTAAAGAAATGTCTCTAGAAAAGTCATAATGTCTTATAATTTGGAAGAGAGGGATTATTTTTTAATATATGATGATTTATCTCAGTTCTACATGTGTATAAAAATAATTGTCTTAGCTATTTAAAGTGATTATGAGTTACCAACTTGCTGGTTTACTGATGTTTATATGTATAAAAGTTTTTCTGGACCCTTTAATGATAATAAAGGCTCAGTACTCCTATTTTGATCCTCCAGGTCCAGTTTTTGCCGTGGTCTCATGTCTGAAATTGGTCGCTTCAGCAAAGATATGAAAGAGCTACTACAAGACAAGGTTTTTGTCATCGTTGTATTAGGTTAGATTGTCCTCTCATTGTCTTAAGCATTCCATTGTTCTGGTACCTCTGCTTATGGTTATGGAGTTGACTTCATGCCTACGTTATTTCAGGTTATATCTCCTACAACTTTGTCATTGGTGCTTATTCCTACTGGGGCCCAAAGGCAGGTCAAGAGATCTACAATATGGTAAATGCTGTGTCTTTAACTCACATTTGGCAATGGCTTAGCATATAATAATGCCTCATAATTCATCACAGCTCAGTAGTACCTCTGTTCCAAATTATAAGACGTTTTGGCTTTTTTAGATACATTTGTTTTGCTATGCACCTAGTTATACACTATGTCTAGATACATAGTAAAAGAAACATATCTAGAAGAGCCAAAACGTCTTATAATTTGGAATGGAGGTATATTCTTTGTTCACTGGTTAACTTTTCACGTTGAATTTTGAACGACAGGGGAGTGCAGATCTTATGTTTGGTGGAATTACTATAGTGTGTGGAGTTGTTGGAACATTAGCAGGAGGTTTCATCCTTGACAAGATAGGTTCTACTATTCCTAATGCCTTCAAGGTAATAAAATACTACTCGTATATATTACAATATAGTTCATTAATGACAGTTTTGTCTTTCACATTTGTCCATTCGAAAAGCATCTTTGTTTTGTTTTTAACTTATGAAGTAGGCCGCAAGATGACATTCTCCGCAGCCTTAATTTTACTTTGAAGTTGCTTTTTCATGAGTTCAGTAGACTGTCAGACCTCATATGTCTGCATTTACCATTTTTTATATGACATGAAACAATCAGTTCGTGCATTTACCATTTTTGTATATGACTTATGACATGCAATAATCAGTTCAAATGTCTTTGCTTGCCAATTTATCTTCATTCTTGCTATTTAGTTTCTTAGTGATTACGTCAATAGAGCTTAACTAAGTCGTTTTGTTTACTGCTTTCCATCATTAACCCCCAAATATGTTATGTTTATTTCCATGGATTCATGAGACTTTTCCCCGCAGCTTCTTTCTGGCGCAACATTTGTAGGGGCAATATTCTGCTTTGGTGCTTTTTGTTTCAAGAGCCTTTATGGGTTCATACCCTCTTTTCGTAGTTGGGGAGCTTTCAGTTTTCGCAACTCAGGTAATTGCTTTGTTCTGTACAACATTTTCATACACTTCATCCTAGATCTTAATATCAGTATTTACCTGCAATGGTAATTTCTGCACGTGTATTGGGTCCAACAAGCAAACAATTGCTTTATGTTGCAAACTGGCTTCTGCATTAATTTACTTTTCAGTGTATTTAAATGCAGTAGTTAACTTCTGCATATGCTTTTTTCTTTTACTTGCAGGCACCTGTAAATTTTGTATGCCTTCACACCGTGAAGCCACATTTGCGCCCATTGGCAATGGCTGTATCCACTGTTTCAATCCATATATTTGGCGATGTTCCTTCTTCACCTCTTGTTGGGCTTCTTCAGGTGCTTCTTTGTTGTTATTGTTGATGGTGCATTGTAGTTATATAACTGACTTATCTGCAACTTGCCATTTTCCTTCTACATGATTAAATATAGGTTAAGCATGAATATGAGATTGGCCTGTGTAGTACAATTACTTGTTGAAACTTTGGTGTATCAGATTCTGTGCAAAACATGATAGGCTTTATGGTCTCACCGGAACACACTTAAAACTTGCATGGATGTTCTTCCTTAATATGCTTTTGTTTTGTTTTTTCCCTGAAAGATACTTTTGAAACTTGATGCAGGACAAAATCAATAACTGGAGGGCCACAGCTCTTATATTGACATCCATCCTTTTCGCTGCAGCTGTGTTCTGGTTCATTGGTAAGTTTCTTCATAGTATAGGGTGACAAAATAGGTTCTCTTTTTCTCTTTCAGACTTTCCCATGCTGATGAAAAGCCTTCACCAAACACTACCCCACTTGGGAGCATTTTGATGTTACGACCACATGCTACTTAGCATCAATTCACCCAAAAAATAATTGCATGCAAGACCATTAATGTATGCTTTGAATATTCCTATTCTACCAAGTGTACTATGTTATTTCTATGAATCAACTAAAATTCCTCACCTAAAGCCCCGGTCGGTTTGACATCGTCCTCCACAATGCTTAGTAGTCAGTACTACCCCTTTTTTTGCGACTAATCAGTAGTACCTGTTTAGATTTGCATTTTATGATAATTCAACTACAGTTGAGATGATCTTGTCTTTGCAGGCATATTTGTCCCCAGTGTCGATCGTTTCAATGAAGAGAGCGAGCATGGCCTTGAGAGATCCAATTTCAGGCCACTGCTTGATGAAAGTGACGAGCCACGGACATCTGACTAATATCTACCCAAGTCGCAACCTTTAATTCTTGGAAGGGTAATCTTAGTCCGTAGTATTTCCCTTGTGCCAGCAACATGTAAAATGTAAATCTGCATGCCCGTTGGCTGTACCTGTACATATATGAGGTCTGTTTGGTCGACGTTATTTTTTTATGTACTTTTTGTACAGGTAGAGTGCAGAATTTTTTACGAATGTAATACATTTTCAGATTGTAACATGACATAACTTACTGGCTAGAATTTTACTCCCTCCGTTTAGAAAAGAATGCAACTCTTGTATAGTAGTAGTAAGTTAAGCATCCTAAGAGCATCTCAACAGTTTGGCAAATTTTAGTTGGCAAATCTTGTGTTTTGTCAACTCTCAAAAGATATGGTAAGTAGAAAAAAAATGTTCTCTCCAACAGTTTGCTATTTTTAATTTGGCAAAATTATGACAAACTTACGTCAGGAGCTCTAGGATAGAAACAAAATTATGTTTTCACTCTTCCACCTCTTAGAAACCTATGTCAAGAACCCTAAGACCCACCTCTCCTGGGCGTCGGGAACTATGTGAATGCCAACCCGGAAGGCCGCGCGCAATTATGCGCGCATAGAGGCTCTATTTGTCAACTCATCTGGAATGCCAAACATAAATGTCAAACTGTTGGAGCCTTATTTTTTTTTTAGCTTTTTGCTAAAAAATCAAGAATGCCAAACTCAAATGCAAAAAAATGTTGTTGTAGTTGCTCTGAGAGAGACTAACCAAATAGTTTTATAAAACTGAATTTAGCTATTATTAAGAAAAACCTCCTCCAAACGTTGGTTGGTCAGCTCTCTAGCCTTCTATCTCCACTCTCTATTCTTAGAGCCTATCTCACTAGCCATCTTTTACATAATCTCTTGAAATACTTAAGTATTTTGTTATCAACTCTATTTTAGAGAGTACTTAAAACAGTAAATTAGGCTAGTTTTTTTTACTAGTCTCTTCGACATAACTCTAAGTTTGACTAATCTATACCTACTAATAAAGAGAGAAAATTATCCACCTTTTTTCTTTTGCCTGCCCCGTAGTTTCCTTGGTCTCGGTAGACTCCTTGTCCAATACAACGCCGCATATATACAGTAACGAAATCTGCCCGGCTTACGTTTTTGTCACGTGTCATGCAACCAGCTACGTTACCAGAGCCTTCGTCTCCCCGAGCGCGGCCATCTCCTGTCATTTGCATCCCCGGCTCCGTGACCAGGGTCTCCCCGGCCGGCGCCGCGGCCATCGCGAGCAGCCTGAAGGACGTACGGCTTTGCTAAACGAATGAGAACCTTCCTTCCCCGCACGGCGCCTGTCGACAACGAGCACGCCATGCGGCTGCCTCTCCCCATGTCTGTGTATCTCGGGTCACGCTAGCGATGCGAGGGGGCAGCAAGCATCAATCATGGCAGTGGTGCCCTGCTCATGGTGATGGAGAGAAGGCCTCCAGCGACGCATGGATGATGAACGCGAGGAGACCGCGAGCCAGCAGCCGGGAAGATTTTAGCGACGCACTCTATCCTCGTTCCTTTCCTATTCCGATTTGCTCTGGATTGGGCAAAGGCTACGTGGGGAAAAGTTAGGGGGAAAAGTACACGAAGACATGACTCTCATGTAGTAGTGGGGTCCAACATATTATCCAATACACAAAACATAAATACCATGCCAATTTTACTAAAAAGTAACATTTAATTGCATGGTATCTATTCTAATTCATTTTTTCGTTAGAGAAAATATCAAAGAAACCCGTAGCTACGCACGAACATTTTTACTAGTCATAGATAAAAGCTTAAATAGTTATGATATCAAATAAGTATCATTAGATATATTTTGATCAATATATATACTTATTTGGCGTCATAAGGGTTCTTCTGGAATCTGTTGCTGACATAGTCATGGGTGTAAGGTGAGCTATTAAATTTTGCAGTTGGGTTAATGTAGACAATTCCACCGCAACAAAATCCAATTTTGTTAAGAGCAACTTAAAGCCTCTAAACAAGTCCCTACTTTTTTTTTTTTTTTTCGAAGTTTGACCAAAAAGAAAAAAATCAACTCCCGTAGGGATTTTAAAAGGACTTCTATCTTTTAATGCTCTTCTAAATTTTAATCCGAGACCCCTAGCAATAGGAGGTGTCTACTCCTAAATTTTAATCTTAATGGGTCTTGGAGTATCAATTTGGGCCCGTATTTTTTACGGGTTGGCCTATGAATTTGCAGGGCCCATGGGAGATGCTCTAAGCCTGGCTCGACACATATTGCTAATTCAAAATGGGATTTCCCCCTGTACCTGAGCTGTCTTGATAAAATAATAAAATAATTTGTTGCATGCAATTACTTGCTACGGTGAGACTTCTCACGTTCAACCAGAATTTGGTACCATCATATCTTCTATCCAACTGCAAAATCAAGTAGCTCGCCTCTCCCTCGTCCACACAACATAGTCCTTCTCAATAGGTAAACTAATGACCAAACGGTTACAATGTGAACAAATGCTTATCCCACTTACTGCATGAAGAACGGGATTACAAAATTACCCATCTTCTCCTTCCTTTCGAGCTCATCCTTCTCAGCTATCTGCTTCAGTGTCGTCCACCCCTTTCTTGCCCGCTTCCTTGACCTGCTAGAAAACTGAGAAGAATCCTTTGTTGCATATTTCACATTATTTCTAGAGTCATTTGAGGCTGACTTGCTAGAGCCTGAAAAGGTTTCAGTGAGTGCGCCAGAAATCACACTACTTCCTGTCTTGAGTAGTCCTGCTGAATCTCTAGGGACAGTCACCACCGGTTTCTTTTTCTGAGGCGTGACAAATGAACCAACTGGAAGTACTGCTTGCGAAGTAGCTTCACATATTTTAACCTTCTCAGAAGGAAAGGGGTCAGTTTCATGCATCTGTTGATCGAGATTACATTTCAACTTTTCGCCATGCTCATCACTTTCAGAAGTCAACAGAGAAGACAATTCCACTTGCAAAACTGATGCTTGAGAAAGCTCAAGCACTTCTTTCTTATCGTGTGTTCTTGTGTTGCAGTTGTTTCCTCTCATAATTCTGTGGGATGAGTTCATAGTAGCATGCTCTCTTGATGGTAACAAGCTCTTGAGGACACCTTTCCCACTACCCAATATTAGGTTCTGATCTCCACAGAAATGGCATGCATAGGAAATACTGTTCTGACAACAGTTTGATTTCTTCCGTCGTTTTGCTTTATTTGTCTTGTTCCTTATGCGGAGAGTGCAGTTGAAGCCTGGCTTTAAGATTGTCTCACATCTGCAATATTGGAAACATATTGTTACAGATCTGTGTACTGAGATGTTTCTGTAGGCGAATGGAGAGAGGAGCAATTATTTTAAAACTCTAAGAGGCCTTAGACAAGGAGATCCCCTCTCTCCTCTTCTCTTTAATATAGCAGTAGATGATGTTTTAGGGGTCCTACTAGGCAAGGCTGTGGCAAAGGGTCACATCAAAGGAGTTTTAGAACACATCTTACCTGAGGGAATCACACACATACGGTATGCAGATGATACTTTATCATGGTGGATGGTTCTGACACTTCCATAACTAACCTCAAACTGATCCTCTGTTTTGAATGGCTAACTGGTTTGAAAATTAACTACCATAAGAGTGAGGTTTTTTGTTTTGGCTTTTCCCAAGAGGAAAAAGAGAGGAAAGCTAATATGCTTAACTGTGTGCTAGGGACCCTCCCACTTAAATACTTAGGTATCCCAATTAGTGATTATCATCTGGCCATGGGGGCCTTTGACTTTTTAACCCAAAAACTGATTAACAGACTGGATCCTTGGAAAGGAAAATTTCTAACAAATGGTGGTAAACAGATTCTGCCCAATTCCTGCCTTAGTAGCATCCCACTGTATTGTATGGGCTTTTATTGGCTAACTGATGGGATGCACAAGAATATGGATGGAATCAGAGCCAAATTCCTTTGGCAAGGGGCTGAGGAAAAGTTTAAATACCACATGGCTAAGTGGGAAATGGTTTGCAGACCCAAGGACCAAGGAGGCCTGGGCATCATCAACACAAGACTAATGAATGATTGTTTACTAGTGAAATGGATTTGGAGAATCCACAGTGAACCTGATGAGCTGTGGTTTAAAATAGTTAAAGCAAAATACATGGGTGATAAGGGTCTCTTTGAATCCAGAACTAAAGGAGTGTCTCAGTTCTGGCAAGGTTTACACAAGGTTAAGCACCTGTTCAAGTGGGGCTCTAAATTCAAAGTCAACAACGGGCATCACTGCAGATTTTGGACTGATTGTTGGGCACAAGAAGTCCCTCTACAGGTGGCCTATGAAAACCTGTACATGCTTGCTAGAGATAAACAAGCTTCTGTAGCTGACTGTTGGGATGGGTATGAGTGGGATGTAGATTTCAAAAGATCTCTATCTGTTCAGGACCATAAGGAATGGACTGAGTTGGTAGAAAGTTTGCAAAACTGTACCCCCCAGTCTGACATGTGTGATTCTGTGATCTGGGCTCTTGAACCCAAAGGTTCCTTTTCCACTAAGTCCTTATATAGGTTTTTGACTGATAGGGGAGTCCTAGCAAGATTGCAGGTACCCTTTGGAAATGTAAAATTCCTCTGAAAATTAAATTCTTTCTTTGGCAAGCTTTCCATAACAAGTTACAGGTTGCTGGGAACCTGGTCAAGAGAGGTTGGAAGGGTGAGGCCAACTGTTGCATTTGTGAGAAAACTGAAACTGTTAATCATTTGCTGTTTTAATGCAGGATGGCTAAATGGTGTTGGGGTGCCATTAGTACTGTATTCAATCTTTAATACTTACCGAATTCTCTTGATGATTTTTCCATGTTGTGGATCCAGGGCAAGGGCCCTTTGCCTAAAAAACTGCTTCTTTTCATATTTGCAAGTTTTTCATGGACTTTGTGGACTACTCGCAACAAAATGGCTATTGAGAAGCAGTTTCCTAAGGCTCCAGTTGACGTCATATATACTGCTATTTCATATATGCAGAGATGGTGTTGGCTTCTGAAGGACAAGGACAAGGAGCGAATTGAAAGTCTTCTGGAGGCGATCAAGCACTGGTTAAAGAACTTCACCCCGTCCAGGACTGATGCAACAGACATTGTGGAGCTTTAGTTTGTTCATTCAATTTTCATGTCTGTCTGGGAGTTTATAAGTCCCGTTGTCAGGCAGCACTGTAACTGTCGCTGGAAACCCCAGCTAACTGTTTCTGTTCGTTGTTTTATAAAAGCTGAGGTATCTCAAAAAAAGAAGATGTTTCTGTAGGCTGAAATAAGGACTGAATAGACAGAAGTTACCAGATACCAGTAGAATTTTTTTTTTTAGCATGACTGTTTTGATCTAAAACAAACACAACATATTCTACCAGAACGCACAGATGATTTTCACTAATTTTTAAAATTCCGGAATCATTTTGGCCTGGACACTAGTATTGTATTGCATCCCGTCTGGGAGACTATTATTATTTTCATAATTTCAAGTTTCCTTCTAGTTATTTGATACAACTAAATTACACTTAATATATCTGAATTCCAAGAGTAATGGTTGTATAAAAGAAGGCACACCCTTATTGTCACCACAATATTTTAATTTAACTTTGCTGATAGTAAACTAATGAGTATGTGCAGACATGCACACATGATCAATGTCATACAACATTTTCATTTTACTTCGCCAGTGCAATTTGATTCGAGGAGAAAGGAGCAAATTGATTTTTGACAACAAGGTATGGTGTAACATGCAAACAGGATGAATAAAGCGTAAAGTATAGTAAAGTAAGAAGCGGCTCTCATGTCACCTCTGGCATAGGAAAGTGGCGGCGTCGAGGGGTACTCCAGGCGGCCTCGGCGCTCGCGGCGAGGCGGCGCCCCAGCAGCGCGCCGATCCGGCCCACCCCGGCCTCCGCGCCCGCCCACGCCGCTAGCCTCTGCAAGTGCTTGACCCTCAGCAGGGAGGCATCGTCTACGTGCGTCCTCCCGGAGGTCTCCTCGCGGAGCGACATGGCCTGGTTCATGGACCTGGCCGCCGTCGAGGTGCCATCGGCGCTGCGGCCCAACTCCCCTCCTCTCATGTTTGGATCGAAGGAAGGTGGATACCTTGTCCCTACCGTCTCGTTGCCGTGGTGCTGTGGCTACTGCCGGTGTCGCAGCGGGCTCGAGGAAGGCGTGAGGCCGTGCTTGTGTCGGCGAGACCCGGCTGTTCCGGCTGGTCACCAACGAAGGACGCAGCGAGGTCGCGGCCGCTGCGGATTGGAGGCGGAGGGGAATGATGCTCGGCTGTTCGGCGGGGAGTTGGGCCGCAGCCCGCAGCCCGCAGGAAGAGTGATGCCCGGTTGGGCTGCAGAGGCTGGGCCGAGGGAATGAGAGAAGGGAAGGAAAAGGAACACAAGGAAATTTGTGAGGAATTCAAAAGGGAATCTACTACTATCCCTTTAAACATGGTGATCGCAGTAAACCCGTTAGAATCCAAGACACAGATAACTGTTCAGACTACAGTACAACCCAATAAGAAACAGTAACGGGTTCATATGAACAGTAATGGTTCGGGTTAAATATACAGTAAAATCCGATAAAAAGCCGGGTAACTCAATAGCGGATCGGGTTCTACAAACAGTGAATCCGTTAGTGAACAGTACAGCACATTAGTGAGATGAAGTGTCCATCACCCGATGAACCAAAAAATCCCAACAAAAAATCCTAAATAAATTACGTATGCTCAAGACTCTACAAAGCCCTTACATTCAGTTTAATTAATCTACTTTTTAATAACTAATTTCTAAGTTATAATCACCATAATAAATCCCTACCGACTCCAAATTGCATATTAGTATCCATATTTTTACCCCATCCTCCAACACAAAAACAATTTTTCCCCACTTGCTATTAAACATTTTTCAGTATTGCCTCCATCAAAAGAAAAAAGAAAAATGCAAATGTCACTTCCCCAGCAAACAATTCTACACAGTAAAAAAAAAATCCACAAATAAATAGTGATACTAATTACTATTGCCAAACTTTAGTCAAATCAACCACCATGACTTCCATAATTCCATCCACCGTTAAACATTTTTATTACTCTACAATACATTATATTTTCCCCAAACAAACAAAAAAAGGTTTCACACATAAATGCTAATTACTATAAACTTTACCAAACTTTAGTCGTCAACTTCGGTGTTCCATAGTTCCATTTCTTAAACAAATGTAATAATAATTCACTTACTATCCCAAATTTAGCTCATGGTGGCCACACATGCTAGTTTATTATAAGGAAATCGCTACATTTGTGCAATACACCCCGTTTAAACCCAAAACCAATTGTGTTTGGTTCATGCCCAGTCATAACACCTATGGCGACCCACGAGAGATGGTGTTTGTTCGCGAGCATGGCCAAAGCTATGGTGGCCACATCCCACATAAAAACCCGCCAAACTTGTGGCAAGCAAAACCTTCGCCTAAATTGTGGCGAGCATGGCCAGCCACATCCAACGAGAAAAATTGTGGCAAGATAGCGTGGCAAGATACGGCGGTAACCAAACAACCCCTTAATATCGCCGTCTACATGCAAAGAGCCGATCATGACGTTGAGGACGACCTGACATTTCTGGAAGCCTCACTCACTTTTAGTTGGGTCGCTCTATGGTCTCTATCAGTCGCTCAGCCAGAGAAGTAGGCCCCGCAAATGGTTGTCAGTGGTTGCACACACGGCTCGGTGCTACAGACATTACCTCCGCCTCACACCTAGTGGCGGCTTGCCTAGGGCAGTCAGTCATGCCAAAGGTGTTGGTGTTCGACGACTGCTCGGACGTTGATGCGGCCGTTGTGGGAGATGTGGTTGTCCACCAGGCTTAGGTCTGATGCGGTTAGGCCCAAGTACGTCGCCGTCTTACGGAGGTCGCAAGACGACGATAAGGATGTTGACATGGTCGAGAGCCACCTCTGCCGCTGCGTGGTTGCGCGCCTTTCCATGG
The DNA here is from genome assembly GCA_015847255.1 of Hyparrhenia diplandra. Classification (NCBI taxonomy): domain Eukaryota; kingdom Viridiplantae; phylum Streptophyta; class Magnoliopsida; order Poales; family Poaceae; genus Hyparrhenia; species Hyparrhenia diplandra. The sequence goes on along the minus strand of JADLZK010000844.1, from coordinate 40,965 downwards.
TCGGGCTGAGTCTATTAGCGAGAGGTTGAACCAGTTCGCCGACGAGATTCTTTGTATGGTGTCATCGCCGTTGCTGCCCATGGCAGTGGAAATGACGCCATCGAAGCCAGCGTTGTCGCACAGTAGTAAGAGGACCGCCACTCAGTCGCTATCGTGTGTCCCTGTTTCTAAGCCGAGGGACGTGTTAGTGATGCAACAGATGAGGTTCATCGGCGGACGAACGGAGCCTTCAACGATGGCAAAGGAGGCCTGCGAGAGCGTCTTCAGCCATATCCCAACCCTCACATAAGGAGGCGTTGCGAGAGCGCTTCCTAGGAGAGAGGCCGAGACAGTGAGGCGCCATGCAAGCCACCGCGTCTGAACTTCTGTGACGGCAAGATAGTATGTCTAGCGAGGAATAGCGCTGATCTTCTTCTGCTAGGGAGGGTAGAACTAATTGTATAACTCTATTTTTCTCCTAGAGCATCAATCATGGCACGTTGTTGTAACCTTCATTTTTATTATCTAGGGAGGGTAGAACTAATTGTATAACTCTATTTTCCTCCTAGAGCATCAATCATGACACGTTGTTGTAACCTTCATTTTTATTATCTTAATACAATAGACTATTTTGATAACCCTATTACTCGAGTGTCGTTGTAATGTTAAGAAATACAACATATGCTATGCAACCCAGCTTCATGTGCAACCTCCAATTAAGGACATAGAATCTGGATCCAACGTCTGGGGTTTTTTTTCACTTAAACCTCTCCACCTGTAGGGTTTAAATCTAACCCGTGTACATCCAAGTGGGAGGGGTTAAGTGAAAAAAAAAAAAACTTATACGTTGGATCTAGATGTTGTGGTCCTAATTGGAGGTTGCATAAGGTGGGTCGCACATGATATGATATGTTGTTGTTAAGAAAAAGGGTTTATTGGTTTCACACCACTCAAATTTTCATGTTTTTGATCCACACCACTGAAACTCACCTAATAGGTCTCACACCACTCATATTTTCCACTTGTTTGAAATACGCCATTTTATATGCTTTTTGGAGCTTTGGCCCCACTGTCAGGCCACCGTATTTTCGTAATACCCATTATGCCCCTCCCACTCCACTCCCACAAAAGGCACTCATGCATGTGCTAATCCGGCTATATGAACCACAATTTTTTTTTAAAAAAAAGGAAACGCTTCATTTAGATGGTTGCATGTGCGCTGGACTAAGAGCTTGTTTGGTTGTCGCCAATGCCTGGCATCGCCATGGAGGCGGCGCCACAAGTGTGTGGCCAAAAGTTGTGGCAGCCATGCATTTGTCGCGCCGGCCGCCGCAGTTGTGGTCGAGTTGTGGCGGTGAAATCCTTTGTCTAATCTTAGGCAGGAAATTGCACTTGCATGTGTTGTGGCAGCCGCACCTTTCGCTAAACCAAACAATCTCCTCAAATTCCGTGGCCGCCAATAACGTAGCATGGCGGGTTGTGGCGTAGAACCAAACACATGCAAAAGTTTTGTGGCTCGCCGAATGTTGGGCAGCCAATGTGTGGCGGCGAACCAAACACTTCCTAAATAAACTGCATGTGCATTGGACTAAATAAAGCACCGACCGCATCCATGTAATACTAGAGGCTTTGCGCGGGCAAGAGAAGACTATATGTAATTAACATTCATGCTGACATGATTTGTAAATATAAGCATATAGACTCAGTACACCTCCTCATGCGAAAGAAAATGCAGTTTTGAGTCTAATGTTGAAAGTATTAATATAATTATGATTCAATGATATATAGGAACTGAAGTCATTAAAGATGCGGTGATATACAGAAAATAACAGTCATATTGCAAAGTGTGGCAAAATTGAATAGCATCAACAGAAGTAATGTTATGGTTTTGCTTCAATTAGTTGTTAACACTGGAAATGTAAAGCAAAAATTATTGTTAATACAATCATCTGTACTACTACTGCTACTACTATACTGCATCAGATATTCAGATCAGTTCTCTGGTGATTCTCTCCTGTCTATACATAACTCCCATTAGTATCTGCTACTAAACTTCTTGCTTCCTTGCATAGCTTTGTACATGGCAACACTGAAGAAAAGAACTGGAATACAGTTTTAGACTTTGTTCTTGCAACCTGTTTAAAATTTGAAATCCAAAAGCAAAGTTACTGCTTGCTGGACACGGATCTGCACATAAGGAAAGCACCCAAGAGAGTAGCGTAAGTGAAGCAAAAAAAACCAACACCATTCCAATTGGCAGTCACTCGTGGAGATTTGAAAATTTTGTGACAATAACTTAATTTGTAATGGAATGTGATAGTGATATATGGGCATGCAAGTTAAGATCATATCATGTTGTTAAGATTATAACATGTTGACTGTGACTGTACTGCATAGCAAATGTTAGAATTCTGTGCATTAGATGTCAAACATGTGGAATTTGAGATTTGAGACAACTACAGAAGGCAACTAAAAGATGCAAAAAGTTCATTCCAAAAAAAAATAGCAGATACTGATATCCTATATTGTTTCTTCAAAGTTGAGAGCACTTAGTCAGTCGATAACCACATGTCATTCACTCATTGCCATTAAAGTTTCAGTACCAACATATGCATTTCATGTCTCACGATATACGTAGCAGGTAAAATAAGTTTTGGTACCTTATGATTGTAGTCATTGGCATAATAATGCCCGGACAGGTTGGCATCAATAAATTAACGGAATATTTTTTGTATCAAGAGAAAAATACCATAAACAAATTTCCTGTAAATATTTAGATCTTCTCAGCTACCAATTTTGAACCTCCTGGCTTCAGATTAATAATTTGAATGCATTTAAGGTGTCACTATTTTGCAAACATGCCTTCGATCACATTCAGGATATTAAAGAAAGCATAAGGACAAATGGAGAAGTGAACCAAAAATTAGCGTACCTCCATCACACTATCAGGCACATATGTTGATGCAATTATTTCTATCACACTATCATGAAGCATGAGTAAGTAAGGAAGCAGCACGGCGAAAGTGCTTGATGCGTTATCCCACTGGTCTTGTGAAGTTCTCTCTTCAACTCTTGAAAAGCACAACGCATGAGTTTCACTCTTCATGTATATTTGTTGGTTCCAGTAATAATCCATCAAGCCACCCATGCATTAGCAGTTGTCAAGTTGCAGTGATCAAAGGCTAATGAAAATTTAGATCCTTGTCAATCATCGGAGCAACAAATGGAAGCTTGGTCCTATGCTGTCGCCGAGACCCAAGACTAACTCATGTGCTTCTTCGACCAGGCCCTATACAGCTAAGTTATACAACTCTGCAGTGTGCTGAAATAAAACTTTGGACTGCATATCAATCATACTAAATTTCTTTTTTAAAAAATCAACATTAGTGCCTTTGTGCAGCGATATTGTTATGTATCAGTAGCACCAGTACCAATCAACTGAAAAATCTAACAAAAACTGTTATTTCATTTTACTGCAAGTCTGAAACTTTGTAATAGTTCATTCTAGCGATCAACCTTCCTTTAATCCTCACTAATTCTTTTTGCCATGATGCAACAACATTATTCAGCTGTAGTTAATGTATTTATGTCCGTTTCTACATAATCAATCTGTACAGAAAATAAGCAACGTGAATACATGGCTAAAGAAGAGTACAGATGGCTTGGCTTGTGGGATTATCACTAAATCGCAAAGCAATGCAACCTCAGTTCACAGTTAGCCTTGGCTTTATTAAATGTAGGAAATCAAACCTAAACCATACAGTAACCTAAGTGTTAGTAATGTGGCAAAGAAAAGCATCAATTGATATACAGTTGAAAAAGAATGCAGTGAACCCAAGTAAATTGTGGAGATGCATAGGTTTCATCAGGGCAAGCCAGCGAGGTGCAGGGGAGGGTGGGACGGATGTAGGCGAGGTCGAAGAAGGTTTCTCGTGCCTGTGTTGTCGTTCGGCGGCCGCCCGGCCAGAGTGGAACGCCGGAGTGGGTGTTCCGCAGCGACGGAACGGTCGGGCATCGCGGGAGAAGATACGGCGTCGTGAGGAGGAAGGGCAGGGTGGCGGAGGGGCGAGTGAGGCAGCGGCGGCGTTGAGGTATTGTGCGGCGGGGGGCGGAGTGGATCGAGGAGCGTGTAGAAGCTCCTGGAACCTGGACAGATGTACGACCGCGTGGAGTCAGCTGAAGATCGGACGGCAGGAAATTGGTACTGTAGAAACTACAGTGAAATGAGTCTATCGACAGAACTTCCCGGTTCTACGACTTTAGAAGGTATATAGGATAGATTTCCAAAATTAAAGATTACCCAATATTGAAACATTGCATGGTCCACATCCAATAGAACGCCGCTGCCCCGCAGGCGCCAGCCGCCCCGCGCACGCTCGCTGCTGAGATGCGCCGCCGCCACCTCAAGTTGGTACCGCCGCCGCCAGGGAAGAGCTAGGGTTAGGGGGTGCGAACGCGGAACAAAGAAGGGAACGAAGGAAAACGAGAGGAGTGCGTACTGAGAGGGATGCGTGCCTTTTCTGGATAAGAGGGGTATAATGGGTAATACAAAAATATGGTGGCCTGGCCGTGGGTCCAAAGCTCCAAAAAGTGTACAGAATGGCGTATTTCAAACAAGTGCAAAATTTCAGTGGTGTGAGATCTATTATGCGAATTTCAGTGGCGTGGATAAAAACGTGGAAAATTTGAGTGGTGTGAGACCAATTAACCCTAAGAAAAACTCTACTTGTACGTATGTTTAACAGAAACGTAGCACAAATGTGAGGGAAAAAAAGAGAGGAGTTCTAATTTTACTGTATGTTTAATAGAGGAGTAAATGACATCTCATAATTACTTATGCCTCGCACTAGCAGAACTCGACACCAGCAGCAGCAGCAATGGCCTCAACCTCAATCACTTCAATTCCAGCAGCTAGTACACGTTGTAGGTCACCGGAATAAAAACGCGGAGTCAATTCCTGACTGACCGGAATGTGGCGTGCACCCTACACAAACGCAAGCGTGTTGTTCCGCGCGCGACGAGCGCAGCGCAGCAGAATGGCAGCAGGTGTGGTCCAGGCTGTGCGCAACTGCGACCTGTTGCGTTGTTGCCTCACGATGATCCAGCCAGCCAGCCAGCCAGCCCGCGCGCTCCCGGTCCCGTCCGGGTACACACGCACCTGGCCTACAGTGGGCACAGTACAACCCCGTGCTGTAGCTGTGCAGGGTGTCAGTGACATGTCTGCTGCGACTGCGAGCGCTGCACCTGCATCTACGATGACGACGGGTTTGGTTCACCTTTCGCAGCTCTGGATCGAGTTCTGATTAAGGGCTCCTTTGGATCACGGGGCAAACGAAGGAAAAGGAAAGGAAAAGGAATCTTTCCTCTGCTGACGTCACGGTGCCTTTGGATCGCGCAGGAAAACGCAGGAACCATTCCACAGGAAGGATCGTTCTCTCACTGTTTCCGCGGGAAACAAAACATCTAGTTCGAGCTCATGGTAACCGCAGGAAAAACGCCGAGCTCCCTCTCCGGCCGAGCTCGCTCCTCCTCGTTCCCCTTCCTGCTACCGCACTGGTGCAGCAGTCTCGCGCGGAAGGGCCCCCGGCGGCCGCGATGCCCTCTCCTGCCTCCGAGGGGGCGGCCTCGCCCGCCGGCGCTGGCAGCAGCTCGCGGCGCGGGGGCTCGGCGGGCCGGCCTCGCCCGCCAGCGCCGGTTGCATACTGCAGCGCGGCAGACGCGGTGGGGCAAGCTCGGCCGCCGCAGCTCGCGCCCGCAGCCGCCAAGCCTTGCTCGCAGACGCGGTGGCGAAGAGGAGGAAGCTGGTGAGCGCGGCCGCCTGCACGGGTGGGCGGCGGCCTGCGGGGCGAGGAGGTCGGCTGCGCACATGAGCAGGAGGAGCTCGCGGAGGAGCCGGAGGAGCGCCGCGCGGCCTCGCAGGGGAGGGAAGGAACTGCCGCGCGCCCCCGGCCTCCAGCTGCACGCCCGCGGCGGAGCTCTCGCGAGTCGGAGGGGCTCGGCGCCCGCGCCCGCATCCAGTTCCTCGGCATGGCGCGCGCGTGGAGAAGCGCGAGTCCACGCGGTCGAGGCCGAAGGCCCGGGCCATCGGCGGGGCGGCAGGGCCGGCGTGCGTGGAGAAGCGGCGGCGATGCTGGAAGTGGTTTGAGGGGAGGAGCGCTGGTGGTGGTGGATGACAGACACAGAGCTGGAAAGATTGTAGAGGAACGAGGGAGGAAAGGAAAGGAAAAATTCAGGAACGAGATTGCTTTCCTATCCCACGCTTCTCAATTCCTATCCTTTTCCTGTGATTCACCCGAGAGCCAAAGGGGCCCTCAGATTCATCAGTCCTCCGGGGCTCCGGGCTCGGCTCTTCTATCTATCCTATCCCTTCTTGGGTTATCGCCGGCAGTATCTCGCTCGCCCCTCGCTGCGCGTCCTTTATTGTTTGAAAATGACCTGTGACGACGGTGCCATAGCTTCGTTCTCCGTATCAGGTTCGCCCTTTTTTGAGCGAGAATGACACCTGCCTAGCTTGGTCACCATCTTCAACCATCGACGCGCGAATCTTTGATGTTGTTGGTTCATATTCTCCCGATCCGCTTAGATGATGATCAGACTTGTAATGACATGGTTGATGACACACTAGTAGTTCGCGGCTAGAGGGCCTTGCCAAATGCCAAATGCCAATTGGGAAAGGCCTGCGGGCGGGGCTGTATCGTAGTCGTCGTACAGCAAAGTGAGAGCCACCAGAGCGGGCGGACCCCGGCGTCCCATGTGCCCTGCCCCCTCTCCCACAGTGCACAGCGCTGCACTGCTGCTACAGCACTGCTGCATGCATGTCCCTGCGTTGCCCTTTTGTAGACTCTACTGTACTCGTCCAGAGGCAGACGGAAACGTGCAGTCAGAAACCAGCCATCCAGTCGTATTTACTCAGATACGCTACGAGCCTACGAGTACCGTAATTGCGTACTCTACTCCTATTATCCCTCCGTCCCACTGAGTTTGTCACCCCAGATTCCGTGCCATCTTATTCGATGTTTCGGGGCTGTTTGGTTCCCCGCCACCGGTTGCCATGCCTAAACTTATGTCCGCCACAAGAAGTTTGGCCGGTGTTTGGTTCCTGATTCAACGTTGGCACGCCATCGCCACGAAGTGCTCCCGCCGTAGAAATCCGCCACACAAGTGTGGCGAACGATTTTGCCGCCGTAGGTCCGTGGCCGCCAAGCTTTCCTAAAAATAGCGGCGCAGTTCACGCCCACTCCCCTCCACCGTGAAAAAGGCCGCCGCCGCGCCTGGGGCGCGATCGTTCCGTCCGCCCGCCGCCATGCCCAGGGTCGCGCCGCCCGCCTCGGGCTCAGGCGGCGCCAAGCGAGCGCAGCCGCCGCGCACCAAAGACACAGGCCGGTGCGCCAAGCGGCGGCGCCGCCGCACACCCAAGTTGGGCCGACGCGCGACCTCTCCGGTTTGAGTGCTAGCGCGAGAATCGAAGACGGAGACGACGACGAGGCACGCCGATGGAGTGGTGGAGTCCCGCCAAGAGGTGGACGGCGCAAGGGCACCGATCGCCGGGACATGTAAGAGCCGGTGTGCGGTCGGGATGCGCGAGGGCCATCTCGAATCGCGCGAGCACGGGACGAGCAAGTGTGTGCGGCTATATGTCGTGTTCGTTTGGTCGGTCTGGTTTATTCCCGAGAAAGAAAGATATCACGCCGACCGGCCGATCTTTGTGAGAGAAAATACCGTTGAATGGTCACTTGATAAGCGCGGTAGTCCAAACGAACAGGGGATAGTTAGGCCGGAAAATCGCGTGTGAGAAGAAGAAGATAAGGTTGCGAGTGAGTCTGTGGGCTGGGGGTATTGACCGGAGTTGAAAGAGAATACAAGGGAAAATAAAAAAAAAAAGTGAAAAAAATAAGAAACCAAAAAAAATAATAGAAAAAATTGAAAGTTACCTTATTACTCTTAATTAATTGTCATGATTATTCTTGGCTCATTAGAAACATCATACAATTAGTCTTGTAATAAAAATTGGTTCATTACAAAGATCGTGCAAATTGGTGATCTATATTTAATGTATTAGTTTTAATTGTTATTATTAATTTATTTGGATTTAGTATAATATAATATTTCTTAATACATAAGGGATTTTGATCAACATGTGGCTTCAATCCAAACAGCTACCACAACCTTTCGCCTAACATTTGTAACAACAAACCAAACAAAAAATGTACCACATTGTCTTGCCACATCTTAGTTACCAACCAAACGCTATGAAGTTGCCACAGAATTTGGCTTGCCACAAGTGTGGCAATACTTAACGTTAGGCGTGGCAAAGTTTGGCACCAACCAAACAGCCCCTTCGTGCTTTATTCAAATTTTTTTGCGTAAATATATTTTTATTTTATTACGACTTATTATCAATGAAGATACTTGAATATTGATTAATTTATTTTATAATTTATATAAATATTTTGAATAAGACGAATAGTTAAATATGAAATTCAAAAATTAAAAACGACAAACTCCATGGGATATGGAGTACACTAGTAAAAGAACTCCTGAAAGACCGAATACTGTAATGCTGTACTCCCGCCCTTTCAAAAAGAAAAAAAACTCAACTCGAACTGGCACACGCCCGTGTGCAGGTTCAAATTGCGTTTTTTAACGGAGGGAGTAACAGATGGAGCGTACCAACATTATATACTGTAGCTTCCTTCGTTGGTACCTGATTGGATAGCTAAAAATAACAGTAGGACTGTTAATTAATCTAGGCGGACTCAAGTTTTGCTGATGTTGCATCTTTATATTTATAATAATCTGTGTATATGAAAGAATGTAAATCTAGGTGTGGAGTCAAATATCATAAATTTTAACTGTAATTATATAAAAAAGTACTCACACCGTCCCTAAATGTCATTAAATTAGATATAAAATATATTTTTATAATAAATAAATTTTAAGATATAAAAGTAAATATATTTAAAGTTAGAACAGTTTGACCGGTTCATTTTCCATAATTTTACATGTTTTGTTAGACAGTCTTTCACTGCCAAGGCAAATGACTTGCTAGCTTCAATGGGCAAACTATTATTATACTATGACATACTTCTCTATAAGCTCACCTTCTCGTTTCCAAATATCCGAATACCTGTGCTTTGCACTCTTCAAGCACAGTAGAAAAAGGCACAGCATAATTGTTGCTAGAAAAAATAAACAAAAATGATAGCAAAAAATCTGGCCGCTTTATAAATGGCTCCACCCACCCCCCGGGGGCCAAGGTCAGGCGCGGCCCCTATCCCTATCCGGCTATCCCCATCAGCAGCAGCTCCCCTGTCCACCACCAACAAACTCGTACCACCCAGAGCCCCATGGCTTCTCGCGACGGCGCCGCCACCTTCCAAGTCTACCGGCCCATGCCCGCGCCGTCACCTGCTCCTCCGCCGCCGATGTCTCTGGCGGCCGCCGCAGCTCCAACCGACGCCGCGGCGCCCGCGCCGAAGAAGGCCAAGAGCCCGGGCGGCAAGGACCGGCACAGCAAGGTGAACGGGCGCGGTCGGCGCGTGCGGATGCCGATCGTGTGCGCGGCGCGCGTGTTCCAGCTGACACGCGAGCTCGGGCTCAAGTCGGACGGGCAGACCATCGAGTGGCTGCTCCGCCAGGCCGAGCCTTCCATCATGGCGGCCACGGGGTCCGGCACCACCCCGGCCGTCTTCTCCTGCTCCTCCGCCCCGTCCACCTCCGCCGCCGGCGCAGTCTCCCTCTCGCTCCTCGGGAAGCGCCCGCGCGAGGAGGACCACCACGAGACCGCCGTGGCGCCGGCGCCGTTCTGGGCGACCCTGCAGGCGCAGGCGCAGGCGCGGCCCGTGGCGGCCGCGGCGGCGGCGTGGGGCCTCTCGCCCGCGCAGGAGGCCGCGGCGCAGGCGTACGCGTCGGTGGCGGCGCAGGGCCACCACCACCTCAACCTGCTCTCCGTGCTCTCCGGCGCCACGAGAGGGCCGGCAGAGGAGGAGTCCCGGTGACCGCCCGCCGCCGCCGCATTGTCTCATGCGTTGACGCGTGCCATACTGGCATGCCGCATGTCGTGCCTTTGCGTCTCGTCTCGTGCATCTCCGCTCTTCATTTCGCGTGTGTTTTTCCCTGTGGTTTTGCGGTCTGCAGCGGTGGTGAGCTGAAGAAGGATCAAGAACACGCGAGATCGGATCGGGGTAGCTAGCGTAGCGGTTGTAGATAGCATTCGTGCGTCGGGTTTGTGTTTGTGATGAATGAGCTTGTGTTTGTGCGTCCTTGCCGCCGCAGCGTGTGTGCTGGTTCTGTTCTGTGGTGTGGTTATGTATGCATGCTGAATTGTCAACTGATCTGAATTCTAACACAATGTGTCATTCTGCATGACAAACCTTTGCCCTTTGAGAACTCGGAATCCAGCGTTCAATCGATGCTGACTGAGGTCGATCATGGCTGGTGAGATTGACATCTCCTACAACCAGCCAGCCGTGAAAGTGAAACAATGATGAAGCACTCACCATCTCACCATCTCATACTCAGGCCACATGCTGTAGTCGTTGCCAGGGAACAGGATAGGCAATGCTACTGTATGCTATTCTCGCCTTTCCCTCCTCTCCTGGAGGACTGTGGCAAAAGCTGCAGCTCCTGCCCTGCCCTGCGTCTGCACTGGCTGTTTCGTTTCGGGGACATGATTCGTGTCAAGCTGTAGGTCACTCACACTCAAAAAGGCGCCGACCTTTCTATACGTACATGTTCGCAGACTTTTTACGGTGTCAAGGAGTTGAGTATCTACGGTACACTTTGTTCTAAAAATACTCGAAGACTGATCATCTCAACAACAGCTACTACTGATTCAGATTACATACTCGGGTGTACTGTACAATCGCAACGAGTATTGGCTCCATCTTCTCGGCGGATGACGCTCTTCTAGACCCAACGAGATGAATGATCGGCGTGGCAGCTGAGGAGAGGCAGGCAAGCCGCTGCTGCTCCACAACTGCACGCTGCTGCTCCACAACTGCACGGAGGACCTCAGGCTCAGGCTGGCCCCATCGTAGTACTGTAGGTTGGTGGCGGCCAGCTAGCGAGCTTCATTGGCCAATGGATATTCCTTCTCATGTCTGTTGGAGCTGGTCCCAGGCGACGTGTCAGTGGTGCGTACTGGAAGGGTCCCGTTCGGTTCCGGGTGAAAAGATCTGGGTTCGACTTGCTCCTGTGTGGCACTATAGTTCTTGGTGTACGTGTCGAACTTGGAGGAGAACAAATTATGCTCGTGGTATTACTGGTAAATGTGGACAATAAAATTTCATATCCTTCACTGACACAATTGCGGGGATAGCTCAGTTGGGAGAGCGTCAGACTGAAGATCTGAAGGTCGCGTGTTCGATCCACGCTCACCGCATTTCTTTCAGTTTTGTCTTTTCCATTTCTCTCCTCCTCTGTGTTTGCAACAATGCAAATTTTTTTTTATCTTCCACTATATATGTAGTGATGTGTTTCAGTTTTGTCTTTTCCTTTTCTCTCCTCCTCTGTGTTTGCAACAATGCAATTTTTTTTTTATCTTCCACTATATATGTAGTGATGTGTTTTTTTCTCTCTTCTGCTAAATTTGTAGCCGTGCAAAACAATGGTAGTTGTACTATATAGAAGGATCCGAACAATGATAGTACTACTACTTGTTTATGTACACACAAGGATCCATGCATTAGAAGTTATTTTTTGTTGAGAAATTTAGAGCAAGAAGCTCCTACTGTGATTTATGTAATAAAAAAACAAACTCAGAGTTTACAAAGAGAAAGAGAACGGAGTGAGACAGAGCTTCTACTGCATTATTAGAAGTTTCACGTATGATGGCCTCCTTCGAGCTATTCAGTTCAGAATCTTTCATTTCAGCCGTCAGTTCAGTTTGCCGGCCTTTGTTGGGGATTGAGGATTAACAAAACCTGGAAATAAAAACATCGTGCCTCTTGTTTTGCTCGTCTCTTTATCTGACTCAAGGATAGTTTGGTGCCATTGCTATACATGTGTTGGATCATTTCCACCCGTCTCTTACACTCATTCTTTTTTTAAAAAAAAGTTCCAATAATAATTTTTCTTCACATTTTTTCACATTCTAACAACTACTCAAAATTTTGTGCACTTTTGCGGAGTCAAACTTCTATTTTTATTGACCGAAAAACTAAAATAGGAAATGGGATTATTTAGAGACTTAGTTGGAGAAGCTATTGTAGAAAAAAAACAAAAAAAAAATCTTTTCATAATTATTAACGATATGGAAGGATATAAAGAAACTGTTAAAGTTGTTTTAGAACATATACATGAACATTTATTTATATCATATGGCAATAAAAAAAAGGAAAAGAAAATGAAGCTCCTTAGGAACAAAAGTAAAAAAAATAACGCCACTACGGGATCGAAGGACAAGCCTTTTACATCTGCATACTATCTATGTTATTATTTATTATATCAATAATCTTTTTTGTGATTGTATATTGTTATAACTAGTAGGACTCTCCGTGAGCGTTCTTTGGAAAGTAAGGAGGTTTTGTTAAAAGATTCAATTGTAATCACTAAGAATTTTAAATACAATTAGCTCTTGAGGACAATCACCTTTTGCAGGTGAGAAATGTGTTGTTCATTTTCAGCATCTTTGAATTCAAACTTTGTGGAAGAGTGACTGATAGTTCAGACAGACACGAAGATCATAAATGCATGAAACAGAGAATAAATTCATTGGAATATATATATTTGCTCCTATCATAAGAGTATCAAATACTTGAAGAAATTGTGATGACTTTAATTTGCTCAGTAAATTAGTGCTTCATCTGCACACGCCCTTCAAAAAAAAAAGGTTAGCTCTACATATAGTAATTTGTTGTTGGCTTGGCTGAGTCCTGAGCCCCTGATAGCTAGAAATGGCATCACAGCAAAATGGCATCAGACCAGGAGCAACTGCAGCTAGGCCGGGATGCATGTTGCTCAGGCCAATGCATGCAAATCCAGCTACGATGGATGGAGGATCCTTCTCGATCGAACCAAATCCAGATTGGTCAACAGATTCGGCATGAAATGAACTTCACGGTTAGGACGATGGCAGGAGCTTACCAGTAGAAGGCGTCGGTGTTGTGGCTCATGCAGGCGATGATGCCGTTCTCCGGGAAAATATTGGCGACGGCGGCATCGACCGCCTGGTGGTCCTGCCTCGTGAGCTGCGCGCGACCGCCGTGGCCGGCGCCGAGTGTATCCAGGATGCACTGCTAGTCTATTTAATCAGATTGCCTTATTAGATATATATATATATATATATATATCAAATAATTCCTTCATCCTTACCCTATTGACAATCTGTATGTTTTCCTATCCAACAATCTAACTCGGTGAATCTTTTATGTGACTGAACTGGTCTCTTTTTTCCAACCCAAATTCTAGATCAGCCAGCCATTGTCAGCAAAGCCGGTAGATAGAGTACGTTGAGAAATTTGATGGAGAGAGTGCTGCTCACCATGGTCTCGACATTCATCTCCGTGCACAGCCTGCGTCCGGACATGTTGAATCGGATGCCCGTGGCCCCCTGACGTCCATGCCCATGAGGCGCTTGAGCGCCCCGATCATGGAGTCGTTTGCGGACGCCGGCTCGTCCACCTCTAACTGCACCCTGACACACTGCTGTCTGGCGTCGTGGCCCCAGATCCGCTCGTGGATGTAGATGGCGGCCGCCTGCACGATGGAGTTCTTGTCGCCGAGCGCGAGCGGGATCCTCGCCCCGGTTCTTCCCCTGCTCCGGCCCATGGCAAACAAGACCACGCCGCCCGCCGCGGAAGCCAGGCCGCGCCGCACGCTCGTCGTCCGCCAAGAGCCCGGTCGTACGCCGCTCGCTCGTCCACCAGACCTCATCCGCGCCGCCACGAGGTCCTCTGGCGGCTCCAAGCGCGCCGCGACGCCGCCTAGCTGTCCTCGGCCACGCGCGTGCAGCGGCTGGCCGGGAAGGAGCTCATGCAGCTCGCCGTCGCCGTTGCTCGTGAGGCCGCCAGGTGCGCGTGGACTCGCGAGGGGCCGGGGGGCGTCGCAGCACGCACATGAAGGCCGGACGCTGGTCTTGTTCCTCTTGGGCGGCGGCGGCGGCGCGGATCTCGGCCGGCGCGGCGAGGGCACGGCGGCGCGCGGAGGCCACCACCCCTACCTCCCTCTTCCACGGCGCAGCTCAGGTCCAGCTGTGGCGGAGCTGGATCCACACAGCGGCGACTCAAGGCTCCGCCTCCGGCTCCGCACAACGCACAGCGGACCGGAACGAAGACCATCGCCGCGCATCCTCTCGAGAATTCCCCACGTGGATCCGGCGCCGGGGTCGAGGCCGGGCGAGGAGTGGCGTGCGTTTTATGGATGCACGATGCGGCGGTGGGGAGGCGAGGGGTGGCAGCAGGATTCAAGGCGCCAATTCCACCGAGAATTTAAGGGCCGACGACGGACGGGGAAGGTGGGGATGCGGGAATCGGGACCGACGACGGACGGGGAAGGTGGGCATGCGGAAAGGAGGGATGCCTTTTACGTCTGCATACTCTCTGCGTGTTATTTAGAATTCAATAATGGGGGGTTTCCCAAGGTTTAGATACGATGTGACAATTAAAAAGAAAACAAAAGGTGCTCTTGTGACAAAAATTGCCCCCATGCAGGATCGAACTACAGACCTTCAGATTACAAGACTGACGCTCTACCACTGAGCTATAGGGGCCTTGTGCGCTGTAGAATTTGAAAGAAATTGATTTAAACGGAAAGATTCAAATTCTAACCACGCGTAAGTTTCACATATCCCGGGCACTAAGAACGGCGAAGATGTCGCTGTCTTTGAGTTTAGATGGTTCGTTAAGGATCCCTTGTATTCCCCTGAATAGAATTCTTTTCCAATATGGTTTTGCGTTCAATTGTTTTGTTGAGTGATCAACTACAGGAATCATAGCGCTCGATTTTTTTCCCTGACCAATGGCCTGTATTGTGCATCAATTACGAACCTTTATAGGCTTTGGATTTTTTTCCTCTAGCTGTCTAGTTTTCTACTAAAATTGAAGCTCGGGAAAATTAATCCATATCACAAACTTGGCCGCCTATCCATAGACTCGGGCGACTTGGTGGCAGATGAGCATGACGTAGTTCTAAGGCAGTGCAGCAGCACTAGATCTTCTGCGCGGTGACAGCAGCAACAGACGACTAGCAACAGCTTGTTCTACTAAACTTCAGCACCACCTGCCTTTTGTTGCCTTGTTGGTGCTTGGAGTTTCGCTCGTTGTGGTATATAATATAGGACAGGTTGGAGCGGTCGTTTTAGCTACCGGGTTAATTTCATCTTTCTATAGTTCGATTATTTAGTTTCATTCAGGTAGGCCGTAAGCAGTACAGGCGCGGTGAGGTTTCAGTCTCGTGGTATGTGATAAGTGAGTATATCCTACAATGTGGCTGATTATGACCTGCAAAATTAGCATTTTTCAACTATAGCCATACTTTACCATAATTATATCTTTGGTATGCCATATCTTCTTGCCTCCATTCTGCTCATTGGTAGATGCAGGCTAGTCCATTCAATCTAATTTTATCACACAAAAAAATGCAGGAAAACGTAGCTCATTTTCAGCGCTACGCTTCTGCATGCATCACAACCCACTGAACATGATCGATATGCTTTCTGCCGGACTTGATTCGCACACAGCCTGACCTTGACCAACATAGCTGATGATTTGAGTGGAAAACTGTACCGGAGCAGTTCTCACTTTTGTTTTAGTTTAATTTTTATGGACAAAGGTATCATCAGTTTAGTATGTACTAAAACTCAGTTTCTGGGTTGACCATAAATGTGTTACTTTGTGTTTATAAACCTGAAAACATGACACTAAATATGTTCTCTATCCTTGCCTTGTTGAGACTAGTATATTGCCCGTGCTAACGCTACGGTAATATTTATAAAAAAAATAATTCTTAAACTAAAATAAGTCATCTATGTGTGTACTTCAATATATAGATGTATAATCAATGCACCAAAGATGGCCTATCGAGCACTGACAAATGCAACTTACTATGCATAAAAATATTTATGCTGCATTAGTACTAAACCCATGCCAAAATAAAGTGAAACTGGTGGAGGTGCTTTTAGTTTGTCAACTAACAACTGCAAACTTCTTAAATCAACATTCTGACAATACAGATAAAATTTCCTGCGACGATTAGAAAAACATAAGCAATGTTCACCTTGGCAAACTAAATGTCACTCTTTGGATATATACTTGAAAACATTCAAATTATACTTGAAAAAAAAGGATAGCAAGACCATCATAGATTAGAAATTCTTAAACAACTTTCCTCTGTTACCTCGAGGTCACGCCTTATACTGCATCACAGATTCACGGTACAAGAGAGGTGATTGAAAACTTATCTCGATTGATGAGTATTGCATAAATTTAGATTGCATTTTAGTATATTATAACTATTTCACACTAATTTCATTTTATCTTCTAGTACTTGGTTCCTAGGAATAGCTCCTGCACAATTATGGTAATTTCGCCTTTGATATTGCAGCATTGTACTATTATGGTGACATGTTCCTCTAAATATTTCCTGAAATCAAATTATAGTAACTTCCAACCGATTACACGACGGCGACTAGGGTGGTGGGTTCGGGTTCTAGTCGTCTACTCCCTCTGTCCCTTAATATTAGTCGTTTTAGAACAGTAGCTTGTCCCTTAATATGTGTCGCTGGCATGCAAACGTAGCTGTAGGCTCTGGCACACTTGTGGCAGGTAGCAGCTTTATCAAATTCTCTCACACCACCGGTCACAGCTCCGGCCAATGCGCATGCATGGTTTGGATATTTTAAGCCAAAATAAACTCACTGCATGTGTAAAGGAGAAACAAACGCTGACGGATGCAGTACTGGCCTACTAGTCTCCAGCTCTTAAAAGGTTGCTTTATAGGTTTTCTTGTTTCCTGTGCTCAGACTGCAGCGACAAATAAAACGGGACGGAGGGAGTACAACCTTACAAGGGGGTTAGGGGCCTTGACACGGCGGTGGAAGTGGGTCAAGATGGCGATGGGGCAGGGAGGCAGGGGTGGCGCTCATCGGGTGGCCGGAGAAGGAGACTGGGCATAACTTATGGCTAGGCGTTGTAGCGGAGGACGTCGAGGGGTAGGGGTGCTCAGCAAGTGGTGCAGCAACCACAACAAGCGCCATCGGTGGTGGGGGCAGCGGCGCAGAAGGTGTTGCAACAAAGCTTTAGGGAAGTGAAGGGTCGAGGGTGGGGTAGAGCGCGATGGAGGAGGGGTGCTAGTGATAGAGGAGAAGACAGAGAGAGAGCACTGGCGGCAGTATCACTTGCATAAAAAATGGTTATTAAACCTAGATTTTTGTACAATTGAACCCATAAGTGGAACATATATAAGTATGGTTTGGAAGACACTCCACTGCTATCTCATGTACACTCTACGTCGTGGCAACCGACAATGAAGGTTGGATGTGATGTGGAGTCCTGGGAGCAGGGCGACTGAGCTGTACACATATGGTCCGATAGGTATTGCACGTTATGTAAACTTTATGAATTGGGGTGATGGAGCAAGCCTCACACAAACAAGCCTTATTAATATTTTTTCCACGTGACCAATGTTTTTGATTCGTCGTCTACGTGTTGGACGTCACAGGGTTTTAGTTACGCCATAACACCTAGGCGACGCCTAGCCGTCCACGTGAGCGCCACCGAACCCCACAACGCCGCCATGCACTACAAATTGGGATTTGATTTCACCGGATAGGCGACCATGTTATGGTCGTTTTAGAGAAGAAAGAAGAGAAGAGAAGAGACACTAACAAATACTCCTAGAAAAATTCGACCATATTTACCGGGAAAAGCAGTCACACATGCCCTTGCGACCACAGGACCTATCCTGGCCGTTCATCTCATCATGTGTGTCCCACGACTTTATTATTTTTTAGGTCCTGTTTGGTTGCTAGGGACTAAACTTTTTTTTAGTCTTAGGGACTAATAAAAAAAAGTCCCTCCAAGAGAGTCTTTTAGGGACTAATAGAGGAATAGTCTCAAAAAAAAATCCCTCTTGTTTGGTTTGTTTCGGACTAAAAGGGACTTTTTTTAGTCTTAAGGACTAAAAAGTCCCTAAACCAAACAGGACCTTAATCTCTTCTCTCCAATCCATCCGAACGAGATCCTCTCCAGTCGACGAAAAATTACTTGTCTCTACAGTCGGGCTGCATCTAGCCGTTCACTCCTATCCGACGGTGAAGCCACAAATAGGCGCTTCGCACTTGGCTCGCCGGGCCGCCCAACATCGGCCGGCTACACACGGTGCGGCAAGAAGGTGGCCAAGACGCGAGCGCGGGGGCGTGGCGACCGCCGGGCGAGTGCCCGGGCAGCAGGTGGGTGCGCGTGGCGGCCAGACGCTGAAGCGCCGAGGCGCGCGGCCGCCCGCGCGCCGCGAGACGGTCGGCACGCTGAAGCGCGAGGCGCGGGCGGGCACCGCCGAGTGCGAGGCGGCCGTGGTCCGGAAGCGCTGCGGCCGGGCCGACGGGCGCACGGGCGAAGCGTGGGAAACGGGGGGGCACGGGAGGATGCGGCGGCTCCAGAGCGGCTCTCCATGGCCGGGAGAGCGAGCACAAAGGGCCCGCCCGCATCGTGGTGTATGTTATCGGCGGCGAGTGGCGGATACAAAGGGACGAGCGGCGGCGGAGGTGTGGCGCGCCAGGGGACGCGTCTGAGGCCGCCGACGTCGCGCACGGCCTCTATGTGCTGACGGAGTGACACGAGTTCAGGACGCTCGACTAAACGAATACCGTCGCGTATTCGACGGCATGCGGAGGCCGACATTCGTCTTCGACGGTGTTAGCAACCCCACACTAGGCTACTAATCTCACAGCAATAGTATCTAGAATCCTCTAGAACTGGGTAAAGGGGGAAGAGAGGGAGAGCTGAGAGAGAAGAAGAACAGTAACTACCAACTAGTACAGGAAAGGGTAAAGGTAAAGACGATTGATAATTTGGTTGATTGATTATTCCCCTTGGGGCTTCCTGGTGGCTTAAGTAGTTGTAGTCCTTCTTTGTCCAACCTGGCTCCACATGGTAGGCAGATCGGGTCCCACATGACAGAGGTAGCTGACATTCCTCCCTCCTTAAATGGCGGCTTTCCCACAAGCCGCTGAGATTGTAGATGGCGATTGTTCATCGGCTTCTCCAATTGTACGTAAAACCATAGGATGAAATGACTTGGCTGCAAAGATGTACCCAATCTGGATTGTCCCGAAAGCGGATCATCAAACACCTCTCGAATTAGCTATGTGAGCGAGAGTAGCCCATAAGAACAAAGACGGCCGACTACCAAAATGGTCATGCCAATTCTGCAATGTTTGCCACTGAATCTGCAGAGATGATGAACTGTCCAACCAGGAATTATCCAGTGACTGCTTCATAGGATCATCACGACATGCTGGCCATGGAATTGGCCTGCTCCGCATCCCAAAAGATGCCACCACCGAAATCTGTAGAGGCATGACCAGCTTGGGAATAGAGTTGGGGTCAAACATCACCCAAACCAAGCAGTTGGTGCTTCTTTCCAACTGGCCAATACTGAGGAGGGAATCAAACAGTGTGAACCCACCACGCTTCAGCTGTGCAAAATATGTTGAGAGCACAATTGCGGTAACGACCAAATGACCTTGAACAAGAAAAGCCTTGGAGGAGCAATGTACCAAAGACCAAATCATAGCTTCGATCAAGGCCACTCATGCAAATGTGCATATATGCTTATGGCTAAAGCAATTGGAAGTATATCATCACCGCCACACTCAAACTCAACTAGCATATGCGGTGGTGGCCAAGGGGCTTTGACCATATGACATACGGCTCAAATCAAGAAGATTACCAACCACTAGTCCATGCATACCTTGCGTCGCATCGAACACTCGAGCCCGTGATGGTGGTGGCCATGGTTGCTTGTCCCAGTGAAGTTCATGTGCGGCTCAGCCTTCGCACACGGCAGCGGCGTGTGTAGGAGTCCCGAGCAGCCGTTGCAGCCTTCACCATCGCGTGACACCGCCAGCCTTGAAGAAGTACTCAAGAAGCGCAGCGGTTGACGCCACTCATCAAACACATGGTGGTCATCAAGTGGGTGCGGCAGAACCGCAGAGCACATTTCCAAAGACTCGAGCGTCCCGTGGTGGCCATGGTTGATGTTGTTTGACACTCTCCGTGTCTTTGGGAAGATGAACATGATGATGCTGCGGTCACAGCATGGCCTCTGTCCGAGCTTGGCGTTGATGTCAGGGAAGTGCTCGGCGCCCTCGAACAGTAGGAAGCTGAGCCTGAACATGTTGCCGGCCTTGAACATGTTGCCCTCCGTGGCCAACAACGCCCCATAGCGGAGGTGCATGGAGGCCATCCTTCCTCCTGACGGCAGCACGATCTCGAGCTGCTTGGTCAAGCTATTGCCGTTGAGGACTGGAGTCGAACAGATGGTGGCCGTGTCCATCCCGCCTGCAGCGTGCTTGACGAAGATGTTGGGGAGGGGCAGGCGGGCGTCGTAGACGTACTCGAAGCCCAGCTGGCGGAGCAAGCTCGCCACGGTCGTGACGTAGGCGCGCACCAAGTCTGCGTCCTCACCACTGGCAGCGGCCTGGATGCCGGGTCGGAGGTCGACGTGCTCGACGTAGGGGTGGATGCCCTCGAACTCCAGGAGGACGCTCGCAGCGGAAACGACGCCGGTGACGACGCAGCAGCGCTTGTGGGCGCTTGGCTTTCCCCCGGTGATGATGACGACGCTCGCGTCGTGGCTGCGACCGAGGGTCGAGCACCTTGCGGGCGGTGCGCGTGGGGTAGCCGAGGCGGCGCAGGCCACGGCCATGGCTACGCCCAGAGGCTGAGGCCGGGATGCGAGCTCCTGGAACGTGACTTGCTCTTCCTCGTCGCCGCACGGCGCCTGCGCGTGCGTGCGTACACCGCCTTCTCGCGCGCGTCGCTGCGCGTGGCTGCTGCCGGTGATGGAGACGAACCGCGCGATGGACGGGGAAAATCAAGGACGAAGGCGTTCCACCGCTGACCTCCTCGGAGAGAGACGGATCCAAGGCGGGCGTGGAGGAAGTCGCCACGGTAGACGAAGTCGAGGGCCGGGCGCGATGGAGCTCGCCGTGGAATTCCCCACACTCGGCGAGGTCTCCGCGGCGTGGAGTATGCCGCGGTCGGCGAGGACGAGGAGCCCGCCACGCCGGGCGAAGTCGTGGTGGGCGCGAGTACGCCGCGGTCAGCCGAGGCCCTCGTGGACGTGGAGGGAGATGTCGCCGGCGACGCGGCGGACCAGCGGATCTCACATGGGAACTTCACGACGGCCTTGTGCAACGCAAGCTGCTTCTCCTCAACAACCTGTTCAAACTCCGCCCCGACGGAGTTGGCGAGGCCGCCAAGGACGGCGAACGGAGCGACTCTTCCTCCGCCGCAGCAGCCCCGGAATGGCGACGCGGTAGGCGGCTCGAGCTCCGGATCTGGAGCGGGTACTTCTCGTGGACGACGATGGGGGTGTACTTGTTGGAGGCCACTTGCATCGACGAGGAGGAGGGCCACGGAATCGGCGGTGGCGGTGCTCCTGGAGGGGACGGCGGCCTGGAGCACCTCGCTGCCGCTGGATGGGAGGACCTCCTCGACCACCTCCACCACCTCCTCGCGCTCCGAGATCCGGAGTGGGAACTCATGGGGCTCCATCTCCCTGATGACGGAGGAGAAGTCGAATGCGGGATGGGCTCAACGGGGGCGTCGATGAAGAGACCGCCCCAGTTGTTGGCAACCACGACGCCATCGATCTGCTTGGGGCCGACGAAGTGGAGGTCGACGCTGGGCTCCTCCGGGAGGGAGACAGCTCTCGAACAGCCCGCCCCGCTATCGGTCACCACCACGGCGCGCGGATCGCGCAGCCGGATCCGCTTCGGGGATGGCGACACGGGACTCGACAGCCGCGGCCGCGCCTCCCCGTGTCCCATCCGGGCCTCGAACTCGTCGAACTTCCCCGAGCAACTCACGGAGCGCGAGCTCGAGGGAATCCATGGCACCACGGATCGGTAGAGCTGATACCACTGTTAGTAACCCCACACTAGGCTACTAATCTCACAGCAATAGTATCTAGAATCCTCTAGAACTGGGTAAAGGGGAAGAGAGGGAGAGCCGAGAGAGAAGAAGAACAAGAACTACCAACTAGTACTAGTACAGAAAGGGTAAAGGTAAAGACGATTGATAATTTGGTTGATTGAGGCCCCGTTTGGATTGAAGGATTTTCAAAGCAAATTTTGAAGGAACCGATTCCTATGGAATGATGACGCCATTGGCGTTTGGAAACCAAGGAATGACTCCCCGCCGTTCCTCGGAAAGGATTGAGCTCCTTCACACAACGCAGAACCGAAAATCCAATCGAACCGATGGATTGCGGGGTGAACTCGCCGTTCTCCGTCTCGGTGAACTCGTGCATGGAAGGACCAGGCCACGCCGCGCTCTGCGCCGCGCGCCACCACGCCGCGCTTTGCCGAGCCGCCATGGAAGAGGAACGCCGCGGCGCCGAGGTCGCGACCACCGCGTCGTCTTCGCGCAAGCCGCCATGACCCTCCCATGCGCCAGCCGGCGGCTCGCGCCCGCCAGAGATCTGAGCCGACCGAGCCACCACGCCCCCGTCGGTCTTGCCGCGGCCGCCGCGCCCCGCGGGCCCTATCGCCGGCGCAGAAGAGGAAGCTGGATTGGAGCCGAGACACATGCGGGGACACAGAGAGGTGGGCAAGAGGCGCACGCAGTCAGGATTAGAGGCGCATGCAGTAAAAGATTAGGTGAAAAACTAATAAACAATTGCTAACTGGTGGGACCAATTATAATAAGGACTCCGGATGAGGCTATAAATAGGCTATAAATAATAATACGGTTAATAAAGATTTTATTTAGTTCAAACACATTTTGTTCCTATGTTTTCTGTTCCTGTGTTCCAAAACACCAAAAATTTTCATTCCTATGTTTTTGAATCCCGTGGTTTTCTCACTTTCCCTATTCCCGTGTTTTCTCCGTTCGCGTTTCCTACCATTTCCTATTCCTTCGCTCCAAACGGGGCCGATTATTCCCCTTGGGGCTTCCCTCGGTGGCTTAAGTAGTTGTAGTCCTTCTTTGTCCAACCTCGGCTCCACATGGTAGGCGATCGGGTCCCACATGACGAGGTTGCCGTATTCCGTCGTCGATGTCCAAGTTGACGGAGATCGGCATCGTCGTTCTTACGCTGTTAGGGCGGCGCCCCGATCGGTGCCGCACATGACGAGGGCGGGGCGCCAATATCCGTGGTCGCACACTGACGACGCGATGGAAGCACCGCGTGATGCACCTTAAGCCACGCGCCCCGAACGAAAAACGGGCTTCTTGTGCCGATGGGCTTACAACTCGTTGGAAGCCTGTTAGATTAGTTTCTCAAGAACTCACGCTTGAATCAGATGAACGAGAAATTATGAAATTTGACCCGATCGGGTTCCACGTGAACAGACCTTTTAACGTTGCGGGGCGACAAGACAGACGGCCGGACCCACGTCGTCGAACCTCCAACCGTCCAGGGCTCGCCGATCTTCGCCTTTGGGGCGGAGATCGGCATCGTCGTTTACGCCTGTTGGCCCCCAGCCCCACCAGCTCGGGGCGGCGGTGCTGCCTTGCCCGTCGCGTGGCAGAGGAGGCCGGCGGCTGCCCCTGCTGCCTAGGGACGGAGAGCCTCGGAAGCATGCCATGGTCTGTTGCCGTGGCCGGTGGCCGGAGTGGCAGTCGACAAGCTGGCACTTGAAGTCGAGTACTAGTCCATTCGACGCTGCCTGAGTGCCTGCTGCTAGCTTGGCCAAGCTAACAAGGTGCCGATTCATTTTAGTACTGGTCCATCTCTCAGCTGGATTCATCAGAAGAAAATTTCCACGCCATGCCCGTCGCCCCCGAGGCCTAGTCCTTCGCGAGGAGGTGCTGAGTTGCTGCTGCTCCGGCCGGCCAACGGGAAGGACGACGGCGACTACACGGGCGTTAGTGTTTCCCGTCAAAAGGTCAGATTTCAAGCCTGTTAGATTATAAAGCGTGCGAATTTCAAGAACTCAAATACGGGTTAAATTTCATAATTTCAGATATGAACGGCCTGGATAAACTGTAGACACAAGTCGTTCTTGGCAACTGGAGAGGATCTCGTTCCCATCCATCCACGCACGCACGCACGCACGCCGCCGCCGGCGCCGGCGCTGCTCACATCGCGGCTGCGCTCGTCCTTCACCGGCCTGGCCCCGGCTCCACTGCTCCCGGCTTCGGCACCCTCGGCTCCGGCGCCCTCAGCTCCAGCACCGCCATCCCCAGCTCCGGCACCAGCGCCCCCAGACTTTGACGCCGTCCCCGGAGTCTGCAGCAGCCCGCCGCCGCCGGCCACCACCTCGCCGACCCACTTCTCGCCTAGTTTCCGTTCTCCTCGTCGCAACCCTTTAGTCCGTACGCCGCCGCCGCCGCCGCCTGGTTGGCACCGCCGACAGCGTTTCAGCCCAGATAGAGCCTCCCCTTCCCAAATAGGGGTTCTAGTTGGGCTCCGCCACCGCCGCTGCCCTACACCAGGTGCCGAGGCCTTCGCCGACCTCTTCGCCGGCGGAGAGCGCCCTGCAGGTATTCCCACCCCCTTCTATTCCCTGTTTGCTGTGCGGAACCGAGTTTCCCAAACTAGCTATTTGGCTATTCGATGCCCAGTAACTTCTAACTTTTTTGCGAAAATTGTTGGGTGTACATGTCTACAGCCATGTCCCTCTACTAGATCCGCCCCTGTTCTGTCGACCTTGACGCTGGTAATCTGCTTACATGTAATTGCAGAGATGAACGTGGCGGTGGCACCACAATCTCCACATCTTCGACTATATGAATTTGCCAAGAGTGCCCTCATCAGAATTTTTGCCTTTCCTTATGCTACGGTATGCTATATGCTCCTCTCTTTCATGATCTTCAGTTCATTCCAAATTAGCGAGAAGGTCCGCAGCAGAATCCTGACAGTAATTTCACATTTATTGGTTGCAAAATACCTAAGGTATGTGACCTGTATTGCGACGGTGGAGTGGATACAGACAAGTGGTGTGATGCCCAGGTTGGCCACTACATAGGCATCGGTAGGCTGCCTCTCACTAGCCTCAGCCCTCCATGGTCTCTTGGTTGCACTCTCAACAGTTAATTTGATCATCATACCATTTTCTATCACAGATGCCTCTGTATCGGGTGTCAAAGATGCCCGTGAGCTATGGGAGAACAAGAGGAAACTTTTCACTGCTGAATTCATCGAGTTGGATCCTTCTGATGTAAATTTTCCCTCTATGCCTTCCAACACAAACAAATGCACTGGCACAAACACTTTAGAGCTGACAGTTAGTTTGTGTTACAATTGTATGGTAGGATGGTTTTGAAGCTCAAGTGCAGAAAAAGGGCATCCAAGCAGATATGGTTTGCTGTATGCAGCACTTGCAGGCAAGTTGGTTGTTCTCTAGAACTGTGGAATATGATGTACTTGTGAGCTTTGCTAATCTTCACATTTTTATACTTTTCGAAAGATAGTTATGCTTTGAGAGTGAAGAAAGGGCAAAGAAGCTACTGACCAATGTGTCGTCGCTTCTCAAACCTGGAGGCTACTTTTTTGGCATGACTCCAGATTCGTCTACAATATGGTATACTCACAACAATACACATGAACTTTGTTCTTATGTCCTAATGTCTTTTCTTCTTTTTTCCTCCAAAAGAAATTGTCTTCTAAGCTTTGGTGGTCATCCGCCAAACAAGTAAATATATAATCATGCTTCACTGCAAGTAAACTTTAACTTCTCCAGTACAAATTTAGCGTGCAATGTGCTTGCCCAAACTCTGATCCTCATTATCTTTCTAAGTTGGTTGTTTTCTTTTATTCTGTAGGACAAAATATCAAAAGAATGTTGAAGCTTCACATAATAAGGGTCTGAAGACTGTTCCAAATAGCATTCGCTCAGAGAACTACACCATTACCTTTGAAGTCGAGGAAGAAAAGTATGAGCTGAAATTGTACACTAAATATACCTGGAAACTTTTGTTTCACTGATTTCCTGAGCGGGTATCGGGTTTGTATGGTGCAGGTTTCCCTTTTTTGGAAAGAAATACCAACTCAAATTTGCAAGTGATGCAGTGTTTGAGAATCAGTGCCTAGTCCACTTTCCCAGTCTTCTGAGGTTATCCTTCTCTCATTTATTTTCAACATTTTGTCGTATAGCCCTGCTATCATTATAACCTAGAAGTGTTCAAATCATTATAACCTAGAACCTCTGTAAACTCAAGTTGAGGGATGAGAGTTTTCGCAATGCGGTTGTGTTGAAACAGATTAGCAAGGGAAGCTGGACTTGAATATGTGGAGATTCAGAATTTAACTGAGTTTTATGATGATAACAGGTATGTTATTTTCATGCAATCATTTTCCTGTTGGTTCTCTGTAGTGTTTTTCTTGTAATTCATTTGCATCTCTTCAATTTACTATGTTCATCGCCTGCTGTCCCAATAAATGCAACATGGTTACTACCAAACAATGGTGGATGTCCAAAACCGTATTTGACTCTTGGTTCTGACTGACCCAGAACACAATTTGCTCCAATGCTTGGTGGTTACAGTGCAAATTTTTTGGATGCTCGTGGGAAGCTTGTTGCTCGTTCCTACGACATTTTAGGTGGTGTAGAATTCTTCCTTTTGCTGCATTGGATTGTAAGGTCCAAGTTTACTCAATATTTCAGCTGGTTTATGCAGGCTTGTATTCAATATTTGTGTTCCAGAAGCCAGATCCGGATGCAATACCACCGATTGTAACTCCTGACTTGCTTGATCCTGATAATGCTCATGAAGAGGTCTGTTTCTTCTGTTCTTAGTAGCTAGTTGTTGGTTTTTATTTTCTGTTTCGTTGGAAATGTTGTTGATCTAACACTTTGACTGAACAGCAGGAATGGCTCCAGCCACAGCAGGCATCAGTGGAAGATGAGAGGCGCTCACATGCGGATGTGCTTCCCATAGACCCAGGGAAAGGCATCCTGGGTCCTGGACCTGCAGACATGAGGCTTTAGTTGCTGGAAATCCAGATGTATCTAGGTAGTGATGTACTTGCTGACATGAGGCTTAATTGCTGAACCTGGGTAGTGATGTTTTTTATGTGTTCTGATGGCGAGACCTCCAGAGAGCAATAGGGACTGATGGCCAGACGTCATCAAGCGCATCAGCACAAGGATCGGTTGTTAATGTTCATGAAAAACAAGTAGAAATTGTTATTCATCCGGGCTTTTGCTCGCATACTTTCTTGATTTGTGTATCGATTGTGTCTGGATCCAAATTTGACCAGGTTTGTCCATTAGCCTTCACCGTATCAGTACTTATGCATTCAACAGTGACAAAGTTGCAACACGGATCCCGGACTACCGTGACTGCTCCGATATTTGCAGTGTATCTGAACGCCAGCTCAACAGCGGCAGCAGAGCTGCAGGCGTTTCTGTGACGCAGTTTTATATATGAATGAGTTTATGGATCTTACTCTACTTTCTTTTCCCAACAGAAAGCAACCTCTCCGATTTGATTATTTTTAGAGGATTTTTCTTTTCTGTCCCAACTAGCTCTACATGCGGCGGCATACGTTCAGCCAACTTTGTCAACCATATGGGCCTATCTCATTTTCTTTCCAATAATAAACCTACTGTTGCAATATATAATACGCTATGTGGGACATATGAGACTGACTTATCAACAACCCGTGCATCACGCTGCCAGTCAGCCAGAGTAAGCTAGACAGTAGACTTAAGCGACAGTTCCATTGGTAGTTGACTATTTGCCCACAAAAATTCTACATCACCGCCCTAATGGTATGAGTTGACATTTCCAATCCATTGATCGTAGACCCCTACTGCAACGCCATGTCTTCCTCCTGCATGCGAAGCTTTTCCTCACAAACCGAGCCAAAAACCCGTGAGAAAACAGAAAACAACCAAGAAATCTACCGGCGTTGTGCCAATTCGGTCATCTCCTTGCCGAGATCAGACGGCTTGTCCCACCTCCAACTCTATCGTCACCACCAAGGATGGCACGGCAGCCAAATTTGCATAGCCGGCGCCATGGCCGCGGACGCGTGCTTCACCGCGCGGCCTTTGGACATCGTCGTCGCCACCCTGCCCAAGTCTGGCACAACGTGGATCAAGTCTCTGCTGTTCGCCACCGTGCACCGCAGACAACATCATCCCGCGGACTACCCTTTCAGCTCCTTCGGCCCCCATGAGTGCATCGAGTTCCTGGAGTACCAAGTCTACACCGGCAGGAAGGTTCCAGAGGACGTCGACGAGCTCCCGGATCCCAGGCTCGTCGCCACGCACGTCCCGTCGGTGGCTTTGCCCGCGTCCGTCGTTGCGTCGGGATGCAAGGTCGTGTACATGTGCCGCGACCCCAAGGACACCATGGTCTCGCTCTGGCACTTCGTGAACAAGATCAGGGTCAAGGAAGGGCTCGAGCCGCTCACGGTGGAGAACGCCACCGAGTTGTTCTGCGACGGCTTGTCGGCGTTCGGGCCCTACTGGGACCACGTGCTCGGGTACTGGCGCGCTCACTTGGCGCACCCCGAGCAGGTGCTCTTTTTAAGGTACGAGGAGGTGTGCAAGGATCCTCCGGCGCATGTCCGGAGACTCGCCGCGTTCATCGGCCTCCCGTTCGATGTTGACGAGGAGGAGAACGGCGTGGTGGACGCCATCGTGAAACTATGCTCGTTCGAGCATATGGGCGGGCTGGAGGTGACCAAGAGCGGCAAGACGGAGTTCGCGGTTGGCGCGGTGGAGAACAGCTCGTTCTTCCGGCGTGGCCGGGTGGGGGACTGGACCAACTATCTGTCGCCGGAGTCGGCGCGACGCGTCGACGCTATTACGAAGGTAAAGTTCACGGGTACGGGCCTCAATTTCGAACCAGCGCTGACGAGTTAGGCTCATACCTAAAAGCAAGTGTGCCATAATCCGAGTTGCCAATGGTGATTTCGAAAATCTCTAGATTGGCGGTCTATTGCTTCGGAGGTGTTAATAGAGGTAGTGTCGGTATATATGTGTTCGTATGAGTGAGTGAGTGTGTGTGCATGTTAATTATGATTGTCTGTGTTGTACTTCTATTGTGTAAAAAAAAAAAATGTGTGTCATAATCTATGCACTTAAACAAATAAATCACTTGCAATGTGACGGTTCGTGCATGCCGATGAAGGGTTATAAACCACTTGAAAGGTTTATAGATTTAAAAAATTTAGTTTCGGCGCCGATCAAGTTCGCCTACGCCGCCCGGAAACGCTATGCTTTGCTGGGATCCATCCGCTT
Source organism: Hyparrhenia diplandra (assembly GCA_015847255.1). Taxonomy (NCBI): domain Eukaryota; kingdom Viridiplantae; phylum Streptophyta; class Magnoliopsida; order Poales; family Poaceae; genus Hyparrhenia; species Hyparrhenia diplandra. The sequence goes on along the minus strand of JADLZK010000844.1, from coordinate 11,624 downwards.
CTTTGCATTGCATCAACGACCGCTGCGCCGCTCTTGCATACGTTTTCAGCCGCATTCGGATTCTACGTGGCCGTGGCACCGCCCGGACGGATGCTGCCTTCCGTTCTGCAACGCTGTCTCTTGTTTCGTTTCGTTTCTGCCTAGTATCCTTGAGCAACTAGTTGGTCAAGGCGTCAAAAAAAAACTAGTTGGGCCGGATAAACATTCAGACCTAGCCCACCAAACATGGCGTTCTATGCTACCCAGTGCCCAGCCCAGCTTGGTTGGACCCACTCGATGATGCTCGACCCGATAAACAACCAAACCCATTTCATATTCATCTTGGCTGGGCCCTGGTCTAATCAATGCTCTTGGGCTGGTTTGGCAATTGGACTGAGTTGAAATTTTAATGAGGTACTCCTAGTAATCAGACAAGAAATAAGTTTGTTAAAAAAATCTAAAAAAATTGTCAAATTTATCCAAATATATTTTCACATCCAAAAATAGTATAATTAAAAATCACAAAAATCTTGTTTAATCTTAAACAATTCATAGAAAATTTGTTTTAGCTTGGAAAATATGCAACTAGTTTCTGATTTTTTTCCCTAAATCATGATCTATCTTATGGTTCCTAGCTTAAAATTTGTTTAAATCTTGGTAGACTGATGGACTCATTTTTGTGTTCATTTGCTAGTATATTCTCTCCTTATGTATTATAACTGGCCTATGTTGATCTTTCGGACTACACAGAAGCGCCATTGAAAAATCATTAGTACTTGCCACGGTTCTTTGCCCTGGATAAAATTTTAAAATAGTTGTTTTCCCCTACTAAACATGAAAATGTAGACCACGAAAATTGCTAGTTTGATGCATTGAAAATTTGAACAGTATGAAGAATTGAATAATACTATTTTCACAATATTCTAATCTTAAATCTTGTACCACAAAAGCTGGTAGTCAAAATTATATTTTGAAGTATGGTATGTTGTGTGCAGGCGCTTACTTAGTAGTAGGAAGTAATAAACTATCAGAAACATACTGAAGTACTCCATTCAACAAGATGCAAGATGCAACAAATGGTTAATTTCTTGGTCCATTCATACCAGTACAAAGCAAACCACTTTGGAACAACACAGGTGTTGGTCCAACATCGTACGCGGAAGGAACACAATTGCACCGATCCGAAATTAGATAGGGCAATCCTAGCTACGGCTACTTCGCAACAAAAGATGGCGAAAAGCAGCCCATAACATCCTCTCTTCACATCGTGCCGACTGGGCAGCCTACTAGCCACCGGAACGTCCGGACCTCCTCATCAACCTGCAGCCGGACCCGGACGCGCGCGGCGGTCATTGCAGCTGCAGCTCCGAGACGGCCTGCTGCATGTACTTGCAGGAGCGCTGGTAGCTGACGAAGCCCATGAACCAGAACTCGAAGCCGTCGACGGTGGCGACGTGGATGTACTTCTCCTCCGGCCGGTCGACGTTCTCGCTGGGCCGCACCTTGTCGATCCTCCGGAGCGGGACCACCACCTTGTAGGTGAACCGCGCCGTCGTGTCGCCGCCGGGGGAGGTGACGGTGATGGGGCGGTCGCTACGGAAGGCCACCTTCTTGGTGGAGACGAAGAGCATCCCGGCGATGGGCCCGCCCGTGGTGTAGATGTAGCACTGCAGCGCCTTGACCAGCCGCTCGCCCTTGTCGACGGCGAAGGCCTGCCGGAACACGCGCTCGACGCCGCCGGCCTTGAGGATCCGCGCGCCCAGGCTCAGCTTCCCCTTCACCGTCTCCGACAGCTTGGGCCCCAAGGTCACGTGCTCCCTGAAGCCTTGCGCCCTCCTGCCCAGCTTGCTCACCCAGTGGATCACCTGACCCTTGCTGCCTGCACAAGCACACATACACAGCACGCACGTCAGTAAGCTGCTTTCAAGTGTCTTGTTATTAGCAGAGACGATCGAGATCACGATCAAGGTAGATCAACTTACTGTGCTTGTAGCCGAAAGACGCATAAGGGCTGGGGTGCGTCAAGGAGACAGCGAGGTGATCGCCGGCGTCGCCCTTCCTGAAGGACGCATCCCTGGACGACACCTCCTCTATCCCATACGCCTTGGAGGTGACCGGGACGCCGATGACATGGCCGTTGTTGCTCGACTTCCTCATGGCTGCTTGCAGTGCTAGCTAGTGCACACGAGCTCAGATCAGCGGACGATCGAGAAGAGCAGGCAGAGGAGAGCTAGCTAGCTTGGCTGGCGACGATGGTGCGTGGCTTAGCGTGTAAGGAATCGCGGATTGGTACCGGAGTGCAGCTGCCGAGGGCGGCATTTATAGGCTCGCCGCGGTGGTGGAACATCCTTTGGGCCGCGCGGCTTTGGCAAAAGGCAGTGGATTTGCGGAGTCATCAGCCGGGCCGGCCGAGTCACCAGCGGCTCAGAAAGGCGCAGTCCACGTTCGCCTAAAGCAGGCGTAGACCCCCTTCCGTTGTGCCTACTGGTTGCAGTTGCAGCGAGTACCTAAAAACTGCTCGGAAAAATGCAGGGAGAGAGCCATGTGGAGGCCAGGTGCGGCATATTCATGTGAAACGCAAATGATTCTGGATTTCTCTATGGGATCCGGAGCCCGGTGGGGTGGGTGCCGGCCGCCGCCGCCGCTTTCCGAGAAGCGCCCCATGTGCCTGCACATTCGAGCACCGGGCTACGTGATGAGAGAAAAGAAAAGGGAGGCGTGGTGTCGGGGGGAGCAAGGGCCCCGGTGCGCCGAGCGGCGGACTGGCCGAGCTTTTTTAGTTCACGGGACCACTGGTGTTTTTGTTAGAGCAGAGATGGATCGGGCTTCAGGCATTGCACCGGGACGATATTAGGGGTAAGGTAACATGCGCTGCTCGATCTGCTGCCTATCGAATCGAGAGTGACACTGATGTCTAAACATACACAGCCACACAGGGACACACACCCACAGGGGGTGGGGATCCGGGAGGGCCACAACCACTGTTCCCAAGCGATCGGCAGGCCGGCGGGAGGACGACGACGGAGGACCCCGGCAGGCAGTGATGTGGACGGAGGACCCCAGCTTTCGAGAGAGAAAGACAGGACCCCGGCAAGGCAACCAACAAACAGCTTCCCTCCCCGTCGAAGTCAGCACGCGCGCCTGCTCCCCGGCGTCCTGGTCCTGGTCACCTCCCACGCGGCGCCGACGAGGACGAACCGCGACCGCCTCACCTACCGACGCAATCGCGTAACCGTCCCGCCCGGGCACTGTTGGCATGCGCATGGTCGCCGGCTGCCGCGCCGTCCTAGTGCGCCGCACCGCAATAAGCCCGGCAAACGGGAGGGCCGTTGCGACGGGAGGCCGGCAGCTTTGCCGTTCCTGGACGCCGCGCGGGGACGCCGCGCGCGTGTCGTGTCCCCGTGGGCCGTGCGTGGCACAGTGCCCTCAGCGCACAGTGCGTTGCTGCGTTGTCAGATGGAGGAAGACTCGTGTGGGGGATACGGTGGGCTCCTCTCCTCTCCTCTCGTTTCGGCGTCGCCATCGGCGTATCCTCCGCCGCGCCATACGTGTCGATGCAGAGATGGGCGGGCAGGAGATGTTGCCGAATCGTCGGCTGGAACCAAATCGTTTTCTGGGTCGGGTGGCCGTGGCCGACCATGCCGTCCTTCCAAGAAGGGAGGAATGACACTAGCGCCATGTCCACGCTTCTTATTTTCTTCCCTTCTCCTTATTTTTTTTTTTTTTTCAAAAGGTGTTGTTACGAGTAGTATTGTTTTTTTTTGCCTGTACAGTAACCTGACGTCTCGTAACTCAACCGGTCCGATTACTCAGTGCATGAACATCACAACTATAAGAAATAAATAAGAAAACGGGCACGATCGTACCAGCTACAAAGTGTAGCTTGATTCCTGGAAAACCTAACGCACAATGTGACTTTCAATTATTTGGTTCGAAAATGCAAAAAATATTCTGACGACGAATGAAGCTAGGACCTGAAAAGTACTACGTTATTCCAAATGATACAGCAACTACCAGCAGTATTTTCAGATTCCAAAAGTAGAACACTGGCACGCACCAACCCAATTCCAATATGGGATGAAAACCAACCGGAAATGATCCCACAACGAACAAAGGCTTACATAGCAAAGTGGCATCATCATCGCATTTCTTTATGCCCACAGGCCAATTAACGTAGCTGGTGCTTCGCTGTTAAGGCCTGGCATCGCGTTGTCGATGCGTTATTGATTAGGTTCTCAGGTTCACTTTCTACTAGCGATCGACAGAACACTTAAAAGTAGTACAGCAAAAGGAGAACAAAAGCACCAGTAGTTATGCTTCTCGTCGAATCATAGATTGCAAATCTAATCATCTGCCAACAAGATATTCTTGTAATGTCTCATGAAACTTAATCATAGATTGTTCACTGTTGCAAGTTACACCTGCAAGATCACGGTGGTTTATATGGGACATGGAGCCGCCTGCCGCCAGAATTATTTTGATCCTATCCACAATACATGAATATTGTGAACGCAAGGATGATATGTGCCATTGTGGTTCGGTTTTATGAGAAGTGATTGTCAGCGGGCTCACGTCTTGGGTTGAGTTTGTGGAATAACCATGGCGTGAGTGAGTGTGGTCTGCAGCATGTCTCTTGGTTTGCGGTGTGGAGATCGGAGGCGGTGGTCGACGGTGAGACAGAGGTCAAGTAGGGACATGTTGTGTCGATGGACTGTGAAGGACGGATGTGAAGATTGGACTGAAGGACTAGAGCTTTGGGTGACTAGCATGCGGTGGCTAACACCTGGGGTCATCAAGAAGTGCAAGTGTACATGGAAGAGTGGTTGTGTCGATCAAGTCAAGACGGTGGTCGGGCAAGTCAAGCAGGAGGCTCTGGAAGACTTGACGTCTGGGTGGTCGAAGACGGTGATAACACGTGTCAAGGGGCGAGGGACGCGTATGGTGTACGCTACCCGCGACGGGTTTGGTGGTTTGGGGCTCAAAACCATAGACAACAGGATCCGAGGAGGAAGCGTGGCCATCTGATTAACAGAAGTCGTGTTGGACCATAATGCCCTCATGCTAGGTGGTTCACCTTAAATAATTAGGGGCATAACCTCACAAGTGGAATTGTGTAATAGGCCTATAAATAAGATATGGCTGCCTCCACTCAGTCTTACCTCTTCCATTTTCATTTCTTCCACCTCTCTAGGGTTTCCCTTTCTAGGTTCTTCTCATAAGGTTAGCCGAAAAATGTCTTGGTGTAATTAAAACTATGGTTTCGAATGTGAAGAGGAGGCAACACTCTCGGTTCTCCAAAATATTACTAAACATTATGTCATTATTATTTTTTGTAATCTAAAATATTAATTGTGATTTTGAGTTGAGGGGAAGCAAACTTAAGGGTGATTCTATAAACTTTTCGTGTTTGTGTCGGAGTTGGACACAAATCAAAATCAATTCAGCTTTGATTTGGAGTTGGACACAAATCACAACTGTCATCCTCCCATCCCTCCGCCATCCGACACAGGCGCCGCCATTTTTTAGGTGGCCCACCGAGAATAGGGCCTAGCCACACCACAACCGCCGCCATTTTGCGTGGCCTATAAATGCGATGAGGACCCACTTAGCGACCGCAACCGCTAGAAAGGAGATGCCTAGGTATCGCCATGTCTTCTCATGACGTTCACCAAAAATGTTTTGCTTGAAGACGATGAACTTGTCTCTGAAGAGGAGGAAATACTCTTCGCCCTTGTTCGGGCCATAATGAGAAAGAGGCTTTGCATATATGTATAAGTTATATAGAGGAGAGGGGACTCGAGGGGGAGGAGTGACAGTTGGACATGGATGGCGGGATGTTTTGTCATATCATTCAAAATAGAAAAATGTTTTTTTTCTTAAAGCGGAACCTCAGTAGTAGCGTGAAATTATAAAACTGATCAATCTAACAAGTAGGTGATTTCTTTTGATTTAAGGTGGTAATATAATCTCTTATTTGGTTCGTGGTGGAAAATAAGAGAGAGAATTGAAGAGATTTTCATATCTCGGGTTTAGTATGAGTGTTTTGATAGAAAAATTATATAAAGTCATGATGCATGTCTTATTTTATTAAGAAAATAAGTTTCTCTAAATTACCATCTCTCCTAAATAATTGATTAGTGGGAGTTAGTCCTCGAAACTAATATTCCCGTTCCCATCAAAACTTACACTCACACAAAACAAACAAAGGATTTAAACGCCCATTCCCTACTTTGAAGTACCCACAACCAAATGAGGCATAAGTTTTCGTACAACATATGATGAGGTCGATCATTGCATATGGAAAAAACAAAGACAAATAAGTTAAAAAAAAATCATCCTTCCAAATAAAACTCATCATAATAACCCATGTAAATACAATATAATAACGTACTTGTATGTTGTTGTTGGGCACATTGCATACTTATATGCTATGATTCTATTGTGTTGTTGCTGCGGATGACTGAGCTAAAAGAACATGATATAAGTAGCGGAGGAAAAACATAGCATAGGGATGCAAGGAATCTATTTCTATCTTTCACACTACTTATATCTAAACTTTGATGGAATGCCAAGACAAATAACCGGGTTCATAGACTAGATTCTAATTTCTCCAAAATGAAATAATTCAAACAGGGCGCGAACTCATATAGTCATATTGAAGTTTTTTTACTCTTCTCATACTGTATCTCCATGATAATCTTGAAAGGGCACTTATGTGTTATTAGAGCCATGATAATCTTGAAAGGGCACTTATGTGTTATTAGAGCCTCTCTCGTGATAGTTGTCCACGGCATGATAGTTTATTTTACAACTGGAGGTTTAACTAGTAGCTATGGTACAATAAGAAATTTGAATTAGCGAATTAGCATTCATCCGTTGGGATATTCCAAAAAAAAAAAAAAAAAAAAAGAAAAAAAAATTGCTAGTAGAATCAGTACACAATTGCCAGAAAGTAAAAGATATGCAAAGCTCACAATCTAGGTGTTTCACAGACACTTCGTGTTTTTCATTCCAATAATATGTAAACCTGATATAGCCACTCTTACCGTGGACCGTAACAGATTTACTCAACATCACCAATTAAGTAATCTAATACATTTTCTCCTAAATTCGGTGTACCGGACTTGCTTCAATGCCAAAAACGCCAAGCAATCCATCAAGAAAACCGAACCTACTACATATGCACACAGATGAAGGACACAAGGCACAACGCCCGGCCGGCCGATCGAACGGGAGACGGTGGATCGGACCCCGGAGGTTCGTTCAAATCGCGTCAGGTCATTGCGACTGCGCGATGGCCTTCTCCAGCTCCTGCAGGGACACCTGGTACCTGACGAAGCCCATGAACCAGAACTCGAAGCCGTCGTCGGTCACGACCTGCACGTACTTCTGCTCCGGCCGGTCCTTGTTCTCGCTCGCCCTGGCCGTCTTGACCCTCCTCAGCGGGATGGCCACCTTGTACGGCACCCGCACCACCGTGCCGCCGCCCTGGGGAGAAGTCAGCGCCAGCGAGCGGTCGCTCCGGAACGCGATGCGCTCCGTGGACACGAAGAGCATGCCGGCGATCGGCCCGGCCGTGGTCGACAGGTAGCACTGCGAGGCCCTGAGGAGCTTCTCGCCCTTGTCGGCGGAGAACCACCGCCGGAACACCTTCTCCACGCCGCCTGCCTGCAGGATCCTCGCCCCCAACGACAGCTTGCCCTTCACGGTCTCGTACAGCTTTGGTCCCAGAGTCACTGCAAATATCATCGAGCAAGAACACGTTCAGTCTCAGATACAGATCGAGAGATGAATCCACGAACGGACAGGAAAGATGACAAAGGATGATTGAACAAAACAACCATCCATGATTTGATTGGACTTTGAAGAAGAACTTACCATGTTCTTTCAGGCCTTGAGCGACCCTGTCCCCGGTCCGTCCGAACTTTGCAGCCCGTCCAGCGGCGGTTGCGTTCTTGGCGGCGCCTTTGCTGGGGAAATCCGGCTCCTCAATGCCGAACGCCCTGTTGTTCACCGGGATGCCGATCACATGCTCGTGCCCTGCCTTCTCCATCGCTTCTTGAATCCTGACGGAGGCGGCGATCAAGGAACCCAAGACTTCTCCCTGTTGCTTGCCGAATTCGCGGCTGAGCTTCCGGCCGGCCGGCCTCTGTGCGATCGAGGTGGTTAATTGCTAGCTGGTGAGCGGTGGGTGTGTGTGGCTTGTTGGTGTGCGTGGTGGGTTGTTGCTGCTCGAGCTCCGTGCTCCAAATGGGAAGAGGAGGGCGTCTTTTATAAGCTGCCTGCGAACCTGTGAATATTTTTTTTTTTTGGCGTTCACAACGATCGATCAAAAGCTGGGTGCCTATCCAATACTGGATCGCTTTTGAATGGAACAGTCATCATCCCCATGAGGAGTCGAGGATAAAAGAAGGTTTCCCAAGGTGCAGTTGGACCCCTACCTAATGCCGTCCTCCTAAAGCATTTGCAGGGGGCCTGTGCTACTCCGTGTTCATGTGCCATGAGTGGCATCCACGCATGCAGGCCGTGGTAAAAGAATCGTCTATTCATATACCTACCCAACCCTGTTACGTGCATGTGCATGCAAGTTTGGGACCCGAAATATCTATGCCAGTTTTTTTCATGATTTGACCTAAAAAGACTCAATGGCATGAGTTTGGGAGGTTCAGTTCAGTTTTTTGCCAAAAGGAAAGAAAGAAAATCAGGACCTTAATATTTTTGGGAGGTAAAGAAAAGGTAGGAAGAAAAAGATGGAATCCACACTGCACAATGCCACCCATAAAATTGTGCACGTACTGTATACGTTGCAGGAGCTCATTTGACGCCGGGAATGACGTGCGTGGAAACACGTAGAAGGATCCATTGAGCGAGCGGGCTGGGCAGCACAGGGGAGAGAGGGCAAAGGGGCATGTCCCCACTACGTTCTGGATGACCACGATCGAAGAAGGTTCTTCGTTCGGCTTCCGCGTGTATGGAAGACACCGTCAGACGTTCGGTCACTTGCAGTACCGCACCCGCCCGGGGCTCGTGCAGTGGTTCCTTTGCTTTTTTTGTTTTCTTTCCCCTTTGGCGCCCGGCCGGCCTGCTTTTTCTCGGCGCCCACCGGGGCTCTGAGTCAGCGTCGCGTCCGACTCGGCGCCGAGTCATGTCCGCGAGCGAAAATCCACCCGCCGATCGCCAGATTGACAGCCAGCACCGATCCGATCGATCGTGGGTTGGTCTGGTCGCCGTCGCCGGCCGGTCGGCGGTGGCGATTGAGCCGGCCAGCCGCCAGCCGGGCCAGGGACACAGCCGCACAGGCACCGCTCGGTCCTGGCTGCCCTGTCATTTTCCATCATAAAATCGTGAGCTCAGTCGCAGCTCCATGCGCTGGATCTGCCGGCTGATTCAAAGCTGCTCGTGCGTGTTCGAGACTTCTTGACAAGTTGAGAAGAGCCTTTTTTTTAGCTTGCGTTGTCAGCGGTGATGCGATCCCGCGTGTACGCCAGCTAGGTCGTCTGATTTGGACTGTTTATATATATGTTTCGCTTTTGGGATTGTGCTGTCGAGACCGATCCGAATTCGTGGCGGTTGGGGTATCAGAAGGTCAACAAAATGGATAATATCGATCGATTTGGCTCTGCATTCGACTTCAACCCCAAGCTAAAAGATGTTGCGGCGAAAGGTCGTGGCGCCAGGAAAAGGGCGCGAAATGGGGGTAATGCGGGGGTACATGGATGGACTCGAGCGCCCGTCGAATGACTCTTTTCCTACCGTTGAATACCTGAATGCATGAATGGATAAGGATCTGGATATTATAGGGAAAACGTGGATGCACATAGCGTGTGACATAGTGTTAGTGGTACTTTTATTTAGTGTCAGATCGGAGCCGAAAGGATCGTGTGTATGCTGACAAATTGGTCCATGCATGCCGCGCGTCTCTGGATGAACACAAACCGTCATTAGATACAGCGATCATCCGTTTAGCTGGAAGATAGTGGGTGCTTAATTTCCATAGCAGTATCTGAAAAGAAAAGGCACCCAAAAAAGGAATAAAAACTGCTTGCAACTGTGTGACTTAGTTATTTAGGATAGGAATTGTCTGGTGGTGATAACTGATAAAGTGTAGATGTGGCTGCTGTCCCTGCTGCCACACCTCAAAATTTATACGGTACATTTTCATTTTTATGATGGGCTCTGTGCAAAGAATATTGTTATGGATGCTCCTCTTTTTATGAAGTCACGAGTTCACGACACTAAGGGGAATATTTGGTTATGCACCGCCGCGACTGAGTTGCGACGAGTTTTGGCGGCAGTGCCGAAATCCTTGGCCACAAAGTGGGCAGCAAAGGTGTTCTTGTGGCTGCCTCCATTGAGCCTTACGACTGTGGCGTGCCGCGTGCCACAAACTGTGGTGAGGCGAGTCGTGACCGAAATCCAAACACCCCTAGATAATTAGGGCGATCGCCAGCTTATTAGAGAGATTTTTTGAAAACAGGTTAGGCTAATTGGTCTAAATCTTTTTATCCCATTGGCGTCTATTTTTTGGGTATTATAATGAAGTGATCCGTGTTGATGGCCTTGAAATATGCTGGCCATGCTGATGGTAGCAGTAAATTACCACCGCCATGATCGATATCTTCTTTGATTATGTCCCAAAGTATGACAAGTTTGGCTATGTACGTATGGGTGTCACGCAGACGGCAGACCGGCCCTTAGCGTCTTGCATTGGGTTAAAGGAGTGGATAAGCTTTCAAGTTACCAAGACTCATCCGATGATCAATATGGCTGCACACGCGAAATGCATTCAGCTTGTAGGTGGACAGTGCGAGTGCTCCTGCATTTTCCTTTTTGTGAAGTGTGCGTAAATAAACTCCAACTCTCCGATCTGAGCAAGGTCCCACTAGTAGTAATCCGGTTATGAGGTGGAGCTCGACATATTAAAAACTTGCATGTGGAGTTGACAATTTTGTTCATTTCCTAATCAGCGAGAGCTCAGGCAGTAGGCTCAGTCTCCAGAGCAATCCAGCGAAAATCACTGCATTTTTAATAAACTCTAGCTTTTGAACATCGTCACGTCTTTGTCTTTTGCTTCTCAGGGGCCGGGGTAAGAACGAAAAAGTGACTGTGTGAAGTTATAAAAGGGCAATTGGGTTCCTCACTGATCAGATCGCAAATTTACAATCAGAAAGCAATGGAACAGTGTAGATCAGATTATGACATGACCGTAATTAATCAAAGGATGGGCCTCCACCATGTGGCAGCTGATCAGGACAGGTGCAACGGCACAACATCATCATACAGCAACTTAAAGGCGTGCACGCATTACGAGCGCATAAAGCTTTTGTTTAAGAAACGGCTTTGAGTTAGGTTGTGTTGTTTGTGTTTGCTTCCCAGTCCAAAGCTTAACTGCATGCAGAAGCAGCGGCTTGATGGCCAAAAACAAATCAGTTAAGGCGAAAGGATGTTGTGCGCTGCCGAGACATGGCCTGTGGCAGATGATCGATTCAGGTCCCGCGCAGCGTGTTTGGTTTCCTGTTGCAATTTGTGTCACCGATGAACGAGGCAATCAGATAACTAATTCTTTGATCTTTGTGCTGTTGCCTTCTCGCTCCGGTAACCCGTGGGATCTTCTGTGGAGGACAGGACCATCGTCCAAAATGTGA